>KQ964261.1:0-495414 GCA_001566295.1 Microdochium bolleyi
CCAGTGAGAGATTGAACAGCACCGTCAACCCCCCACCTCCCCCGGTGTTGTATACACTTTGCGAAAACGGCGCGGCGGCCGCGGTGCCACGAGCAGCTACTCCAGAGTGGCGGACTTTAGTATTGTGCCCATCGATATTTCGACTTGACTGCCGAGGATCTGAGCTTCTCCCACAAAACGTACATAAAAAGGTAGTAGTAGTGACACTTTCCCACGGCCCTGTGCAAGAGCAGGGTGCGCCAAAGAGGGAAGACCACGCTACGAAGCGAGCGCTTTTTGCTACTTTGTAATGCCAAAAGTATATATATGCATACATAGATGATAAAAATCTCTATCCAAGTTATCAGCATAGTCGAGACCATTTCCCATGCCATTGGCCCACGCCTCATGCCCAGGTGAGACATCGTTCCGCCTGCGGGCCAGCGATGAGAGGCCGGTGTCATAGGACGAGGAGATTGCCGGTTATAAAATAACAAGATCCATTCCCAAGAGAGAAAGAAGATTGTGGAAAATCGGGTACTCGGTCTCGAAACTTGCAATGCTCGGGGGCTTGGGGAAAAGGTCCGCTTCGTGGAAATGGCATCTGCTAAATTCTGTCTCGGAGTCTCTGAATGCATGGACATGAGTATTGTTCCATATCTGATCTGATTTGATTTGATCTTCATTTTCATCTCCATCGTGCTATCTGTACACACGATACACTCGAAATTCGTACACTGCGTTCCTTTGCTCTCTAGACGCTCGTGCTACCGTCCATGCCAGTAAATGTCAAATCGCTTTGTTCCAACTCGACATAACAAAAAGAAGCCCTGTTTTTGTTGCTTGATGTTTTCACTTTCTCGCAGCGGCGTCCTTGGGCGGGCCCTCGAGTCCGTCCTTGCCCTGCCTCCCAACGCCGCTCAGGTCGACGCCGTCCTTCTTGGACGCGGGCTCGCGCAGGCCCGACGTGGATCCCGCGCCCGTGGACACGTCCGACGCGACGTCCCGGCCGCCGACGCCGACGTTGACGTTGCGCGCGTCGGCGCTCTGCCAGTCCGAGGCCACGGGCGGCTGCTCGGGGAGGGGCAGGTTCTGGCGGACCTTTTCGATGGTCTCGGGGTCGGCGGGCATTTTGTTCTTGTGGTGTGGTTGGTGATGTGTAGACTGCTGGCGGTAAAATGCTGGTGTAAGTGAACGTGTGTGGGATGGATGCGTTTTCGAAGGGCTCCGGCGGGCGGAAACAATGATAATGCTGTGGAGGGGGAGGGCGTGAGGGCGGCTTACATATGCTTATAATGTTCTTTCAATGATGTGCAATGAATAGGAAGTAGGACTTGTTTGGGATTTGTTGCAACAGTCAATATGTATTGCTTTGAACGAAGTAGGTTGATCTGGTGGTGTGGTGGCAGCTTGGCTTCATATAGGTGTCTCCAATCCACCACTGCGAACTGACTGACCATCGCAGCTCTGCCGCCGCTATTCCGAAATCATTGACCAAAAGGGAGCATAACGTCCGGCAGTCGAGAGGCTCAAAGGAATTTGACGTCAGAGTAACGCCAGACGTGACGTCAAATTTGCTCGGTGCAGCATCACAGGGCGGGGAAGGAACCGTCAATCACAGCCCCTTCGGCTCCGTGCCCGGCCGTGGTGGATCACCGATTGCATCGGTCCGCGACGCGGACTTGGCTGTCAGAAGTGACGTGGAGCCCATCACGTAATGAGGGTAAAATTCCGATCCAACATGCGAGAGACGGGAAACCTCGCTGCCTGCCATGACTTGTGGCATGACGTGACAATGCACTCCTAATACATATGTTCGTAACGAGCTTCCCATCGGATGTACCCTTCACAAAGCCTGCAAGGATTCGACTCGTGTTATCTTTATCATTTTGGTATCTCCAGAAATTGAGAAATATGCCACTGCTGGGAACGCCGAACGCCCAAAGCTTGCCCATCAGCTTATCTTGCCCATTGCCTAGAGCAGGACGGGTTGTATAACCGGGAGAAACTCCACAGCATATTGTCTATGCAACCCGCTTGTCCGTTTCTGCAGAAGTCGCCTCCTTGCCGTCGTCGGGGTTGAGGTAGTTGGCGTCTTCCGCTGCTTCGTACTCCGCGATCAGGTCTCCGACCACCTCTCTGGCTTCATCAAACTCGTGCAAGTTCTCCGAGAATGGGTTGGTTTTCTTGTAAATTTCCATGAACGCATTGCGCTTCCGCATGCCATCGTACTGTCGGACAATCCGTTTGAAGAGCTACAGCATTTGTTAGTTCGTCGACTTCTTGTGCCTCACGGCTGGCTCAACTTACAGTAGCGATACTCGTGTGGTTCGCAAGCATGAGCCCGCTAACACGATGGCTCATGGGAACGTATGGACTCCGTTTCGTCAAGGCCACCTGGATGCTCGCCGGACCCCATGGAATAAATGTTGCTAGCCGTCGCTCGCGGATTCGCAGCAGACTCTTGTGCACGTCTGTGGGATCGACCTCGCCCTGGATGACATTGAGAATCGAAATATAGCAACTCTTCTTGCCAGGCTGTGTGGACACCATGCGGTTCTTCGGCTGCAAAAGCCGGCGCATCACATCGAGTACTGTCGTCTTGCGCACAGTCTTTGCCTGCTCGACCTGGTCTCCCGTGAAAGGCGTGTAGGCCGTCATGAGGAAATGGCAACGCGGTGTAGGGATCAGCGACGCCAGGATGCTAACAAGGTCGTTGTGCATATATCCAGGATAACGCAGCGTAGTTGTGCTTGCAGACATGACCGTGGACACGAGCTGGTTGGTCTGCTGGAACGAGGGTTCTTGTATGTGCAACCTGTCTGCCGCAATATGGTTCAGTGCTCCGTTGTCGAGGACAACTACCGAGTCGGCGTTCTGCGTGAGTCGCCGCATCGACAGAAGACTGTTGTACGGGTGCACCACGATATCGCCAGAGTTGGTGGTATCAGGGAAGACCGAGTACGTCTGGATGATCTTCTTGGGGAAGCGGTCATTCATCCTCTCAAGAAGGAACGATCCTAAACCAGAGCCCGTACCACCAGCGATAGAATGAAGCAGCATGAAACCCTGTACGCAAACGGTCAGCCTGGCTGGTCGTCAGTTAATGCGATCTCGGGACCCGGCCTCCTACCTCCAGAGAATCACTGCCGTCTGCCTCGCGGTCTATCATATCCATAATCTCTTCGTGCACAGCCTCGCCGGTTTGGTAGCCATCACCCCAGTTGTTGCCGGCTCCTATGCCGCTCTTTCCAATGTAGAAGTTCTCTGGGTTGTAGATATTCTTGTACTGGCTGCTCTGGATCCCGTTAATGACTCGAGGTTCGAGATCAATCAGGATCGCCCTCGGAATGTAACGTGTGTCGTCGCTCTGGTAGAAGAAGACATCCTTGCGGTCGCCGCCCTCTGTCGCGAAATCCTCAAGGTTGCCATTCTCGTTGATGCCGTGCTCCTGGCAGAGCTGCTGCCAGAACTGGCTGCCAACTTGGACAGGTCAGTATGATGTCGAAAGCTACGGCGAGTTCATCTGTCCTTCATGCTCCCGAAGTTGGCTGCTTTGTGTTTGCAGCCTGTTGGCACTCACTACTGTTGCCGCACTGGCCGGCCTGGATGGTTATGATCTCTCTGGACTCACTATCAGCCCTATTCCCTATGGCGGCCTCAGTCCAGACTTACCTTGGCATCGTTGCGCACTTTTGTCCGGATGTAGTGCTTACGATTTCGGTTTGCGGCTCGGCGAAGTTGCCGTTGAGGTGGAGGGGAGACGCGCTTGACGCGCCACCCAGCTTGACTGCTAAAGAGCTCTGTGCACCAGCACGCGCGGGGTCCTTGCAGCTGCAGTTAAGTGGGGCGGGGCAAAGCCATGCTGAGGATGTCTTGATTTGTGCTCCGTACCTGCAAGGGAAGCTTGCGTTTCCCTTTTCTACCTGGTGAGGAGACGGGTGCACTGCAACTTCACCGTCCCGTTCTAAAACACGACCATGATACCGGTAGCTGGGCCAGATGGTGTTACGATCCAATTTTACGCAGAAAGGGCTTTTTGTGGATGCTGGTGGCCTCTGGATGTGTTCCGCACACGTCTGCCAGTTGCAAAGACGCCTTGAGTGGACAGCGACTGTGTTTCCCGCAACCCCCCGATTGTCAATACTCGGTCGGACCTCTCTGTTGTATACGAGATGGCTGCTCTTCACGTTGCTTTCGGATCCGAACCGCCTCGAGACTCCGAAGCACAACCCTAGTCTGGCTAGTATTTAGACTGCCTACTGCAGGTGTAACTGACCTTTATCCGCAGTGGCGACCAAGGAACCCCACCCGTAGACAACTTAGTCCAAGCACAATGATGTCGTCCAGGGGCTGCCAATCGAGAAGATGCCCAACGCCTCCTCTTTAAGACGTCGAGTTTGTGGCCATGATTTCGAGACGCACAGACTTAGCTTCGGGCTGTTTTGAGGCCTTCGACCACCCCTGATCGTGACAGGTGGGCCAACCTCAGCCGACCAAGCCGACCAAGCCGCCCCCTGATGACGGGCGTCCGGAACCTTCAGAGCTTCAGGCTCAATGGTGCTTCTGCCAAGCGCCACTGGCGACACGACATGAGCGCTCACACGACCTCCTGCACTTTCCTAACACGGGCGGCCGCATAAGCAGAAGTAGGGCCCATATGTTGCTACCCCCCCTGCAACGATCCTGGAGACTTTCCGTCTCTAACTTGGCAAGAAGGTTTAACTCCCGACTACTCCGTACCTAGGGAACTACATGTACGTTGTGAGAGCTGGGTTCTGGGTCTTGGGGCGATCAAAACCATGGCGTGTGCGGAGGGCGGATACGGAGCATGGGGCATGGGATGCTCGGCCGGGACCGCACAAGTCACAATGTGGCCGGTGATCTCAATTCTGGAACTTGACGGTGCTTCTAGCGACCGTACTAAGTTGGAGGCTTGTCCGCTTTCTTCCTTGGCTTTCGCGGCGCCAGTGCCTCTTTGGCTTTGGCACCGCCGTCACAGGTAGACAAGCAAGGACATGGTCGGCCCTGCTCGTCCCCTCCGCGACTGTGTAGATCAAAACGAGAAGGTCGTGGCGTCCCCCGTGGATCCATCATGAATGTGACTTTGGCAGTTGAGCGTTGCTGCGCAATGTAGTTAGGGACCATGCCCCTGCCTGTGCAGAAACACGGATCTTTTCTTTCATCTGCGAAGAAGCAAATGCTGCCACAGCATTGCCTGCCCTACCCGGTGCCCGTAGAACCTAGTCTCCAAGCAACAGCCGAGTGGTTGTCCTCATCTCAGGGCTAGCTTGAAGCCGGACTCAGGGGTTCCTGAGCCACAAAGGACGCCGTCTAGGAACCCACCGGCTGGGAAGACCCTTAAAGACCTCGCGTGGTCGCTGTCCTCGGGCACCGCTGTATTTTCGGGGCAAAAGTCTTGTCTTTGTCGCACTGGGAGGTAACAGGCGTCAAAACTGTCTCCTACAATTGTCTCCGACACGATCTTTTCATTCACATCACACAGCCGACGACGAAGAAGCCTGGCAGTCGATTCAACGCCATCTGCGCCTGCCATTGGACGAGCCCTGGCCATCGCTCAGCGACAGCGGAATGCGATAAAGTGGGGTTATCATTATGTCGATGATGCAGAAATCCGGCGTAACCTCCAACCAGAGCTCGACTCCTTTCTTCTCGACGCCGATATGGGGGGGAGCAAGCGGTAACAGCAACGGCGGCAGCAGCAGTGGCAAGGACGACGGCCGGAAACACACAAAGTCAGAGTCCAACGCGAGCGCCAGCAAGTTAACGAGACCCGGGACGAGCTCAGGCGGTGCTCTCGACCCGCTCGCGCAGCCCGACACCAATACCACCAATCACCGCGATCGCAAGCAATCCTTCGTGCGCAAGGCGTCGTACGCAGCGCCGGAGAAAGGGAGGCGGCGTTCTTCCAATGGAGGCATCGGCTCTCTCGACGACACGATACACACCGACCCGTCCATACCGCCGGCCATCCCAGACTTTCTGGCAAACTCGAGGACGACCAAGGCCGAGGCGGATAGCAACAACCCCATCTCGCCGACGGCTCTGATCGACTCCTTCCCAAAGAACTTCTCCAGATCTTCCAGCAGGGTCACGCCCACTCCTGATACCGCCAGGATGGCGAGCTACTACCCGTTCGCGGCAACGGCGGCGACTTCCCCGCCAGTCAACGGCGCGCCAACGCAGATGCAACTGCCATCCATGGAAGGGTCGTCGTCTATGGTGCATACACACATTTTTGAAATGTCCAACAAGCGGATATCAACACTGGAATACCTGCGCAAATCGTATGCAACCCCTTTGTCTAACACACCCACACCATGTTCGCCCCCCATGCTAACAGCTAGTCTTGTACAATAGACACGAAGGGCGGTTGTTCTGGTTTAACACGCTCATGTTCGACAAGCCCGACCTCGCGCGCATGCCCTACTACGACAGCCGCAAGCTGGCCCGCCGCGCGATGAACTACCTGCTCCTCGGCCTATCTTTACCAATCGTCATAGACCTCAGCTCCAGCACCGCGCTCGAGTTCCTGCGATCCCTCAACACGCTCCTCAGCGAATTCGAGTCCTACCAGCAAATCCACACCGAGAACGGAATCAACTCGAGCTCCTTCTCACGCGGGAGGCTACCGCAGATGTTCCGCCGCGGTCCTGGTGGCAAGGGCCGCCGGACGTCGGCTGCGGGCGATCTGGGTTACATGGCTGACGGCGGGGCGAGCGGCGGCGGCATGGGCGGCGCGACTAACGGGTCTGCGGTGAACGCACCGACGAGCGTCATCAATTTCGGTCTCGGCGGCGAAGGCAACGACCTCCTGCCCGGAGAGGAGTACACGCACCTGCTGACGCCCAACCTGCCGTTCGAGCCGGACTTCTTCGAGACATTCGCGACGCTGTGCGACGTGCTGATCGACTGCTACACACGCTTAATGAGCCTCGTGCCGAATCCCAAAGACTGCACGCCGGCCGTGGCCGAGCTGTTTGCGAAAGCGGACAGCCGCGTGCGCAAGATCATCGTGCAGGGGGTCGTCAAGGAGTTTGAGACGACGAGCCGCGCGATGCTCAAGCAGGAGGTTGAGAACGTCGGCAAGGTGGTGCTGGGAGGGCTGATGTGATTTTATGGGCAGTAATGTTTACTTCACACTATCTACGGGCCATGGCGGGCCAGTAGCTTCAAGAGCTGGTTTCATCATGGGCGGCGTTCTGGTTGGGCGCAGCATGCTTTGGGTGGGTTGCGATTACGACGGTTCTGGGTTGGTGATGGATGATACCTGCTTTCACAAGCAACATATTTTGATAGATCAATGGCTTTCAAATCTGGGCAAGCACTTGCGGGCCGCGACCACGTGAACACACATCATTGACAGTATAGCTCTAGCCGAATGATGGTCATAGCCAACTGTGACCAAGTACTTGATTCTGTGATAGTGGCATATACCACAAGATACAGCAACCAGGATACAGCGAGATCGCGTTCAGGGCAAGCTTTATTAATTTGAGATGTCTCGTATTGGATCGTCTACAGGTGTAGAAAGAGTAACGAGTTTGAATGTTCATCAGATACCATAACGCATTTTGAGTCATCAATAGCTGTAACCACGATGGGCCGCCTCAGTGCTTGACTCTATTGTATGTGTCATCACCTGAACATGTGTCCTCGTCCCCAGACCAACGTGACGGAATGAAAGTGGCTGGAAAGCCTGACAAACCTTGTGCGGATATGCTTCGACCCCTTGACAGTGCCGTCCACCATAAGCCAAGCTCGCGCGCGTAGACAAGAAGGATTGGTGACCGAGCTTCCGAGAAAGCCAGTACGGGGAGAGTGTGAAATGTTTCTTGCCCATGCGCCGAACCATGACCGACGGTGTCGAGCTCGTGTCGAGGAACCCGTCGCAAATCCGAACCTGCGTGAGCAAACACACACAGGAGCCTCTATTCTCCCCAGACAAAAGAAGAAAATGGAGTGTTGACGAACCCCCTCGCACCAAGAATAAGCCCCATCGAGTAACCACCAGGGCCTTGCGGCACCCAGCAGCAATCGCATAACTGTAAATCTCGACGAAAGATCCAAGAAGAGTTCGGTCGTCGCGACCCATCCTGAGCGTTTCCAACCAATCTCTCAACAGAAGACACGCCCGCGACAAGCCATCGACGCGCCTCCTAGTCGCCTCGCGTGAGCGAATTGGTACAACACGCCATGTTTCCCCTCTTCTACACGTTTAACAGACTCGAACACCAGAGAGCGCGGACTCGTATCTTCGTCCATGTTGGTCTCTCCGGGTGTTGCGAGGCTGAGTGTGCAAAAAGAAGGAAAAGCGCGAAGACCGGGGGACGAAACAAGGGTGGGCAGCGAAGATTGTAACGACAAGACGGGAGCAACGAGCTGAAGAGAGAGGCCAGAAACAGATGGGGGGACGTAAGCCGCTATGCTTCTATGGCGGCGCGTTTCCGCGTGAACCACCGTCACACGCACATGAAGCGCGCGTGAGGCGTCCTTGATGTCCGGGGACTTTCTCCCAAAGCGGTTGGTGTTTTCCAAACTGTGAGCGGTAGAGCTCGAGAGACAGAGGCCGCATTCTCCCGCGAAGGAGGACGAGCTTGTCTCTCTGTATGCTGCTTCGACTGCGATTTGTTGGGCGAGAGGGTTGTGAGGAGGAGAAGGAAGGGGAAAGCATCTGCAACCGTGATGCGCCTTGCGTTTTGAAGAGCTTGAATTTTTGAGTGGGGTCTCGGCTTTCTGCCAGGCGGTGGGGACCATCAGAGCCACGGTCACGGTCAACTCACGCGCAACAGTGAGAGGAGAGCGGAGCTGATGCTCGCGACAAGATCCACTGTGGTTGGTAATGTGGAATCGGATGCACAAGAGTCTCCGTCCCAATTTTCTCACTGTGAGGTCACATAATGGATTCTTTTTCGTACGGATATCAGATACGGACTCACAAGGAACCGCAGAGGAATAATCGTGTCTATATTGTCAAACTCTTATCCAACGCCTCACATGCAGAATCCTCTAGTCGAACGCCAATAAGCGTGTGCTTCCTTCAATCCATGTTGTGTAGCAGTAGTATTCAGTCCAGATGTCCAGTATAATTTCTGTGCTCCTGTTTCCACCCGACCAGTGGCCAGCCTTTGGGCAGATTCGAGGACGGCGGTAAAGTGTAACGACCATCGCATGCACCGCCGGAGCAGGTGATGTTGCACAAGCCGAAGACTTTGCAGTAGCACTCCTCTGCGGATGGGCAGAAGACGGCCTCTTTTCCAAACATCACTGTAGGCAATACATGGTCAGTAATTGTCATATGGAGCACAGTCCCCCAATCAGGAGCCGGGAACTCACTGTGCCACGAGAATTCAAAAATCCTCCCGCTGATGTCGTCCGTATGGGACGTTGCCAGCAACCACTCCCGATACCGCTCGTAGTCTGAGCGGGGCCGAGACTGGAGCATGTCGCGTGTGACTGCAAACTGCGAGCAGCAGCTCACCGCGACGATCTGGGGCACTTGCAGTTCCGGCAGGAGCTCCTGGAAGGCCTGTTTGTAAACGGCCTTGGCCGAGGGGACCTTGTCGTCGGATCCCTCGTCTGTGAAAGGCCGTATCTCGGCAGGACAGCCGATGACCCAGACACACCGGAGGTTGACGTAGCCGGCCTCGTGGACGTAGTCCAGCTGCAGGTTGCGCAGCGTGGGTACGGCATCGTAGTCCGGGTCGTCGTTGTGCCAGGCGAAGCGCGAGGCATGGATGAAGACGACGTGCTGCGGCAGGCGGTCGTAGTTGTCGATGATGTATGTCAGATACACCATGGCCTCACGGCCCTTGTTCTTGGGCACCGTGAGCGCGGCTTGCTTGTTGTCTACGACGTAGATCTGCGGGTTCCAGTCTGGAAAGTGTTTTATGACCCAGTCTGTATCTTCCGACTTGGTGCTCGCCACGACAAGCTCGACCTTATGCGACGCATGGCCAACGACCGGAGTCGCCTGGGGCGAGGCTGGCTCCGAGGAGTGCGGCTCAGATAAGTGAGGCTCAGATAAGTGAGGCTCGGATAAGTGAGGCTCAGATAAGTGAGGCTCAGATAAGTGAGGCTCAGATAAGTGAGGCTCCGGCGATGGCAGCTCAGCCTCGTGGTTTCCGAAATGCTCGTTGAGTCTCAGAGATATTTGAGTCTGGTGGAGATAGAGTAACGCAAGGAGGACAAGGCTGATGGCGAGGCCAATCGCGATGCGCGCGTGGAGGCGGTTCGCCAGCATGGTCAGGATTAGAAGACAACCGGGGAAAGCATTGCCTGGGTTGCCCTTGGCCTTCGATGACACAGGCGATAGCCTCGAAACTGCAAACTGCCACGAGATGTTGCTTTGGCAAGGAGAGGCAGTAGAGCCTCGTATTCCTCGACACTGCTGCTCAGCCGAGTCTGACTGCAGCCGCCGCACCCCTGAACGGGGCTCTCCGGTGATCCGAGCTGAGCTCTGACAGAGATCTGCTAGCTAGTCTCAAATAAGGTTGGCAGAAGACCGCCACAGCCTCAGAGACACAAATGAATTGTTTATACCAGTGGCGCTGTGTCCGCACTGTTACCATGACTGTTATCTCATGCCGGTGGCTCGTCCCTCTGCGAACGCGCGAGGCTGTCGCCAACAGAGCCGCTGTGGAAAGCGCCTGGGACCCTGGTTGCAGGGAGCGCTAGTTGCACAATCCTTGCAAGGAGTCAGCTTCAATCAAGATCAAGCCCGCAGGTAGTCTCGGGAGAGCAAGAATACATGATGTATGCCCAAGCTCCAAGAGATCTTGAAATCTTCTCGACTATGGTTTGCTACTTTAGCTCTTGTCCCAGGCAACAACTCCGTTCAATCGTGAGATCGATAGAGAGCCCTTCCGACAAAGCTACGTACATGTTTCTTGGCACTCGCGATCCGCGCCAAGAAGCCTCTTCCCTCAAACAAAACTACGTTTCCGGTAGTAGTCATAACAGACAACGGCCAGGCGGAGGTTTCGTTTCGTATGTGAACAGTCCGGAGGAGAAAAGCTAGCAGTGGCAGTAACTGTCCTTGACCAGAGAGAGAACTTATCGATAACAGGGTCTACTGATGTCTGGACTTCCAAAACAACACAGTAGAATGAAGACCAGACTTCTGACTCAGCGCGGAGAGGGAGTATCGCATCTCCCGCTGTCAACCTTTCCTAACCCTGATGTTGAAAGCTGCCGACTTGGGAAGAGTCATCGGACTTGGCGGTTACACCAAGCGCCAGCCCTCGACCACCACAGCCCACAAGGCAGCTGAGACCCACCATAGCAGCAGAAGTAGCCAATCACCAACACACTACGAAATCCATGCGGCCGGGCCTCCAAGCTCAGTCGCAGCACTCCAAATAAATCGACGTGATCGCATGCTTCAGGCATCATCACCGCTCCTTCACCCAGTCCCCAGCTCAGCACTTCTCCACTCCAGTCAAGAGAGGACGATCAGCAAGGTTGCGGCTGATCATCTTCCTCGGCAATCTTCACACGCGAGCGGAACGTACGGCTTCAAGCAAACTGAAAAGCCCGGAGAACGCGCCTAACCTCAAAGCGCGACTAGGCTTGCGGTCGCATCGACCTCCGAGAGCCACGCTCGAAGACGCTCCGAATTCTACGGCTACACTAGGCGCGCTTTCATCGCGACTCTTTAGTAACGCATAGATCATCACGATGTCCGGACTCTTCGGTTCTAGCAGCTCTGCTGCTGCTACTTCTACCGTTGGTGATCTCAAGAACGACGTACCCGTCAACGACCCTCCGTCGGACACCGTGACGGACCTGGCCTTCGGCACTGAGAAGAACCTGCTGGCTATATCAAGTTGGGACAAGAAGGTCCGCATCTACGAGATCAATGGCCAGGGCCAAAGTCAAGGGCGGCATGTGTACGAGCACACAGAGCCAGTATTCAGTGTCGACTTCTCTAAAGTACGTGGGTCCTGATGACTTTGCGTCATACTCGACTGCCCTGTTTTCGCCTCAAGCTACGGGACCGCCATACTAACTAAATATCTGCATACAGGATGGTACGAAAATCGTCTCCGCCGGTGCCGACAAGCAGGCCAAGTGCCTTGACATCACCACGGGTCAGACCGCACAGGTCGCGGCTCACGATCAGACAATCAAGACCGCCAAATTCTTCGATTCGCCGAACTCGAACGGGCCGATGCTGGTGACGGGATCGTGGGACAAGACCGTCAAGTACTGGGACCTGCGCACGTCCAATGCTGTGGGAACGGTTCAATGCCAGGAGCGCGTTTACTCTATGGATGTCCGCAACAGCCTGCTTGTCATCGGTACAGCTGACAGATATATCAACGTTGTCAACTTGGCCGACCCGCTGAAGTTCTACAAGACAATTCAGAGTCCTCTCAAGTGGCAAACCCGCGTTGTCAGCTGTTTCACCGACTCCTCCGGTTTCGCCATTGGCAGCATCGAGGGTCGCTGTGCGATCCAGTATGTCGAGGACAAGGATGCAGGGTAAGTGATGAGCGACACATGATAGCCCCCTTCTGCACCATTCCACTTGCTAATATGACGTTAGATCAAACTTCTCATTCAAGTGCCACCGAGATCCTGCACAAGGTAACACCACCCAGGTCTATGCTGTCAACGACATCTCGTTCCACCCCGAACACGGTACCTTCAGCACGGCTGGAAGCGACGGCACATTCCATTTCTGGGACAAGGACGCGAAGCACAGGCTGAAGGGCTACCCAACTGTTGGCGGCTCGATTACCGCGACGACTTTCAACACGACCGGCACCATCTTCGCCTACGCAGTTGGATACGACTGGAGCAAGGGCTTCAACGGCAATAACGCAAACTATCCCAACAAGGTCATGTTGCACCCAGTACAAGGCGACGAGTGCAAGCCCAGGCCCAATGGCAAGAAGAGGTAGAGCGCGCTCGCTCGTGGAGGGAGATCAGGGATGGACAGCGGTCCTTCGGGGCAGTTCCAGGGCATAATCGGAGTAAGAAGCCATCTTGAACGATGGGAGCAACAAACGTTGGTGGCGAATAAGCACGCACGGCTTACAGAGCCTCGACAAAAACAAACAGCAGCCGTGACAGACGGCAGGCGTCCAGGTGCTTTGTCATACCATGATTTCAATGTTGCAGATTCAGTGTAGTTTAGCAAAGATGCCGGTATCGTAAGATGCCTTCCGCCTTGGTGGTATAGATGATCCCAGATCATCGATTGAATCTGACACCGAGCGGGAACCAATAGCTAGGAATGAAATTAGATAGTCGGAACCACCATGTCAAATATGCCGATCTTGTCTTGTGCTTCATGTCCGTATATTTGTGCTAGGCTCACCCATGAATCGCATATTCGCTGCCGACAGACAACACCACCACGATCCCTGTGCTACCAACATCGGATCTATATTGTACACAGATGCAGGATGTATTTCCACATGGTGAACAGAGCTGTCAATGGTGGCGACTGTGATTGGTTCATAATACTGGCTAGATGCATTGCCCCACGCCCTTGGTATGACATCGTCAGACAAGCCTTCAAAAAAGTTGGTGGGGTCCAAGGCTTGAGAGTCCTGCTCCTAGGAAATATAAGGACAAAAGACCTGCAATCACAATGGCAGCCACAGCACCGACAGAAGAGCTCAAGAAGCTCGAAGGTAAGGTCCTAACTGTTCTTCCTTTCGATAGATATTCCTTCACGAAAAAAATTCATCAAAGTGCAACACTAACAGCCCCTCTCACTAAGTAGTGGGCGCCGAGGACAAGCCCGCCAACGCCGCCACCAATGGCAACGCCGAGGCGGCCGAGAACTCGGGCGACGACGACTCGGGCGACGATGGCGAGCCGGTAGAGGGCGCGCCCGCGGCCAAGAAGAAGAAGAACAAGAAGCGGAAGCCCAAGAAGAAGAAGAAGGCGCCCACGGCACAGACGGACCCGCCGAGCGTGCTCATCTCGACGCTGTTCCCGAACAAGTCGTATCCGCACGGCGAGGAGGTCGAGTATACGGACGAGAACCTGTACCGGACCACCGACGAGGAGAAGCGGCACCTCGACAACCTGAACATTGACTTCCTCACCGACTACCGCGAGGCGGCCGAGACGCACCGGCAGGTGCGCCAGTGGGCGCAGAAGAACATCAAGCCCGGCCAGTCCCTCACCGAGATCGCTGAGGGTATTGAGAACAGTGTCCGCCGGCTCGTCGGACACGACGGACTCACCGAGGGCGACTGTCTGGTCGCGGGCATGGGCTTCCCCACGGGCGTGAACCTCGACCACATCGCGGCGCACTTCTCGCCGAACGCCGGCAACAAGACGATCCTGCAGCAGAACAACGTCATGAAGGTCGACATTGGCGTGCACGTCAATGGCAAGATCGTCGACAGCGCGTTCACCATGGCGTTCGACCCCAAGTACGACAACCTGCTCGCGGCCGTCAAGGACGCGACCAACACGGGCATCAAGCACGCCGGCATCGACCAGCGGCTCGGCGAGCTGGGCGAGTACATCCAGGAGGCCATGGAGAGCTACGAATGTGAGATCGACGGCACCACGTACCCCGTCAAGTCGATCCGCAACCTGTCGGGCCACACGATCCTGCCGTACAACATCCACGGCACCAAGAGCGTGCCGATCGTCAAGAGCAACGACCAAACTAAGATGGAGGAGGGCGATGTGTTCGCCATCGAGACCTTTGGCAGCACTGGAAACGGCTATGTCGTCGACCAGGGCGAATGCTCGCACTACGCGCTGGTCAAGGACGCGCCCAAGGTCGACCTGCGGCTGAGCTCGGCCAAGAACATCCTCAACGTGATCAGGAAGAACTTTGGCACGCTGCCGTGGTGTCGGCGGTACCTGGACAGGCTGGGTCAGGATAAATATCTCCTGGGTGTAAGTTGCACTCTGTCACAAAATGTATCATGCCGTGAATGCTGACACCCTTGTCCCCAGCTCAACTCATTGGTGCAAGCTGGCATCGTAGAGGACTACCCGCCCTTGGTCGACAAGAAGGGATCATACTCGGCACAGTTTGAGCACGTAAGTACCACAGACATGTACTCTTCCGTTTGCCTCAACCTATGACTAACCGATCTTCAATCAGACGATCCTGCTCCGTCCCACGTGTAAGGAAGTCATCAGCCGTGGTGATGACTTCTAGACAGAAGACTAGTTGTGGTAGGAGCAAGAACCCCAAAAGTACATAGCATATTCGCGGCAACAGTGTTATCATTGTCTTCACTCTTGCGTTCTATGTGGTAGCTCGTCCGTGAGCTGGGAAGACGTAGCTGTCCTTCACTGCAGTGATCAATGTCTTGCTGACTACGTTAAAGCATCATCCGCGGGGGTTTTGGACAGCCCAGCGGATAGGCTATTTCCGAGTTATGCCCGGTCCTGGCTGGACCCAGCCAAAGATTCGGCGAGCTACCACCCAGCTAACTATGTAGCGCCAAGTCTGGACAATGGAAAACACGAAATCACACGCCGCAATGTGGGAAGCTAGAAAATGTGCATACCGGCCGAGGAGGCTAGAACTGCAGCTAAAGGTGCTGCCGAGCTAGCTAGCAGGAGAGTATCGGCGCAGTGGCTACACTGCGAGAGGGCAAGCATAATTTTTAACGCTGAACGGAACAGCGACCACCGAGCAAACAGGCGAGATGCAGAGGGGCCACTAGCTAGATGGAGTAGGCCGGCTTCTTGCGAACATTTACTTGTTGCCCATGCGGGTAACAGGGACAAGCATTTTTGCACGTAGCTTGTTGACAACGATGACCGCACTCTTGAGTGCAAGCTGGTTTCGTGCCACTGCTGTGAATGACGTCGGTTTCCATGCACGCTTCCTGCTCCGGACAGCTTCGATGACATGATTCTCTCCAGGAAAGAAGCTCCCTCGCAGTCATCGATGCCGATCAGGGTCCTTTCGCCTCCCATCTCTCCGCATTCCTGATGTCAGAGATCTAAGCGAATGGGAAGGTCTGCCACTGTTCTCCACAGAATTCGAGCATTCGATCCGTATCGCTGCGGGCGGAGTTGGCGAAGTGAGGAGTCGTAGTGGGTCCGGAAGCTCCTATCCGCAGCCAATCAGAGAGACTTGATTATCCCGAGGAATTCTCTTGATGTCGATATGACGCTGTTCCGATTGTGGGCGGCGCTGGATTTTCCTCATGATCAAAATAAGCAGCGCATGACGCTAGTCTCATTGATCGGTGTGTGGGCCGCTTAAAGGTGTGCCAGCACAAGGTGAGATGACATCCCGAGATCCACCGAGTGCTCGTGGCCTCCCCGCCGCTGCAATATCTCCCTCTTGTCGATCCGATGGCGGAGAGGGGGTTGCAGGTCTTGCTTGGAGCAGCTCAGCTGAGCTGTGCATGCTCGCTTGGATTGAGCCGCGGGTCTAGAAATTGCCAGACGTTGGTCGAGCTACGACGACGAGACCCCTCAGCTCAGAGGGGAACTTTTGGTTCGCGCAGGCATATATGTCGTTGTCACTGTAGTAATCGCTGTCAGGAAAGCCGCAGCCGAGCAGCTTCCCTGCACCACACAAACCCTTGTGATTATGCCGAGCTCCCCGGCTCGCTCGAGGTCGTCGTCGCACGGCTTCTCTCATCTCGGGACTTTGTGTGATCTTCTGAAGAGACTCTCAGCCCATCTCGAGCCTGCTACGCCCCCGCCATCATTGCCGTGTTATCTATTTGTTTCATTGTTTTCGATGCACACGCGACCAGAGCCCAGCACCCGAGCCGAGCAAAAGAGCGGCCTGGTCCTGTTTCGCTCGTGCCGCGGATGTGGAGCGCTGGGCGCGAGGCTAAAGCCGGGATGCGCACCCCTGGAGGCCCACATCACAGGGAAAATCGCTCGCTAGCGCGCTGCCATTGGCCCAGATTGCCATCGAGCTCCCATCCGGTTCCGCACGGCCGCAGATTTTTTGCCTCTGCGTTCAGGGTGCTGCTCAGCAGTGGCTGGCCGCTGCACGCAGTGCCTGACCGCCCCTAACAGCATTCCCATTAAAAGATTACTCCTCCCAGCCCACAAACCCGGATCTGCTCGCTACTACTGCATTTCAACCCATCTGACACAACGTCTCACCACATCGCGACACAGAGGACTACCCAACCACTTGGACATCCTCACACATTCTTTATCTGTTCTGCGAGAATAGACAACAAAACGTTAACACCTGACCAACTCACCCACACTCGACTCGACGGAGTCTTTGATCCGCGACTGCTACACGCCGCACACACACCAGTCCAGCACACCCCGACAGCAAAGATGAAGGTCTTCTCCAACTCGTGCACCTTCGACTACTCCTGGGAGGAAGTCTCGACCGCCAACTGGCGCAAGTACTGCCCATGGAACGACAAGAGCCCCCACGTCATCGCCGTCGACACTATCGCCCGTGAGGTCGACCCGGCCACCGGCATCCTCCGCACAGAGCGCCTCATCACCTGCAAGCAGGCCGCCCCCGACTGGCTCAAGGCCTTCTTCGGCGGTATGGATACCAGCCAGGTCGTCGAGACCTCCTACGTCGACCCCTCCACCAAGACAGTCACCATGGTCTCCCAGAACATCACCTGGTCCAACCTTGTCCAGGTCCAGGAGACGGTCATCTACAAGCCCCTCACCGCGAGCACGACCCAGTTCGAGCAGTCTGCCCGGATAACGGCCCTCTGCGGTGGCTGGCAGCGCATCAAGAACAACATCGAGGACCAGCTCGTGACCCGCTTCCGCGAGAACGCCCTCAAGGGCAAGGAGGGCTTCGAGAGCGTCCTCGAGATGAGCCGCCGCGTCTTCGCCGAGGAACGCGAGAAGGAGCGTCTCCGCGCCGTGATGTGAAGAGCTCACTTCCCATGCGAGCTTTTCCATCTGTCCTTCCAGCGCTTAGCGATCACCACCTCGAATTAGACTCATATAACGCGACACCACAATCTCCGCTTAACGACTCTCAAACGAAACAACATTTAAAAACGGTGGCGGCATAGACGGCGACTAGAGCATTCTTTGACTTTTCAAGCGGGCGTTCAATACATAAACAAAAGTCGACTTGTTTTTCACATGATTTGGGCGTTAGCCTCTGCCTTTCGGCATGACGGCTCGGCGTTTCGGTTGATATTTTCAGGATCTTTTTATACATACCCCGATGGGCAATCTTTGGGGCCACGCGCAAGCTGGGATTCTCTCACCTGCCGCTGTCTTCTAAAGGATCTTCCATCTCGATGCACTTCACATCACAGCAAGCTTGCGTCCACAGCGACGAGCTAGACGCCGCTGCATACACATCAGAGGACTAGATTAGACTAGAGATCGCTTGGGCGCCAGTACTGGTCCCATGTGCGCTATAATACTACGTCTTTGGCATTTCAACCAAAACCCTGGACCACTTGTTTCTTCGTTCACCGTGCATGATAGAACGCGACCCGCGGATTTTTCATCGCGTCGCATTTCCGTGACTCACCACACGAGCTGCCGTTGCCCGTCGACAACCTTGCATGAAACAACACTATGCCGCTATGCGTTGTCAACGCCCTCCTCCCCGGGCCCATCCCCGCAACGCGGACTAGGTAGAACGCGTGCTCGGGGCCTTCCTTGCTCCTTTACCGCAGTTTCCCAGTTTTGCCCGCTCGCTGATGGACAGGCATGTCATGCACGATCCACGTCCCGCTCCGTGCCCAACTACGAATGTACAACACACATACACGCACATACAGACACGCCGCTCGGGCGGCGTCAGGCATACCCACACTTCTCCCCCGCCCTCCCTCCGCCGCTGTTGGCCGGACCGGACTCCGGGGATGAGGAGGATCTGGCGGTGAACACGGCGCGAGAAGGTGCAAGGACGAGGAGGAGGTCGTGGTGGTGGGGATGACATGTGATTGACGGTCTCCGACGACGGGATGGCAATGCTGGGAGAGAAGCTTCTGGAATTTGTGCTGGGACCTTCACACGACACACGAGTGACCACATACTCGTATGGATCCTTGTGAATTACTGATTAGGCGACTACGGTTTAGGTATGATGGACTGTTGTTCCCACCTCATGCGGCGTTTACCATGAGTGAGTTGTGTGCCCATCTGTGCAAGTTTATCCTTGTGTAGGTATTCCCATCCGTTCTACACGGATCTCTTGTCTCTGCTTTCTTTTCACGGGCCCTGCTCGAACACTTGTCTCGGACCCGGAGAGTCCTGACCAGCGCCTCCTCCATGTCCGACTCCTTTTCCAGTCAGGCCTTGGTTTTGCCCGACTGTTTGCAATACTCAGCCTTGGTGACCTGTCTTCTCCTCGCATTTGGCCTGGTAGTACCGCAGCGTCTTGCGCGTGTCGTCGTCTATACGGCCGATGGCGGTGATGTTGCTACTGCTGCTGCTGAAATCCCCCTTATCGCTGCTGCCGTCGCCGAATAGCCGCCGCACAAAGGCTGCGCCCTCGGTGTACCGCCGCAGAAAGTACAGCTCCTCGACGGCGTGGAGGAGCGACTGGGCTTGCGGCTTCGTGACCAGCTGTGTTGATTGCGGTGAAGATTCTGATGGCGAGAGCGGTGGCAGGGGGATCTGCTTCCATAACTGTAACATGATCTGATTAGACCTGGTGGTTTTGAAGGACTGATGATTGACAAAATCGAGGTTGGCGGCATGCACACAAACTTCCGAATATCTCCACCTGATCTTGGACCTTGGTGGTCTTTGATCCGGAGGTAAACAGTCGTTCGAAGCCATGCAGCTGAAGAGCCATTGCGAACAAGGCGAGTGGAGATCTGGAAGAGGAAAAAGAGCGTAAGAAAGCCTACCTCGCCGTTTTCGACTTTTACTCTGTATGTCCGCTTCACCTCCTGGAACTGCTCCTCGGTCTGTCCCGTGCGGTCTGCCTTGCTCTCGTCCTGCGAGTTGTCTTTGTCGTCCTCATTATCTGAGATGTATATGGCGAAGAGGCCGGACTCGACCTCTGCATCGTCCATATCTCCCTGCTGATTCTCGCAGCGAACTGTCACCGTAAGCAGAATGACGAGGCGAAGAGTTCTTTAGATGGTCTCTGAACGCCAACCTTCCCGGTTGATAACCCAGATCTAGCGCTGATGCTGTTTAGTAGCGAGGAAGTGAGCTCGAATTGGCTCAAGATGGAAATATCTGCTGTTTGCTGATAGGTTCGTTGTGACATCAGAAAGGAAGGGTCCTCTTTCGTCCTATCGCGCCGATCACAGGAGCAGCTTGTAGCTCTGGTTTTATGTGGGGTCGGAGGGGGGCCCCCAACTCTTCTGCATCGACGACAAGACAGCAAGCATCACTTCTATCCACTGCTCGTGCACATTTTCTTGGGCCCAGTCTTAAGCTCGTTCGGTATACTCGGGCACTCGTGCCATCATCAAGGGCAGAAGGCTCGTGTGGTGCATCATAAAAATGGACGATCAGGTGCGGAGACTCGTGGACAAGGCGTGGAAGCGGTTTCAAGATGTTCCACAGGACCAGCGCTTCAGTAAGTCTGGCATGAGCCGAGATTGATGATGCTCTCATTCTGAGGAATCATGAGAAGCACAGTGTTGCTGCCTCTACGTGGCGTGCTAGCGTTATGCTGACATTCATGTTGCCACTGCATAGTGATCGCGATATCAGGAATACCCGGCTCGGGTGAGTAAACATCAGGAGCAATACTCCGTCGTCGATCAAGCACGACTCTTATGCCACGACTGTCCATTTGAAAATGCATGGCCATCAACGCTCTCAAGTTCGATTACTGACGAGCGGCCATGATGCCGGGCCGATCTCCAGGCAAGACCACTCTCTCCCAGACGGTCACAAACGAGCTCAACCGGCTGCACCAAGCCCAGTATCCAGGCGCGGAGCCCGTAGCCGCCTTCTGCCCTATGGACGGGTACCACCTGACGCGGGAGCAGCTCTCTGCCATGCCGGACCCGGCCAATGCCCATGCGCGGCGAGGGGCGGAATTCACGTTCGACGGCCCGGCGTTTCTGGCGCTGGTCAAAGCCCTCCGGAAGCCGCTGCCATTGGCAGGAGCGGGAGGTAGCGAGGAAACTAGCACCATCTTCGCCCCGAGCTTCGATCACGCCGTCAAGGATCCAAAGGAGAACGACATTCCGCTGCGCGGGCACCACCGGATCGTCGTATTCGAGGGCAACTACGTTTGTTTGGATCAGGAGCCCTGGCGCGAGGCCGCGGGGCTCATGGACGAGCGGTGGTTCGTGGAGGTGGATTTCGATGTGGCCAGGGCGAGGCTCGTCAGGAGGCATGTGAAAGCCGGCATCGCGGCGGATGAGGAGGCTGCGGGGCGACGGGCAGATGAGAACGATCTGGTCAATGGGAGGCAGGTCGTGGAGAACAAGGTGCAGATTGATGAGGTTGTGTACAGTCGTGAGGATCAGAGCTGGAAGCACGAATGAAAGCTGGTGTGAACGGGACTATCGAGGATTGGAGGTTTCAAAGAACAATAGTCGAGATCGAAACTACGAGGCAAGCGTGCTGCCCCTTCACATTGCCGGCTAGGTATCGATTCGTTGAGATAGACATCTTTTGGTTGGCGTATGGTAGGAAGGGGCACTGCTTCCCTGAAGCCGCGACTTTGTCATTAGCTCCTGCTTCGATGGAAATTTGAGAATACAGAAGATGCAGCCTCCGTCCCAAGGGTCCGTCATTTTCCGGACAGAACGACAGAAATAAAGTATCTTTATTGTTGATGTTGTTTCTCTGTTCCTTTGTCAATCCCTAGCAGATCCCACTGATATCGCCCGGAACAGGCATCTTGGCGTGAGGGCTAAAGCAGATTTCATATATTACGTCTTAATGTCTTTCTCTTGAAATTAAACCTGCCACGCCCAGCAACAGTAGGTCCATGTGTCTGGGTTTTGTCATCGCACTCCGTTTACCTCGAACCAGTTTATGGTGCCCCAGATAGCATTCAGCGAGTTATGTATTCCACGGTTCTTAAGTTCTTAGTGATCACTGCCCGTCTATTGGGAAGTGAGAGGTCTTGTGGTAATGTTAACAATCTCAAAATGTCACGCTCACCTGGATTGACACTTGGAAGCCAGTCGAGAGCCTCGTCCCTCCAAGCACATTGGAAGAACTCTTCTTTAGTTTTAGGTTGTGTCTAGTCGCAGCCCACCGCCAGCTCGGCACCATTCACAGGCGTTACAGTTCACCTTACAGCTGGGGCAGTGCATGTGCAACAGGGGACGAGCATCCCGCGACAGGGGTCTACATTGTGCCTGGAACAGGACAGCATGACGAGGTGCTGGGGCGGCCCCTCCGCCAGTGATGCCCCACCACCCACGCTCACCTTCACTTCAGAAACCTTGGAAAGCTTCTTGTTCACTTTGTTACTGGTTACAGCATCTCGCCTTCATTTCATCGCTCCTTGCTTCCACTGCATAGCAAGTCATAAGCCACTTTGCTCTTGCCTACCGTCGTTCTCCCTTTCTAGCTCCTCTTGGCATCATTTCACACTGTTGATCCAACATGCCCGACAAGTCCGGCCCTCCTCCGCCGAACGAGAGCATCACCGTCAGCTCAGGACCTCACACGACACCACCGCATTTGCGCCTTCTCCACTACAATGACGTCTATCACGTCGAATCGGCCTCAGCAGAACCAGTGGGTGGTGCCGCTCGTTTTCAGACCTTGGTCGACCACTACCGCTCTGGCAACGACTTCAATGGGCAACCTGAACTGTTGAGCTTCTTCTCCGGCGATGCTTTCAATCCCAGTCTTGAGAGCTCGGTCACAAAAGGTAAGCCTCTAAAGAGACTAGCAAGAACCCTCAGATATTTCGGTCCGCTGACTACCATCAACTCAGGCACGCACATGGTACCGATCTTGAACAATATCGGCACTGATGTTGCAGCTCTCGGAGTAAGTCTGAAGCCTGCAGAACTCCCGGTACATGTGCCAAAGCTGACCTGTTCAAGAACCATGATTTGGACTTTGGTGTGACTCAGTTCAAACGTCTGGCTGCAAAGTGCAAATTTCCCTGGCTGATCGCCAATGTTCTCGACCCGGCATTAGGCGAAAATGTCTCTATTGGCGGCGTGCCAAAAACTCTCATGTTGACTGCGTCCAATGGTATTAAGGTTGGTGTCATCGGACTCGGCGAGAGGGAATGGCTCGCCACAATCAACAGTCTGCCTCCCGACATTGTCTACAAGTCTGCTAGCGAGACAGCAAAGGAGTTGGTGCCAAAGCTTCGCGCCGAGGGTGCGGAGATTATCGTCGCCGTCACGCACATGCGAGAGCCAAACGACAACAAGCTGGCCGAGAATACAGACGGAATAATCGACATAATCCTGGGTGGGCACGACCACTACTACAACCACAGCTTCATCAACGGCACCCACGTGCTCATGTCAGGAACCGACTTCAAGCAGCTCAGCTATATCGAAGCTCGTCGCAGCACGGAGAAACCGGGACGCTGGGACTTCGACATAATACGGCGGGATGTCACGTCCGAGATTCCCGTTCACGAGGAGACAGCAAAGCTCGTCGAGAAGCTCACCGAGAACCTCAAGACGAAGCTGAACAAGCCCATTGGCTACTCCGCCGCACCCCTGGATGCACGCTTCAGGACCGTCCGCCTACGAGAGAGCAATATCGCCAACTGGGTATGCGACATCATGCGCCACTATTACGGTGGCGATTGCGCGATCATGGCATCCGGAACCGTTCGCGGAGACCAGATTTACCCTCCCGGACCGATCTTGCTGAAGGACATTATGAACTGCTTTCCCTTCGAAGACCCCGTGGTTGTGATCATGGCCAGTGGCCAGCAGATCTGGGATGCCCTCGAGAACGGCGTATCACAGTATCCTGCGCTTGAAGGCCGCTTCCCACAGGTGTCCAACATCAAATTCGAGTTCGATGCCACGAAACCCGCCGGCTCGCGTATTCTGTCTGCCAGTATAGGCGACGGCCCTATCGACATGGAAAAGCAGTACAAGCTTGTCACCCGAGGCTACATGGGTCGCGGAAAGGACGGCTACGACAGTCTCCTAATTGAGGCCGAGGGAGGTACTACGCGTGAGATTGTCTCGGAGGAGAACGGGATTCTCATCTCCATGATGCTTCGCCAGTATTTTATGTCTCTCCGAGTGATGGGACAATGGAAGTACTGGGGCAAGCATATCGGAGGGTACTGGAACAACGTCTCCGAGAAGGTTGGCGGTACCCATCAGTCTTCGGCAGTTCAATCCCCTGTCGAAGCGAGAGCTACAAATCTTCCGCTCGAGCCCTCAAACTGGAACAACTGGTCGGCGCAGAAAATCAGAGAGCGCAAGGCACAGGCACAGCCTGCAGACGACTCAGACTCTGACGACGAAGACGACGCGGCTAAGGAGATTGAGCGGATAGACCGCGAGATGGATATCGTGCGGCGTGCGGCCAAGAAATGGACACGACTGGCAGGAATCAAGTGCAGCCTGGTTGACGAGCTGCAGGACGAGGAAATCGAGATCGACTGGACTCGGGCTATTGCACCTCGCGTCGAGGGCCGCATCGTGTGCGTCGCTGGGGAGCACAAGTCCTGAATAGAGCGAATTGGAAATTGTGACCAATACCACCACCTGCAACCTACATTCCGGGCGCCGAAAGCTCGACGAGTAGTCGAGCGGCCGCGTCTTGTTTGTCAGCAGTGATCGGTCTATGCAAGACACAGTCCCAGTTCAATTGTGGCAGGCTGCAAGTGGCGGTTTATAATGTGCAAGGAGTCGGCATCATCCGTGCAGTAGCGGATGCACAATTCGTCTCAATATGGGAGACGAGGCATCATCGCACGATTGATTTGGACTTTTCAGCTTGCTGTGGCAGCTTCACAACCCGAAAACAAACCTCCCGAACCGGGATGTGAAGCCTGGGGAGTGCAGCATCGTCTGACGCCCCTGCAACATCGCCCAAATAACCCCGGACTGCCAGGATGCTTGATGCAAGGGGTTTCGGCCGGAAATGGACCTGGCAACGTTGCCTAAAATGTGGGCCATTCTGACGACGACTTTCACCTCTTGCCTCAGGCAATGCACCATCCGCAAGGGCCATGTGAACTGCATAGGGTCTACACATGAGTTATTTTGCTATGATGATCCTCGAGATGACATGGACCGGATGAGCACCACAAATGCAAATATGGACCGGTGGTAGAGACACATTGCACCTACCATCAACTGCTTCGTGCCGTTGAGCCGCATTCTCAGGCACTCCCGGGGCAGTCTGGATCGGAGTATTGCATGACCCCTGCCAGATCTGTGTGACGTACAGCTTTAAGCTGTGCATTAGCACATTGGGCGCCCTCAGAGCGCCTCTGTCTCGGCCTGGCGAGCACACTGGGGTCCAGTAACCAAGAGCCGAGACCAACTTCTCAACGGCAGACCCCGACATGTCCAACACTGGGCTTGAGCAAGTCTCGCGAGGCTTTCCCGGAGCAAATGTCTCACCTATGAGACCCTAGCAAGCCCTGCCGAACTGAGCCTGACTTCATGATATAGAGCTCCACGTTCCATCTGAGACATCACTAGAACTAAATGGGACGGCAGGCACAGAGCTTTCAAGCCACAGCCCGCAACCTCGGTCGTCATCGGAGCCTGAATCCCACGGAGCTTGGGACCGGAACAGCATGCAGGTCAAAGTTCAGGTGACGTTTGCCATGAAAGAGTCATGCTCTTGAGCTTCTTCGTCAAGACTTGGCAGGGACGAATATGCAAGTCCAAACTGGGCCAACCTCACGCCACCCGCAACCTTCGACACCAGCCACTACTGTCATGTCCCCTGTTTCCGTTGCACGAGGCGAGCAACGTTCTGCTCCTCAACCCTTGATGCTTTCTTTCGCGGCTCACACAGGGCCGCCTCCTACTAGGTGGCTGCATGGGCAAGATTGGGCACGTCCCGCGCCCTCTATGCCGGTCCGGTGCAGTCGGAACTTCCACCCGCCCGAGTAAGCAGTATGGACACCTCTGGGCGCGGAACACCACAACCATGGCGGAGCATACCCATCGTCAGAACCTACGCCTGTCAAGCGGAAGAGTCAACTGACGCATGGGGTTAAGTCCCGTTCTGCCTTGAGGAGGCCTGGTAGCTACTTGAATGCTCTTCAAGGTGCACTTCTCTCTGGTCGGCCGCAGCTGCAACAATCCAGACTGGAATATCTCATGACAATCAAATCATCCGACATCTCAGATTGGTGCTCGAAGCCAGGTGTAACATATCTCGTCCTGGACTTGGCATAGATTGTTCCAACCCCTGTCTGTAGGTAAGATTCATTGGAAGATGTGGAAATGAGGCGAGGATCAGGTCAACAAGAGGCACATTTCACCGAATTGCGTGTCCATGAGCTGGATACATAAACGAAGCTCACGTCCTCATTGTATCGACTCTTTCTGACTCTTCATCCACATCAGGAACATCAAAAGAGCCTTCAGCACTCCTTCAGTCAAGGATCTCCCCAAAATCAGCAGCTCCTTCATACCCCGTTCCAACAACACCAACCAAAAATCACCACAATGATTGCCAACGTCGCCCTCGTTCTCGGCCTTCTCGGCTCCGCTTCGGCCTTTACTATTCCCAAGTGAGTTGCTTCTTGATCTTGACATTCAACAACAGTCTTCGGCTAACTCGATCAAACCCCCTTTCCAGCCCGACACCAAAGCACGCTCTGACTTCCAACCACACTCTTGACGAGGTCAACTCCGAAGGCGGCATGTCCATCCAAGCCTTTGGTTGCAGCTCTCGCCCTGCAGGCCTCAACCAGAAGGACTGCGAGTACATGTCCAAGATCGGCAGTAAGTGACGCTCTCTCTCGCTGACCAGCACACGACAAGTATCAGGTGGCTTACACACAGACTCATTTTAGTGGCCGGCGTCGGCGCCAACTCGAAGTCCTCCAGCTCCAAGATCTGGATCGGCACCAACGGCCCCAACAAGTTCACCTTCAAGAACTCGGGCTCGGGCGGCCCCGTGACGCTCATCCTCTGGGACTTCCCCCCCGGCGACTACGAGGCGTCCTTCATGAACGTCCGCGCGCCCAAGATCTCGTACTCACTGCCCAAGCCCGGCGACAGCGTGACCGTCAGCATCGCCAATGGCGTGTCGGGCGCCTTCGCGCACCTCGCCAACCACAAGACCAAGCTCTCCCAGTGGGGCCAGATCTACAACACCTGGGGCGAGTTCACGACGGGCCAGTGGGCGACCGTCGACGTCTCGCGCCTCGTCAACACAAAGGGCAACGGCATCGCCATGAAGATCGAGAACAACGGCTGCAAGAGCCACTTCACAAAGTGCTACTTCACCTGCAAGGACGGCGGAGTGAGCTCCTGCGGCGAGTCCGGCACGTACAAGCTCGTCAACTGCGCCCCCGGCTCGCAGCCCGGCGCGACCTACGGCACCCTCAACGGCAACCCGGAGGGCGGCTGCCAGGGCTTCCCCAACGGCGGTAAGGTTACCATCGACCTCAAGGCTCAGGCATAAACTTTTACAAACTCGGAGCGACCTCTTACCAAAACCCACGGGCGGGCGACCGCTTGTGCGAGACAAAATAGGCGACCTTTCCATCGATCTCAGCGACCTCGACACCACCGAGGAGTGACGCCTGCCATCTTCTTTCCCGGCGAACCGGCCAGTCATGATGATCTGACCAGCAGTCTTGGCGGAGGAAGGTTGGGCAAGGGTCAAACCCAGAGGACGCACCCCTTTCTTCGTATATACTTTCTTCTTCTTCATTATCATGGCATTCGCTATGATGGGTGGGGATGAGAAGCACTGTTCTCATTCGTTTCGAGCAGTCTTTTCTTTCCACTCTCTCCTGCACATACGTTACTTTCCCCCACTTCTTGTCGATATATATTGGTCCTCTTTCCTTGTTTTCGGATTTCGGTCCGTCCAGACGCACATAGATTCCTCATAGCCATCTATATGAAGAAATTTTTTAGAGATGAACATTGGGCTTGTAGTAGTCAATTCCGAGTGCTCTTCTTGTGAATGTGGAATGTGCTCCGACCAAGAGACAAATACATATCGAATGAGCATGATGTTCAATTTGCAGTGTTCCTGGAAGCACAATTTGCCGGAACATGGCAATGTCCGTTATTGTACATACGCATTTGACCTTAAGTTATTCAACAAGAAGTAAGGAGGATGATGGCTTTCAAAATTCACTTTACGAACATAGTATCTTCACAACACCGATCACGTCTATCGATAGTCGTCAATTAACCTTCACTACTTTGGTGCCTGCCCGCCTAGGACCTTGATCCGCCGCAGGAAGCCAGGGTTCGTCAGCGGGTTGTGCAGCTCGCTGATCGTGCTCATGCACGCGGCAGCCGGGTCGCCGCTGGCACTGGGCATCTGCACCCAGTACTCGTTCCCAGGGAACGCGTTGCCGTCCCACGCGTAGCTGACGACGAGAAGCTGTCCCGCTTCCTCCTGAGAGAGCTTGTCAGCCGGGTTGCGCCTCGAGAACCTGACATTGATGCCGTGCTTCGCCGCGGCAGCGGTGACCTTCTCCACGGAGGACTTTGGCTCCGCTTTGATGTACGAGAAGTCGATTGTGCCAATGTGGCGCATCGAGTCGTTGCCGAGCTCGTGCAGGGCGTCGGCAAAGGTCTCGATGTAGTACTGCTCCTGGCCCACGCCATACAGCGCCCACACGCCGAGCCCGAGACCCACGACGTGGGTGTAGGCTTTCTTGCCCGCGGCCCGGGCGCGCTCGCTGGCCTCGAGCAGCAAGACGTCGATGGTGACGCGCATCCGGGCTTTGTACATTCCCGCGTGGAACTTCTTCTCCAACGGGTCGACGCGAACTTGATCGCCAGATACAGAGCAGAACCAGTCGGTGAAGACATCGACGAGCCCAGGGTCCATCTCTGGGGACTTCTGTGGGCGTGAGCCGCTGCCGCGCTTGCTACTGTGGACGTCGAGCGTCGAGCTGATTGATCGAGGGAGGCAGAAGATCGAGTCCATGCGGTCAGGGCGCTCGAATCTGGCGCCGACCAACCCGACAATGATACCTCGCTCCTCAAAGGACCCCGGCTTCCCCGGGTTGCCCAAATTGGTGCGGCTACCATTGTTGACGAAGTAGCTCGGGCCACTGGCGCCCAGGAGGGAGCCCAACATGATCTCGTCGTAGCTCAGGTAGTCCTTCAGGAACAGATAGCGGTTGCGTTCCTTGGCCGAGTCGCCCGAGCCGTCCGTCTTGCCCACGAAGTCCCACTCGCTCGTATCCGGGAGCGTCGAGTAGTCCCGCAGGACAGTGAAGTCAGAGGAGTTCATGAATACGAGCGGCCTCTTCTCGATAAGCCGGGCCACCTGGCGGGACCACGACCAACCATGCTGTCCGTAAAACTCCTTCTCGACGGGGGAGCCGTGCTGGCGCTTGTGCTGAAGGAATTTGTCCACGAGCTCTGGAAAGCGAGCGTGGACTACGATGCAGGTGTTTCTGGCATCCTGGATCACGGTGCTGCGGTCAAAGTTGCGCACGCTGTTGGTGGGCTTCCTGAGAGGCGCTTCGGGACCTGGCGCAGTCGTGACATTCTCGCGGAGCTCGCCCTCGCACCAGGCTGATGCGAGGTAGGAGTTGGAGTTGCTTGCGGGAAATGGCCTGGTGAAGTCGTCGAGATGAATGTGCGGCTTGGTGTAAGACCCCTTGGAGCTGTACCAGTCCGGCCTCGGCCTGGAGGGTGAGTACTGCGTGGAATCTGATGCACTCATGCTGACGAGCTGGACCCGGCGATGTCGATTTGAACCGAGACTTGTCCTGGTCAAGATGCGGGCTGGCAGGCTTTATATAGACAACCACCCCGCTCACCAGTCGTCCACATCAGGCACCAGCCTTCATTGTGGAAGCTGTGTGAACAACCTTGGTACAACGAGACTCGTGCGGCTGATCGGTGGAGCGACAGCGGCACTGGGCATGCCGTCAGCTTTGCCTGCTCGGCCACATAAGCATGGTGATAGGACGTTGAAATAGGCTGCAAGAGATCGACACGAGTAGCGGTTGTGCATGGACGGGAGGAGGCGGCGGCGATCACCATCGGGTTTGGACGTCACTTGGACCAGGCTCGACAGGTTCGACAGGCTTCGACTCACCTCCTCATTTTATGCATGTGCCTGGGATCCCTGCTCAGTTGGTAGTTATGCAACTTGTGCGCGCTGCGTGCTGGGTGCCGTGGCGTGGTACGTTGTGGGCTGACGGCGCTCACGTGCAACCAGACACAGCAAGCTCACTCCATGGAGAAAGTGGCAAATCAGCACATGCATGTGCGAGCTGCCTGCATGTGCCTGTGCAGGCAGGAAGAGCCCAATTGGCCCACCCCGCACCCTGCTTCCGTGTGTGCTGCGCCTACCCTGGAGCAGCCTCCAGAAACGGGCGATGCGCAGCGAATGGCAGGATGGACGGGCATCAGTCGATGCGTGAGGGTGCGTGGCCTGGCCGAGTCGTGGGATCATCAACGACATAGGTGCCCCTCTCGCGCTTCGGGCTGCTCTCTGCCCTTCGCTGCTTTTCTTCTCATCTTCACTCCTGTGATCTCACCTCGAATTCGTCCAATTCCCAGCACATTCTTGCACAGCAGTGAGATATTCCAAGTTCTCGTTCAGCCGAGCCTCCCGCCCGGCGATAACGAGCCCGGACGGAGCAACTGAGCAGACCCCGGTCTCTGCTGTGGGCCGCACCTTCCGTGCGGTTCCACCCTCTCGCACTTGCACTTTCTCGCCCTCCCTAGCTCAAGAGCCTCACACCATTTCTCACCACCACTTCGCCACGGCCTCAAGTGCAACCTGCCCTCCGTCGTCCTTCTCTACTAGCAAAGCACTTGCACCTTTGTCTCGCCTAGACTCGCCATTCCTCACGACGCAGCTCCGTCCTCTCCGCAGGCGGGCCGCTCGCTGCGATCCTGTCCGCCTTCCGCTCGCCTCCCCGCCCACGGGCGCTTGTACTTTTACCCTCCTCCCGCCACCCGTCCACACGCCGCAACACGCACGCGAGCTGCTTCACGACCGCACGACCCTCCGCCACGCAGATAGCTGGGGCCAATTGAACGTAAGCCAGGTGATACCTGGCACACATCAGGCAAGATGGTTCTCACGCACACGACCAACCACACATACAGCCACCCGTTCCCGACTGTCACCCTCGCCTTCTTCCTCCGTTACTACTCGCCACAGCTCAACCCCTTCTCCAGCCATGTCCTGTCCACCGACACAATCTCCTCGCACGTCGACCCGGACACGGGCCGCCTCTACACCACTCGCCTCCACGTCAAGCGCTCTCGCATGCCCGCGGCTGTCATGAAGCTGCTGCCTACGAGCGTGACTGGTGGTGCTGGCCCCAAGTCTGCATTCGTGCTTGAGACCAGCGTCGTCGACATGAAGGAAGGATGGATGCAGTCCGAGAGTCGCAACATGAACTACACGGGTATCCTGAGCGTCATCGAGCAGCAAAGATACTCCGTGGCACCACCAGAGCAGCTTGGTGGGGCCATACCCGACCCTTACGAGGCTGCCAGCTCTGCGAACGAGTTTGGCAAGTCCACAAGCCTGGCCCGGCCGCTTTCTCCGAACACATACGTCACCACAACGTTTTCATACGCCTCGACGCTGGGCAATCGCAAGCTTGCCGCAGCTGCCCAGGAGAGTGCTGCTGGAGCCAAGGGCCTTGGCGGCTGGATTCAGGGCTGGGGTGCCAGCCGGATCCAAAGCAGCATCGAGTCCATCGCCAGCAACAAGACTGACGACCAGATGAACAAGTCTCGGGACGGCATGCGCATGGTTTTGGAACGGCTCCGCAACAATGGCGTCGTAGCCGTGCTCAAAGAGCTACGGCGGCGTGAAGGCGAAGCCTCGGCGTTGCAATAGTTACTCCAGCAGCGTTTCGATAGTGCCTGCGCCCCGAAGCAAAGGAACTCTGTATATGTATCACCTACCTGTCAGCCAGGGGATTCTCCCCCAACCGGGCTGTAACTTTTTGTATCATTTTCAACTTAACGATAGCATGGCGCTGGGGTCTGGATCCATTTTCATTTGGCGGACCAAAAAACAAGAGTATCACGCTCTTAGGCTAGGACGGATGAGCCTCGGGACACTTGTCGCGAGATGGTAAGATAAGGATAAGGAAGGGATGGGGAAGCTCGGGTCTCCAAGCCTGCGGACTTGTATTCGTTTGCACCCTTGCAGTTGGCATATAACGGGAGAGTGTATCTGTCAGGTTCCGTTGCAATTTCCAAGTGGAAAGAACAGTCCAACGACAATCTCACACTCATTGAAACTCCCCTCTTGTATCGAAAGCTGCCGAGCATGTGCAGAGCACTGAAGCGGCGTCTTCAGCTTCATGTATGTATGACTCACTACGCGGACCCGCCAGTCGACGCCTCTAAATATAAGAAATCTGAGTGCGAATCAAAGTTCAAAGCAGTCTCTCTTACGATGTGCTCTGCGCCGACAGTACAGCCATGACAAGTTGCCAGAAGTGACAAGTAAAGTATGGCAGGTCGGTGTTTTGTGCATTTCTACCTGAAGTGCCTGCCTGATCAAAGTGTTTGACACTGTGTTACCCTAGTTACCCGTGGTTCGCAGGCTAGGTAATCCTCCTAACTGAACACCTCCTCAGAACGTGGTCTCGAGCTTGGGATAGTCCCCGGCTCTCGCGCCCAAGTCAGCAAAAATGGCAGCGGAGTCGTCCCCCTTGAGGTCCTGCATGCGGTGCGTGTCCTCGTCCTCGAGCTTCTCGAGCTCCTCGCGAGGCTTTTGGTCCTCCTTGCCATCCTCGCCGTGCTCCAGGGCGTTGGAGATGCCGTCGGACTCGCCGATCAGCAGGAACTGCGATTTCACGTAGTCGAGGTGGTCTGGTGTCGTCGGCTGCCAGCGGAGGGAGCGGAAGGAGTTTTGGATCCTGGTTTTGGGTTTTACCAGGTCAGAATTTCCTCAAAATGTGCTGCGTAGACAAAAACGACAAGGACGGAATACGTACTCCTTTGGATAGTCAGGTCCCTCTGGCAGCGCTGTGCCTCTCGGGGCATCATAAGCCGGGTTCCTCGTGCTCAGGATGAAGCTGCCCTTCTCCTTCAAGCCCAGATCGCCCTGGAGCTCGCCCAGCTCGCTGGGCAGCGTGATCATGTACGCGAGGTGGCTCTCGCGGCCCGTCGTCGTGATGGCGTACACGCCCTCCGCGGCCGGCTGCGCGGCGGGCGTGTGCCTCGCGCCGGCCGTCTTGGTCATGTAGTCCTCGCCCGAGAGGAACTCGTCGCGCAGGGCGCTGAACGAGACGTCCGTCTTCTCGACGAACGCGATCCAGCGCTCCTTGCCGCTCGTGGGGAAGACCTTCTTGGGCACCGCGATGAGCCGGCTGTTGCCCGCATCGCCGATGGGGCCCTCGCCGAGCCGCGCGTCCGTCGCCATGGGCCGCAGGATCATGAAGCTGCGCTGGATCTCGTCGACGTTCTTGGGCTCCTCGATGTTGACGCGGCCCCGGAAGAAGAAGTAGATGATGCCCTTCTCGAGGATGCTCGACGGGACGGCCGGGCGCTCGCCTTCCTGGACTGCGGTCGATTCCTCGGTGGTGGCAGCAGGCTTGCTCGGGCCATCCTCGCCTTCGGGCTTGGTGTCCTCCCGCTTCGTTCCTTTGTCGTCATCGCTCTCCTTCGGCTCCGCGTGCTTTGCGTCCTCCCCATATCCTTCATCAGCTTCACTTGGCTTCTTCTCTGCTGTCGAGCCGTTGCTGTGGCGTTTGTCATTGTGTCTGTGGGTGGACGTGTTAGCACTGTCCCCCAGTTGTCGTGCCCAATATGAGCTGCGAGGCACTAACCCTCCCAGAGTCTCCTCGATGGTCTTCTGCTTCTTCGCATCCGGCGCGGGCTTGTCATCGAGCTCGTGCTTGTCGCCAGCCGCATTGTCCTCGGCAGGAGCTCCCTTGCTCGCCGACGATCGCGTGGAAGTAGGCATGGTAGGATGCTGCTAGCCGTGTATCAAGCAGTAATCCGATAGAACAATAGAACAGAGCGGCAAGGAACACAGAGGGCGCAGTTTGAAATATGAGGAAGTTGTTTGGAATCAGTTTGTTCTATTTACGTTGAGGGTAAAGGAACGCGTCTGGGCTGTTTCTGCGTGTAAGTGGCAGCTTAAGGACGAGTCGTCGAGCGGGCCCACTAGCTACACCACCTCCTTCGATCGGTCTTTTTCCACGCGTCTCACAACGACGATGCAGCTGGTGCTTACGCGAAAAAGCACGGGAAATCAATTGAGCTAGACGTGTCATTGGCACGGCGATCTACTTCCTGGGCTGATTACGTCGTGAGTACGTCGTCGAAGCGTGCTTGCTTTGTCCTAAGAACGCCATCTCCACAAGAGCTCCCATGCCAGCGCTACCGAGAGTGATGTCATCGACCTGTGTCGAACGGTACCCCGAGAGATCGAGCTTGGGCCACGACTACACCACCGAGCTCTGCATGTCTGGCCAGTAAGACGTGAATGGTCGTGTTGGACGTGTCAATCGCGTGTATCTAGACCAACTCTGCTTCCGCTCTCCCTCGAGACGTCTGAATCCGCACCGGACCCCTAATATACCTCTGAACCTCTGAACCCTGAAGCAAAAACCTGCGAACCTCTTAATATTCCCTCCACACATAACACCGGCAACTGCTAATAAGCATCAAAACATGACACCTTCAGTCCTATCAGCGATCACTACTGAAAGGTGCCGTCACCAGCGACACGAGACGGAACAGCCACACGGCCATGCTTGCAGAACGACTTCCCCGGCTGACCGCAGCTGTTGGCTGGAAGTTTGCCATGGGAGTGACATTCTCTGTGCTGAGCACCGAGTCTCCAGTATCCGTCGTTGGCGCGGCTTGCGTGCATCGTTGAGGACACGACCACAACCCATTCAAAATCTCACAGGGCTTGACAGTGATATAAGTCCCCCATGCTGCGAGCACCTTGTTTAGCAATGGGCTTCCTGAGGGCGATGGCAAGATGTGGGGACAAGACTTACTGAAAATCGTAGGAACCTCCTCGCACGTGTCTGCTCTTAGATCGCGAGCGGCGTGGCCTGGGGTCGTATGAGCCGGAGCCTGAGTCTGCGTTGCCGTCACCCCGACAGGAGTAATGTAGCCCGACTTCGTGCCGCTAGGCAGGCTAGGACCGGCAGTAACGGTCCTGGTTGAGGTGCTCGTGACTGTTGTCGTGTGATCGGTCTCCACGCTGCTTGTTGCCGTGCTCGTGTCTGGGGCGGTGGAACAGCTGTCATCGACGTCGGTGTCACTCGCCGTGACAGTCACAGTAGCAATCATCGTCGTAGTCTTCACGCTTGCTGTTCCAATCTGAGAGGAGGCCGTAGTGTGGGAAGAGCGAGTGGACGAGTTCGAGTGTTGTCCCAATGTTGAAGACAAGGCCACTGACTCGCTTGAAGCACTCCGATCGGTTGTACTGGTACTACCACTCGTAGTATGCGGTGGAGATGAAGACGTCCTACTGGAGCTTTCAGTCGAAACCGGTCCGGTGCTATTGCCACCAGAACGCCCATAGTTGAGAGCAGTGTAAGAGCTGCCTAGAGGCGTGTGATACGATGTCGAGGAGCTCATGCTCTCTATAGGATGAAAAACTAGCGAGCTTGTGGCAGGCGGTCCGCCATGCGTGCTCGAACTTGACACAAAGCTTGAGTGTGGTTGCCCAGACAATGGAGGAAGTGTTTGGGCAACTGGGGTTCCCGCTGACGTATCCGTACTCTGCGATGCCGAAGGCAGGAGGGCATAGACGTGGCTGGAAAGGAGGATGATATGCATATGCCACATCGTTGTGAAGCCGGAGGAAAGTTTCATGTCTGTTGATGTGCTAGTAGTTGCCGAGAATTGGATGAAAGCTTGAAAGGTTATGATCTGCTCGAACGGTAACTGCAAGACGAGCAAGAGGATCAACATATGCGTCGTCCATCGTAGTTATATGCCAGATCTGATGTTCAAGCACGAATGACTCCTTGTGGCCTTCTACGAATCCCTTTGTTGACATAGAGGGCTTGTTGGTACCACTGGACAGTAGGCGAGCAATGCAAGCATTCACGAAGAAAGACGCACATAGCGTCCAACAAGGAAAGCTTTTGTTGGACCACATTGGACCTCGACGGAGGGACGTTGGACCCTGATGAAGGGACGCGAGTACACAGCACTACAATGGCATATCCGCGCCGCGTGGGTCCCCAGGGTAGAAGTACCGTTCGTGCTTTGTCGCCTTCCGCCGTGTTTGCGAAAGTTGGCTTGGTGGGGAGCTTGTGCTTTGACGACATGCTTCTACGTTGGCTACCACGTACATTTGGATGCCGGCCTTTGCGCCGTGGCCGACGTGTCTCGTGAGTTTGTACCACACTTCCAACTTCGGGCGCGCACTCTTCTTGACTTTGATGGTCGTGTCAACGAACCGACTTCATGTTCACTGTGTCCAAGGAATGGTATGGTGGTTCCGCACAGGAAGCTGGTAGTGGGTTCACCCTTTTACAGAAGCTATTGCTCCGCTCACGTCAGAATAGTGATGGACGGCGATTGGCAGTAAACGTGTGTAGTGTGTGCGCGCAGCCTTCTCTGAGCGGCCAAACAAATTGTTGGGTCAAGGATGATGCAGCTCTGTCCTGCGTACACTACTCGGTTGTTGCGGCGTGGGGCAGCGAGTGCCTTGAGGCAAGTGCGGAGAATCACATGGTGCAGCATGCCGGGCGTCGTCGGTTACTCCAGCCTGGGCGGATTGCGAGCATCGTGGTAGCGTGGCGGATGTGCAGAGATCCACGTCCTCTCAGCTGTCGCGATGAGCAGCTTCCCCTCGCCGTGTCGTGCTGCTCATGGCGTCTGGGTTGCGGGAAGATCCTGGCGGGAGTGTGGCAGACGGGGCCATGCCCTAATTCAAGGGGGCTGGGCCGTCGTAGCGACGGAGCAGCGCTGCGTGATGGCGTCGAAGGTTCTTGGGGGTTCAGGGAGACATGGAGCAGGCAAGGCCCCAGCGGCGGCGGTTGAGTCGGAACAGCGGGCTGATGGTTTGCTGCGAAAAGGCAGGATCGATCATGACACGGTGCCTTGTCGCGGGCGAGCACGGAGCGGCGGTACTTGCACCGCGCAAGGGGAGGTACTGCAAGGCTGTGTGCTTCGCTGGCCGCGGAGCCATGTACCGTCCTGCAGGGACACAGCCCCTGGGGAAGTACCCGCCAGGCGCGACTCCACCTGCGGCGGCGTTCTGGCCAACACCGCAAATCTTGGGAGCGCTCAAGACCCAGGACGGATTCCTGGAGCGCGCACAGCGAAATGGCTCGCTCCGGGACGAGCAGACTTCTGGTCCGCCGCCTCCTCACACGGGCGTTGTCGCGCACCACAATCGACGGAAATGAGACCAAGGCCCCAGGCCTGCACCGAGCAGCAATGCCTCCTCCCATCCCATGAGTCCATCCCCTTCCCTCCTCCATCACCATCACAACCATCACCACCAGCCTCGCAACCACCGCCGCGCACCACTTCTCTTCCTACCTCCCGCTGCGTGCCTGCATCACTGCCACCCTGCACCAGCCGGCCTCACCAGACCGTGTCGACCCTCACACGCAACTCCGCCCACGACTCGCCAGTCCCGCCCTGACCACACCCTCATCATCCACCACCAGGCTTGTCATCACTCTTACCCTGACTCTGCATCGCGAGCTTGTCGCCAACAACACTGCGCCAACCGTTCCGACCACGACAGCGAACCGACCCATCAATACACCTTGTCCTCCCTGGAGAGAATAGCCCAAAGAATCAGTCTTTGCACTTTCCACCAACACAGCCATCCTTCTCACGAAGCATAATCGCGAGACTAAAGATCACCGTGGTCCTGAACGCGTCGTCGGGCAACCGAAACCCTCTTGCAGACCTGCGCGACACAGACAACCACACATCATGCCTGCTCAGGAGAAGGGCCGGAGGTCCAGTGGCAAGATCACCCTGGTGGTGACGTTGCAGGTTTCTCCCGACAAACTTCGCAAAATTATCGATCCGTCATCCATTCAAGTAGACTCACCAGCCAAGGAGTCGCCAGTGCCTGAAGTTGGCACGCCCGCCGAGAACGCTGCCCCTGCCTCTAGTGGTGAGAACGCCTCGGACTCGACGCCAGGCACTCCATCATCACATGCTGTCATGGGCCCCCCGCAGACAGACACTCTCAAGAAGAAAGGCGTCAAGAGAAGTGCTGCTGGCGCGAACGGCAATGAGCTCGTCGCAAAGATTCGGGGCAAGCCTGGTCCTAAGAAGAAGCAGAAGCTGTAAGTTTCATCATTTCTCCTGATGCACCATCATGTAGCACTCTGCGTGGCCGACGCGACAATCTTGCTCTTTTTGATCACTCACTAACCACATGCTCTGATAGGGACGACGGCGAGACCGGCCGCACCAGCGGTGCCTACCATAAGCTTGGTCCGAAGGCAAACCAAGGCGCCATCAATGCCGGACTGCGTGCTCTCGACCGATCAGGCACCCCTTGCCGGAAGTGGCAGAAGGGTGGCTTTACACTCAAGAGCTTCACCGGCGTCGTCTGGGGCGTTCCGCGATGGACGGCACCACCCAAGGCCAAGGCGGAGGGCAACGGTGACGAGGCCGCCACCGGCTCTGCCGAGAGCAGCAACAAGGAGAACAAAGACGATAGCCAGATGAAGAGCGACAAGAGTAACAGCAATGCAGGCGGCGACACCCAACAAGATGTCAGCAAACCGCCTAGCATTCGCGTCGCCTCACCCGCGCCTCCCGCCGCAACGCCCATCGCCGCTGCGTCTTAGCTTTTGGCCCCTCTTTCTTTGCTTCATCATGGGCGGGATCACTTCCACTCTTTAGAGCTATTGTCTTTATACAGGTACTGCTAAAAGCAAGGCGTTTATGGTTTGACAGGCGAGCCCAAGACTGCGCGTGTACGAGTCGTGCATGTACCAGCCTCGTCGAGGCTCGTCGAGGGTGATTTCTGGGGTCGGGTTCTACAGTTAGGCTTTCACTGCACGGATTTTGAGCAGGTCTTCTATCGGTGGCTTCACGGCAGTGGCGCTGACAGCAATGGGATAGCATGGCGGCGTTTGGCGAACATTGCTTTACACACTCACACGTACATTGTCTCACATTTGCGATAGAGTAACAAGAATCATTGTACTCATTACCTACTGCCTTCTTCCGCTCGCAGGCCGCGCACTGCATTGTGGCATGTCCGATTTTGACCATTCGTATATTGAGGTAGCCGCGCCGCTTCCCTCATGCGGGGAGCTGGCGTGAGCCTGCCAGCAACGCTGGAGACGTAACCTCTCGCCCGGGTCCTTCTCGTCCGCTGGTCTCGTGGTCGTGGCTGGCGCGGCTCGCTGGCTGTCTCGTTGCGTTGTGGATCTCCATTTGGGTGGAGTGGGCGATGCATCCCTGCGTGGCAGAAATACGCTAGGCCGGAAGCAGATGGCTTGTGGAGATGGTGACTCGGGCGGACTTGAGCACTCGAGACAGAAGGACCAGTTGCAGGATGAAGTCCTGCATCTTTGGATTGCTTATTGTCTCTGGAGAACAACATGCAGTTGTGTTCTTCCATCGAAATTTAGGATGGCAGGAATAGCCGCCAAGTTCACTGGGAGTGCGACCAGCAGGCGTCGGGACATATTGGACGATTTCTCCTCCTGCCTTGGCCAAAGTCATGACAAGTCGGGGCCGCTGCCGACTTGGGCTGAAACTGTAGCTGCGTCATGCCACATGACGGCCCATCAGTCGTGGAATTCGTGGCCGCAGCGGCCGTAAGGTAAAAACATGTAGGTACAGTGTCCGGGCCAGGACGGATGGGCGGTTGTGTCGAGCACGCTATGGGCAAACTGTATGATATCAGTGACGGGCAGTTGAGATAACGGGGCCTGTCACTGCTGACTATGCCATTCATGGATGGCCCCGCCCTGCCCACTGCCCGTGGCTCCACCATGGATGCTCGCAGTGCTCCAGGGCTGCTCGCGGTGAACCGGCCCCGGAGCTGGGCTAGGACAACCGTCGACCCCAGCTTCAGCGTAACTTGCAACAACCACTTTGTTTCGTGGCCATCTTCGCATTTCACTCGCTCAGAGAGCTTTGACGGGGTTCACGAGACTGCGTTCGGCCGCAGACCCGACCTCTCGGTGCACCTTGCCGTTGCCGTCCACAGCTACCTCCATACCGTGTATTCCCGCTGAGGTCTCCAACCTTGTCGGGGTGCGGATACCCGCGGACGACATACATCCATCACCGTCAAGATCAGTCATCGCCGCTCTGCACTTTTCGAACAGCCACATCCAAGCCGGAGAGTCCGAAGCTGCTCCGCCCGATGATTTGAGATCCTGAATCAACGAAACGACCCGACCTTTCCGACTCTTTCGCTCTAGCGAACGCTCCCGAACGGCACCGCCACAGCCGCGTCTTGTTCCATACAACCTCCAACAGCCTCTACTTGCCACCGACATGGCGAACCCATACCACCATGAGTCGAGCGGCTATCCCCCAGACAGCTCACCGCCAAGAGGCTACGTCCCCCCGTACCAAGCTTCATACGCGGCTCTCACGAATCCCAACGCATCCTTCACAACCTCGCCGACCCCTCCTCTCAATCGGCTTTCGCACCTCTTGAATCCGGCGAGCGAGCCGACGAGCGACCTCTACTCAGCCCATGGTCGAGCTTCCTACACAGACCCGGACAGGGACGGCGCTTCCGGAGATAACATTAATGTCTGCGCGCCGCCTCGGACCACGCAGCTCCCGTCCGCCTCGAGAGCCTTCGAGATGTTCATGAGCAACGGCTCTACCGACCACTACTGGACAAACAAGCACAGAAATAATAGCTTCTTCGTCCCTTCGTATCTCAAGGGCAGCAGCTACATACAGAAGCTCGAGGATGTCTACCGGGCACAAGCAGCACAGAGGGAGAGCCAGTCATCAGCAGCGGCAGCAACGACGAGCAGCTCTGCCAGCCTTCAGAATGGACACTCGCCCACCTCGACATCCAAACAGTCGCCCGGTTCACATTTTGGCATGAAGATCGACGTCATAGAGAGGGCGCCGACATCGGAATACGATGATGCGGTGGCTCCGCTGCCGACCAAGTGGAACAAGGACGACAAGTTCGGCGGCTTGGAGGTCATTGGCGACGGCCAGGAAGTGAAGTACAATACTTCTCGGAGTACAAGAGAGCAAGACCACGAGGTTTGCTCGATCAGGGCAGATCATGCGATGCCGAACCAGGCGGGGCTCTACTACTTTGAGATCTCAATACTATCACGGCGGCGAGACGAGTGAGTAACCGCCATCTTTGTTCCTAGGTGTTACTGAACAGCATACTAACTGGCACGTGTGCGATGGTAGGACATCTGTGTGCATAGGCGTCTCAAACAAGTCAGTACCACTGTCCAGACCTCCAGGATGGGAGCCCGAATCTTGGGGCTATCATGGAGATGATGGCGAGGTTTATGTCGGTGCCAACGTCGGCAAGAAGTATGGCGCGCGGTTTGGTCCTGGGGACTTCGTCGGCTGTGGCGTGAATTTCCGGACGAGAAGGATATTCTTCACCCGTAACGGAGTTATTCAGAACTCGGGGCAACGTAGGTCGATCTGACAATAGGAACCGAAAATTCCTTGCTAATCCTATACCTTACAGCTGCTGCACGAGATATCAAGGGGAAGCTGTACCCCACCATTGGTGTCAAGAAGACGGGAGAGCACATTCGCGTGAACTTTGGACACACGCCGTTTGTCTTTGACATCGATGCGATGATGATGGTACGCTGCAGAGGCTGATAATTATCCTTTCCGCTCGCCAGTCACTGATATCACCACAGAAAGAACAACAAGCCATGCGCGACTCAATATCCCAGACAAGGTAGGCGAATCCTAGGCTCGACTCCTGCGATAGACTGCAAGACTAAAAATTTCCACAGCATCGATCGTTTGATTCCTGGCATGGACGAGACGGAGCTTATACAACAACTGGTCAGTCCCGCCCTTGAGCACCCGTTCGTGGCTACCATGCTAACACTTCACAGGTACTGCAATTTCTGCAACATGACGGCTATGTCGAGACAGCTCGTGCATTTGCGAACGAGATACAAAACGAGAAGCAGGCGCTTAATTTGAGCTCGAACAAGATCGCAGATGGCGCTACCATCAAAGATGACGAAGATGCCAACCGCAGACAGCGTAGGTCCTCGAAATGTGTACAGTCGCCCATTAGACATGAGCTCACACTCCGAAATAGGCATCAGAAGGGCAGTCCTCGAAGGAGATATCGATAGGGCTCTTAAGTACACCAATCTTTACTACCCTCACGTGCTAGAGGAGAACGACCACGTCTATTTCAAGCTCCGATGTCGAAAGTTCATCGAGATGGTTCGTAGATCGGCCGAACCCAGCAATAGCGGCCTAAGCAAGAAGGCTAGCAGCCGGACGCTCAACGATGTTCAAAGCGAGATGGACGTCGATGAGTTCGACGACGAAATGGAGACCGACGGTGGCTCCGAGGCCGATGTGGATGACCAGGATCTGCTGGCACAAACTATCGAATATGGTCAGGCCCTTCAAGCCGAGTTCAAGGACGACCCACGACGAGATGTTCGAAGGACTTTACAAGACATCTTTGCATTGCTGGCCTACCCGAATCCTCTCAAGGTCAAAGAGCTCGCGCCCCAGCTCGACCGCCGCGGCAGAGCTGCAGTCGCCGAGGATCTGAATTCTGCCATTTTGTGTAAGTACTGACGTCCCTGTCAAAAGCGTTTTCAACCAGTGGCTGACTGTGTGCCTTTAGCATCATTAGGCAAGTCATCACGGTCTGCATTGGAGACCTTGTACGGCCAGACAAGCGTCTTGCTGGACTACATGCGAGAAGACGGCGGCTCTGGCTCGTTTGTAACCATCCAATCTGTGATTGACGACATCCCGAAATCGCAGCCATTTTGAACAGTAGCCGAGTTAGGTACTGGGCGGCGGCGGTGCTTCAAGGTCATGTCATGGGGCGGTATTTCCTGTTTTTGGCCGGCGTTGTGCTTTGAGGGCACCACAGCATCCAAGGGGCAATTGAAGCTGTTGCATGCTTGCACGGTCTCTCCTCTTGATCTAATCTAGCATCGGTTACTCGGCCTATCAGCGCTATTTATACATGAATCAACAACGTCTGCTCAGGATTGATGTAGTCGAGCTTGTCAGCAGGCCCCATGCCATGGTAGTGAACTGCGCTGGAGTTACACCGCCAAATTTGTGCCGTGGCGGCGGTCCTCGACATTCAGCCGAGGCGTTCATGGGCCGTAGATCTAGTGCGACCACACCGATATGCAGTCCACGACTTCCCCGTCCTGCATGCCAGCCGCGTGCGTCGTCGCAGGCTTGCCGTGGACGAGTCTCCTCAGGCCGTGCTGCGAGTCTGCTGCCCGTGCCCCATCACCGCTTGCGTTGGTAAGGTACTCCACGTAGACGTGCGGCGGCATCGCCCAGGGGGGGCCCGGCTCATCGGGGGACTTGGCGGACGGGAACTCGAGGCACACCAGTCTCCCGCCCTCGCGGGCGAGCAGGCTAGACAGGCGCCCGGCCCAGAGGGGACGAGCCTGGGGCGGGAGGGCGCAGCCGAACTGCAAATGGGATGTTTGTCAGTTGCGCCAAAATTTGGAGCAAAACAAGATAGTGTTTCCGCAGTCCGTCTGCATTATCTTGACAAGTTGCCGAAAGAAAGAAAGAGAGGGGGTGGATGTGATTCCTGGACATACCGTGTAGTCAAAGATTAGATCGAACTCCTTTGCCTTGCCGTCGCCATCGCCGTCACTCCCGCTGACCTGCTCCAGCCAGTCATCCTTGAAAAAGTCACCCTCCACGAACGTGAACGTGCCCGGTTCTACACTTGCGCCGGTTGTATTGCCGCTGGAGGCAAGAGGATACGACCCGTCCCGCCGCCTCTCCTCCGCGTGCTCACGGGCCCGCTGGATCCCCACAGGCGACAGGTCGACGCCGATGACATCGTAGCCGAGTGAGCTGAGCAGGAGCACATCGTACCCCCGGCCGCAGCCGGGGACCAGGGCACGCATACGGCCCCGTTTGCGTTCACCACCACTGCCACCACTGCCACTGCTGCTGGGATGGCCCGGGAAGAGCTTCTCCGCAGTGTACAACGCTTCGCGGCCGTTACTACCACCAGCATCCTCGTTGCCGTCAGGGCGCGGGACACCCCGCGTGAGGACCTCAAGCAAAGCCGCGCTGTGCTGACCCCGGTCCCAGCCCGTCTGGCCGCGCTCCCAGCAGGCGTTCCAGCGCGAGCCGTGCTCCGCGAAGGGCCTGTCGGCGAAGTGCGCGGACATGATCTGCCCGGGGTCTACTGCTGCTGCTGCTGCGCCGGCGTCGGGTTTGGCTTGTGCCATTGTCGAGATGGGTACTTAAGTTGAGAGGAATACAGAATATCAAGGTGTAAAGAAGGCGCGCGTAGGGTGTCACCTGCTGGTTTTGAAGTGATGTGCAGCCGGTTGTAGCTCGGTCTTTTTGTGCCTTGCGAGATTCTTTGTGATAGGCCGCTTCGTTCAACAGCTCTGCTGCAGTGTTTATATTTGGTCTATGATCGCTTGGCCTTAGGGCAAATTGTGATCCAAGGACGTTGTTGGCGTCGTACACTGCAGACTTCTTGTGCTCGGGGTGTCATGACGAAGTGCATAGTGCTATGCACGGGCGACTTGGTGTGGGGGAGGGGCCGCGGGTGGGGCTTAATGCTGTGCCCACCGTCTGTGGTCGTGGTCAAATCTATGCGGCAAGGAGGTTTTTGATGACTGTCTTCTGTAGAAAGCAATTCAAGATTGATAGTTCAGCCATCAAGCTCGAAGGCGTTCCGTACGAAATGAAATGTGACAGGGCATGGTTTCGAGAATTCAAGTGCTTCTCGGCGAGCTCCGGACAGTGGTAATGGTTGAGCTTACCGATACTGTTTCTCTTTCAGAAATCACAAAATCGCCAGCGTATCTCATCCCTCTAGAGACTTCGCGAGCTCTTCATGGATCATGTGAAGGAGACATGAGCTTGTTGCAGAGATGTGAAGGTCTGAAATAATGTGAACCAAGTCCGGGCGCTGTCCAAATGGGCAGTAAGTCTCCAGCGAGACTTGGGGTAAAAGTGGGGGTGGCCATGGAAGCGGGTGCATTCCGCAGCTTCCCCACAACAAGCAAGCTCAGCTGCACCTGCCTCGGCTGCCCGGGGACGACACGCAATTCGACATCGACAGAGACAACACGCTTCATCTTCTCTCCTCCACATCTGACACTGACTACCGATATACAACTAAGGAGGCTTCAACACCAAGCCCATCAAACGCCAACAGCCTAAAGCAGATAGATCATAGCTTCGCAATTATGGAGATCAACAGCCTTTTCGACGTCAGGGTGGGTCAAGCCAGTCCGCATCTCAAGATTCGAAGACGAAAGATCCGGAGTTCGGGCTTCCTCCACAGCACGTAGACTATACTTTCACATCCTTCACATACTAACATTGCCTCTCATTTCAGGGCAAAGTAGTGCTGGTCACCGGAGGTAAAGGCAGACTCGAGCTCCCTCCGCCACAATAGACAGAATACTGACCTCACACGCCCCATAACCACAGGCGCCCGCGGCATCGGCCGCATGATCTCCGAGGGCTTCGTCACCAACGGCGCGAAAGTGTACATCGCCTCGCGCGACGCCGCAGCCTGCGAGGCCGCCGCCCGCGAGCTCACCGCGCAGGGCCCCGGCTCGGCGCACGCGATCCCCGCGGACCTCCTGAAGCTCTCCGAGTGCGAGCGCCTCGCGGCCGAGCTCCTGAAGCGTGAAAAGGCGCTGCACGTGCTCGTCAACAATAGCGGCGCGACATGGGGCGCGCCTCTTGAGGAGTTCCCCGACTCGGCGTGGACAAAAGTCCTTACACTCAACCTCCAGCGCGTCTTCACCCTCACGCAGCTGCTCCTCCCGCTGCTGGAGGTCCCCGGCAAGCAATCCGCCGACAGCCCGCGCAAGGAGAGCCCCGCGGCGGTCATCAACATCGGGAGCATTGACGCCCTGCGCGTACCCCTGATCGAGAGCTACTCGTACTCAGCGGCCAAGGCTGGGCTACACCACCTCACGCGCGTGCTCTCGCAAAAGCTGGGACCCCAGGGTATCACAGTCAACACGCTGGCCTGCGGACCCTTCGAGACAAAGATGATGGCGCACACGCTCGACAACATGCGCGACGTCATCGAGGGCGGGAATCCCATGGGCCGCATCGGTCTGCCGGGCGATGTCGCGGGCGCGTGTCTGTTCCTGGGCAGCAGGGCGGGGTCGTATGTTAACGGTGCCACACTCAACATCGATGGCGGCGTGCATTTGGCTGCAAAGATGTAGACTCATGTGTCAAGCAGGCTGGGCTGTGGTTGGACACTTGAGGAGGCCGCTGCCCATCTGCTTATGTCAAAAATTCTCGTACATAGAAATACATATGGTGTATGGTGACATCTCGGATCTGCATACTATATGGTACATCATCGTGATCTGTGTGTATCCGTCCGCGGACGTGCTAGAACCCCATGTGTTGCCTTTGTGCGCCTTGTCTTCCTCGGCGGTCCAACATACCACTGGCAAGCTCTCAGCCCGAGCCCCAGCAGCGCCGGTACACCCGGTCGCGATGCCTCACAAGGCTCGGGAACTCGCGCACAATCTCGGCCAGCGTGCCGTCGCCCCATCCCGGACCACCGTCGCCACCACCATCACCATCCTTGTCGAGCAGGATGAGATACGTGTACGCAAAGACCGCAGCGTCAAACACGCCCGGCGCCTCGGCGCCAAAGAACCACCCGTCCGCCCCGCCCTGATTCTCGTCGAGACAGGTCGCCATCGCGGAGAACGCCTCCCTCGCGTCCTCGAACAGCTTGTGCCCCTTCCTCTCGGCAGAGCCGCCAGCCAGTGTCGCGCTGGCGCCGTGGTATATCGCCCGTAGGGTATTGTGCGGGCTCGACCTTGTGATCTCGGCCTCGGCCGCGGCGCGCAGCTGGTACAGCGTGGCGGTCTGGACCGCGGCCGAGTTGGACGCCGGGCGGATGTACCAGTGCCGCAGCAGGTCCGTGTTGCGCGGGCAGAGGTACAGCGCGTACAGCCAGGCGTTGCGGATCTTGTGGTCGAGGAGGGCAGTGTAGGCTTCGAATCTGTGGGCTTGGGAGGCGGGGATGTCGGATACCAGGTGGGTATGTTTGCTCTTTTTGTCGTTCTTGTTGCTGTTGCTGTTGCTACTCCTGGCGTGAGAGAGCGCGTACTGCTCGAGCTTGTTGGACGGGAGTATCGTCGGGGATGATGTTGCTGCCAAGCTTGAGCTGCTGCTGTTGCTGCTGCTGCTGCTGCTGCCGCCGGGGGCTATGAGGAACGGCAGCGCGCCGGTCGGCGAGGCGTGGTTGTTGGACGAAGCTATCCGCACGTTCGCAGCCCCTGCCAGCCTCAGGAACGTCTGCCACTTGAGGCAGGTCGGGTTGTAGCTCGGCAAGCCCTTCAGGGCGTCGGCATCGGAGATGAAGACATACAAGGTGGCCACGTCGCGCTGCTGCTGTGGGGAGCGCGCGGGCAGCTCGTTGGGTGGGTACGTGAGGAGTGGGAAGCGCTTGAACAGGCGGGCGAGGGGCGCCGGGATGGCGAACCAGCCAGAGGAAGTCTCGGGTACCGCTGTCGATGTTGTTGTTGTTGCATGTCGTGGTCGAGCGGACGACGGGGTCTGCGATCGAGACGACTGCTGTTGCTCTTGCCGGGCCGACCCGTCTGGTACCGCGGCCGAAGCCATGTTGTTCTCCGAGTTGGGAAACTGCGTATCTTGTGCGGGGTATGATTTTGTTGGTGGCGAGCAGTACACGAGGCTATCGTTGTTTGTCGAAAGGTGGGGTGGACAGAGCGTAGTGCTGAGCCCAGCCTCACTGACGTCAGATGCTGCCCGGGGTAGTCGCGTCCAGATCCTCGCAGTTGTGCAAAGGAGGTTGTCCAAGGCGCGTTGCGCGACTGCTGCCACTGTGCAGCACCTCGGCGTTGCAAATCCGGGTCAGCCCTCAAGGTCGCAGAGGAAAAAAATCGGGTGCATAAACGCAAGGCCCCAACAGCGCCGAGCCCGAGCCCGAGCCCGGAGACGGCCCGTTTGCCCCAGCATTTGGTCAATCGATAAGAGCTGGACGCCCCCACGTGCACCGTCCTGCGCAGCCCCCACGCCCATTCAGGCTCAAACGCTGCATGCATTTGGAGCCGCAGGGCTGCCAGGCCTCACCGTCACAAGTTTCAACGGCCTGCATTGCATGATCATGGGTCAATACATCTGGTGGCCCTGAGGCACGACATCGCCCGACTCAGGGTCCTGTCCAGGGGCCCCATCGGAACCGGGGAGTCTTCTCAATGACTTTGCCCGAAGCAGCGAACAGCCACATTGCAGCACCACAATTTCCTGCGGCTGCCCGTGAAATCTTCGCCGCCAGGAGACGCGGACAATCGCGGCTCCGCCTCCCGTGTCGACCAGGGGACGGCGGTCCTGGCGATGCGGTGAACAGGCCAGTCTGAGCGCGGGCCGGTGGTCCTATCGTGCTCAACTGCCGTCCATTCCACAGCACCCACGTGTGCTGTGGTTTCGGCCGCGGGCCTGTCCAGACAGGCTGCTAGGCACAAAATCAACACTCGGCGCAAATTCGGTCGAGCCAGCACGAGCTAGTGAGCCAGACGGCCGCGCGCCACACCAAGGTCATGATCAATGCGATTAGATCGAGTCTAGAAGCTCGTGCTGCGTGCCGACGGAGCCGGCTTAGACAACAGTCGTGTGGAGGTGGCATCCGAGCCTCATTGCAGAAGAATGAGCCACAAGTTGCTGCCGTCTCCTGCCACCATGGGATCGCCAGGAGGCGCACTGCCCGTCGGTGCGTGCAACTCTTGTTGCAAGCCCTGAGGCATATCCCGAGGACACGGGCCTCTCGCCACCGGCCGAATGGATGTCGGGTTGACGGCGTTGATATCTACGTCTTCCCCCGGACTGCCAAGCTCTTGAGCATGCCTCACTGACGTCTGTCTCTCCCAGCAGTGTCTTGGAGCTCCATCTCTGTGGAGTGTCGGCATTGGAGGCTATGTGTGCCATGGCCGGAAGCTAGATGTGCGTCTTCCCTGTCATGAAGGATGGCCTCAAGTCGTGCCATGCCCGTCTGGCTCGCTCACGACCCCGCGATTCAGCCACCAGATAGAGGACGGGTGTTCTTCTCGAGGCGGTCATTTCCCTCCACATGCGGTTCTTCGTGGGCGAGGCGGGCAGTGCTGGCATAGAAGAGCCGGAGTAAGCTCGGGGCTGGTCCACAAAAAGGATCTAGCGCAGAGGATTTCTTCTATGGATGCGGAGACCCTGATCATCTTCCTGGAGACTGGTGGACCGGAGCCGCTGTCACGAGTCGCGGCCGGCTGGCACTCCACATGTCGGGGCCACGTTCCTCGGGAGAATGCCGCGTGTGCGCTCTGGCCAGCTCACTCTCACTGGGATGTCCGGGAAGACGGTGCATGGGCCGACGGGATTTGGTGGCGAAAAAGCTGGTATGGACGGAGGACATGTCGTCGTAGGGCAAACTCCTCCGGTCCGGACTTGCTGCAAGGGTATGGGAGCCTACTGGCTGAGCACATGCAATACTTGGCCGGGGTGCGCCTTAGAGCCTCAGATTGGTGCGCATGCATGGTTGAGCAGTGCTGCGTGGGGATCGATCACTGTGAGTTTTGTCTCTGATCTATGCACACATCAGCGGCAGGGGACCGGAGCAGTAAGTATTGTGCCTGGACTGCTGTCGGCAGGTGAGGCCTGCATTTGATCGAGATGTTGGGCTACGGCTTGATCCAGCTCTTGGAACATGCCTGAACATGAGTGTTACCCAGATGGCTCAGCTTCGAAGAGCACGTTTCAAGTGCAACATTCCTGTGACCTCGCTGTGCTCATGGTTAAGCTGCCAACGATCCGGCTGCCTGCTAAAATAGTGTCTGCTCAGTGAGGCGACTAAATCGGCTTTACTTGTGACCAGGACCAGGAGTCTGCGAGCGACGACGATTCAAAGTCCAGAGATCTGCCAAAGTGCGTGGTGCTTGCATGTATTGTAGGCTCCCTATCGAGACAGACCAAGGCATCCAGACGATATACAGTTGCTCGAGTGTGATGTTTCAAAGCATTTGGCCCGGGACACACACGTCAACCAGCATTGAGCCTGCTCGTGTCATCAGCATGTGCCACCCGCGAGGCCTCAGCTCGTCCCATGCTATTTTCACCACCAAGTACGCCGCAACACGACAGCCGCGACACCCTCACGTCCGCACCACCCACACCCGCCAGGCCGTCCTCTGCTCATCTCAGCATCATCAGGCCGGCTGTCAACCCGTCTTTGGTCATTGGCGTCATCCCGCGTGAGGCGCCCCAGCCAACCGCCGCCGTGCCTGCGCACGCTACTCGACGCCGCCGTAACCTTCTCCAACACTCATCCCACGCCGCTGCCCACCCTCCCGCCAGCCCATGTGCTGCACGTCACACCAGCTCTGGCCTCTGGCGCCTGCCACAGGCCACAGTTGCAGCCTTTGCTGCCACACCAGTGCCCGCATCCTGGCACGACTCGACGCCCGAGATCGTAATACTTCAGCCAGGGCTGCCCGATCACAAGCTCAGGAGACCTGTCTACCTACCGCAGGCACCCAAGGTAGGCAGCAAGGACGGCAGCCATTTGTATGATAAGAGCACGTCACAGCCCGTCGCGGGGAGGGGCTGGTTTTCTTCCCTTGGACTCTCCATCGTCCTTCTCTTCCTACATCAGTCGCTCGGTCGCTTCCCTCGCGAGAAACACTCGGAACGACAAATCCCCACACCAAGGGGCCCCATCTGCTAGTGCTCGAGCTTTCTCGGCGTCGCTGTCGGTTCTTCTCAATTTTCCCGGGGTCGCCCCACCGTGCCTTGGTCCTTCCCATCCTGACCCGAAGCGGCTTTCCCGGCCCTTCGCCCACGCCCTCGAGCCCGTCATTGCACCACCGGCGGCCCACTGCTCGGCCAAATCGTCTGCTCCTCCAGACACTTATCACAGACAGAGTTCCACTTGGCTCTCAGGTATATACAGTCCTGCCCGCACGCAGAACCTACCCATCCCCCCTCGGACTCTACGACCTTATTTCTGTTCGGCCATTCCAGCATCTGTTACTTAAAACATACACCACTTCACCCGTCATCAACTCGGTTCAACAACTTGAGCATCTGTCAAGAAGACGTGCCTCTCACTCCTCTCGCAAGCCTAAATCGACAGTCACTCGATACCACAATGGACGTTCCTCAGCGATCTAGCAGCAGCTCGTCGAGCGCCTCCAACTCAGCAATGCAGGTCTCGCCGGCGCAGAGCTACGTTCCCGCGCCTAGCCCGCCCATGGGTCAACAGTCCACTGGCACCGACATGTTCCTGCGCGACTTTAGCCTCGTGGCCGAGGCCGCCAAACGTGCCCAGATGGCGGTCATGATGCGCGATCTCGACGACTTCTGCATTTCTTGAGCGCCTGGTTGTCGTTGCATTGCTGTCCATATCTTGAGGCGGCAAGCGCACAACCCTGGCGGAAAGCAAGCAGCGCCTGTCCCGGCGCAAGGGACCAAAGCACCCTGACGTCTTGCCCCACCGGCCGGGACACCTTTCGGGCTGGCTCAGACACAGGTCGGAGAGCCGCGACATTTGCCAGCACTCGCAGCCTCGGCTCATGTCCCTCCGACTTTCCCTCTGCTTCCCACTCCAGTCACCTTCTCCCGCCTCCAGGACCCTTGCACCAACGCAGGCGACCCATTCGAGGTTCCACCATGTTATCTTCCAGCGGCCGAGATAACGAGACCTCGGGACGGCATGTGCCCACGGGTCACTGCCATCATGCCTGCAATTCAGGGTCCTGCGCACCCCAGCCATGAGCCCGTGGGCACTCACATGGCGACCAGGGCGATCCTCTATTGCCCAAAGCTCGACTTCATTTTTCTCATCATCACCGCAAGCGACTTTTTCTCAGAGCCGACACAGCATTGTCGATCTGCCTGCATTTTCATGTCTCACGACTTCCGGAATCATTGAGAACAGGCGTTCATTAGGCGTTGCCACCATGTACATGCGCATACCCAAGCACCGACCCGGTAGTGGGCGGTGTTTCTGCTTTTTTCAAGGCTTACAAGTCTTACCAATAATCAATACCATTTAAGATCCCCAATACTCTGACGGCGATTAGCCGACACGTCCCTGCATGGTGTGATATTGACACATGTCGATGCGCAGCCCAGCCCCAGTGATCGTCTTCCTGTCTCACGCAGGAGCGGAACTTTTGCATTGACGGGTCAAATCCTCTGATGATAGTCGCTGGAAGTGGGCTTTGTCGTCCCATGCCATGCTTGCAAACTAACGCTCAGCACGGGAAGAGATTGATATTTGCGCAACTACTCCGCCCGTGACTAAACAGATAATTGCCTTTCTCCTTCGTACTATCAGCATTAGGCAGGCGTGCGCCAAGGCATTAATTGCTGCAGTACATGCCTGCCGATGATACTTTTCTCTGCGGGCATAGGCTAATCTGTTTCACCGACTCACCCAATCTGTTGTCCGATGCACATGCAAAAGCGTGGGTAGCTGAAGCTTCATCGTCACTCGGCCGGTTAATCTTGCGCAAAACCGGTCCAGAGCCCTCCTTCCTCCCGTCTGAGCCCACAAGCTCGACAGGGGCTGCAGGACAGCAGTCGTCAGGGTAGCAATACATATATATTTACAGCGTAGCAGGCAAACATAGTGTGTGCATAGATTGGATGGTGAGCTTGGCACAGACTGCCGAGAGTGTTTCGGAGGGGAGAGAGGGAGGGTGGGAGGGAGGGAAGGAAGTGTGGGGGTCCCGCCGGCAGAATTGGGACACAAACTGGGGGACGGCTGCGGCGGATCCGGGACGCGGGGAAAGGGAAGGGAAGGAAAGGCAGGTGCTAGGAATGTGGAGGAGACGCGCTTGCGCGCGGGCGCACACCGGCACGGGTCGGCAGAAGGAAAAAGAACAGAGGAGGACGACGTACAGAGACGAAGAGCGTAGGCTGTGGCTGTGGGTAATCTGAAAAGCGTGCCTCTCCAGAATAGGCTCCAGCATCTCCATTTGTGGAATGTGGTGGCCGATCCGTCCACTGGGTTACCCCTTCGGTGCAAGGTACAGACAGATCAGAAAGAACGTTGCTCAGAGCCCCGGGTAATCACGGTTGCTTTGTTTTCAGTGAAACGTATGTTTTTCGTGATGATCCTGTGGCCTGAGCATCGATCGGGGGAAGAAACAGGCCCAGACTCGCACGAGGTCGAGGTCGCAGTTGCATTGAAAGAGGGGAGGGGGGGCTGTTGGCCTGCAACGGAATGTTTTCTTCCTTGCTGGCCTGGGCACTGCAGCAGCAGCAGCAGCAGAGTCGTCTTGCATGGTGCATTGCCGAACTTGCATATCATACCGTAGGCTGCATGTTTACGAGGTCACATCCAGAGGACAGTTGGGAAGGCAAGACGGAGGCGGGAAGAGTGCGGTGTGAGACACGGTTGAAGGAGACAGAAGAAGAAAAGCGAAAGGAACCAGATGCTTCTGCCGTCCCAGTCCACCGTCGTAGGCGCATGTTGGCGATTTGTTTGTCGTGCCGGCAATAACTCTGACAAGTGCATAGTCGAAGAGCATATGCTCGCAGCAGGGTGGATTCTAAGGGCAGCAAGGCTGCGTCACCCGAGAGATTCTCCGCAGAATCGAAAGGAGGAGGATGAGGGTGCACATCTTGCTTTTTCCCTCCCCCATGGCATGGGACAAGTGGCCGTTCCTTTTTGAGCGGAAGTGTCAGGCACTGCTCGGCGGTGATGACGGAACCTTTGCGTGCCATTACGAATATAGTGGATGAGAGGAAAGGTGTCATCTAGGCTAACAGCGTACGGCCATGACTCGGGAAGATAAAAAGAGACTAATAGACTTGGAGTCTTGAGAGAAACATCGTGGAGTATATGATGTTGCAGGGGTGACGAGCGGCCGCACGTGCCGAATACAGGGCACACAAGGCGCGACGCCTCTCGAGCCGGGAGACAATCTCGAGCAGAGCGCACGAGTGGTGCGTCTGTTTACTCCGTGATTTGCAGAAAAGCAGAGGGTGGCCATTGTATTGCAGGCAGTCAGTCTGATTAGCGGTTGGAGCGAGCAGAGTTGCAGCAGAGGAAGACAAGGAGCAAGCAAGCCCACGCTCCGGCCACCTTCCCGAAGCCGGGTGTGTTCCGATGCCACAGCCACCAACATCATGCGACAGCTGGCCAACATGCCACGATGGCTCGGTAAACGTCCGGGGGCACGCGCTTCGGCGGGGAGCACTGCTGTGGTGTCTGTCTTTTGTGCACGGGCAATGCGTGTGCTTGGCTGCCGGGGGGGGGGGGGGGGCATCCCCGGGTGTGTGTAGGTTTTCACCGAGTAAAGAAAAATAAATTGCCCGGATCAGATATCCGGGACTGTCAAAGGAGCTGTCCCGAGATATTGGCTTGAGGGGAGGAGTCGGCAGAGGCTCCGAACCTCTGAGAGCTGACACAGTGGGGAATCACAGTGTCCGGTCGACCTGGACTTCCGAACACCAACAGCTCTATGCAACAGAAGATCCAGCTGCGAAGAGGATCGGTATGTCAACACGGCAGTGACAGCTGACTATCTTGCCCAGCACGAACAATTCTCACGAGCCCCTCTGGCCGGGCTCACTTCCTTATCTTCGTCAAGATTACGCCCGTGCCTCCCGAAGCCCACCATGGTGGTGTCGCCCGACCCCATTCTGCCTCGAGACGCGACCGTCACATGGACACACAAGTCAGGCACCTGCTTGCTTAGCCCGTTAGTTTTGTCTCTCGTTCCATCATCATCGTCACGGCTGCGCGGCAATTGGAAAATCTCGCCCCCCGCCGTCGGGTGTCGGGAAATGCAACCCAGCACGTGCGGACAATGGGTAAGACCCTCGTGCCTGACTCGCCCTCATGCACCATGACGGTGGCAACAAGGAGATCCCACTGCACGCCAAGTCTGGGCAGTAGAGATCTCTCGGGCTTCTATTGCAGCAGGCTATGAAGAACCCGGGCAGGTACTCCCAGAGGGTTCGAGTCGTGGCTGGCCTTCCGAGAAGGGGAAGGGGGGCGTTGTTCCGCGGATCACGATGTCTTTCGAAAAACCCCCAGACTTCCGAGATCGGCAATGTGTAGCGCTCCAGGACTGTTCTTCTTCAGCCCTGTAAGATCTACACGGAGTCTCCAGAGATTCCCCGCGCGGGTGTCAGTAATTGACGAGCTGGGGAAGTCGGGTGGTGACAGTTTCATGCCTGCCAACATCAACAACGATCTGACAAGTGGCGAAAAACGTGTGGCTTTGGGTTAACATGCGGCCGTTATCGCCCAGGCTGTTTGTTGCCGGAATTGCTATCCTGACCGTCAACAGTACTTGTGTGGTTCAAGCTGAGAACGCACGATGTCGCTGGTCGGCAAGGTTCCTTGGGCCTTGTAGAGTACTGCGTAGGTCTCAATAACCTGCTGGACTGGCTGGAGGCGGGATCCGAGTGGCCAACTGGCAATTCCTACTTCGAAGATCTGATTTTACCATGAACCCGCTTTGTCTTTATCCTTCAACTACTGAACAGCGCCTGCGCAGACGCCCTGTCATGGAGAAGGTCACGTTAGGGTGAGTCAACTCGGTCGCTGACCACACAACCACGACGCATACTTTCTCAGACACCAGGAAGTATCCGCCCTGCCAAGGCAATGATCTATATCAGGAGCATCGACCTGCATGGTTCCACGAGAAGGCCAGGTTCTCAGCATCTCATTCCCCAGAGATCGTGGCTGGACATCCCGCGTCCCGATCCGGCCAGCGGAACCCATTTCCCCGAAGTGCTCGCAAGCTCGATACAATACTCAGGGCATCATGTAGTGCAACCTCTCACATATGCAGTGCGATCCTGGAACCCCCACGAGTTTATATTGACCTCTCTCCCCCTCCATCCCCGCTCATGCCATTGAGATGCCATCATACACGCTATAGATTAATGAATGGCATGCACACGTGCAGCAACGTTGCTTCGGCATGCGCCGACGTTGGGTGCTTGTCTTGCGTGCCATGTACACTACCCCTGAACGTATCAATTGGCATTGGGAGAGCCAACATGTCGGGTCGTGACTAGGCATCTAGCCCCCAATGCTCGGGGTAGATGAACGGATGATGCCAAGTCTGCTCGCGTGACCTCCCGCGCAAATAAGTTCTCTGCTAAGCGGGTTCTTCCTGTTCTTATTTCGGCCGGCCGGTCACGTCCCGTCCTTCTCTTGGCTCTTCTTGGACCTGCTTAATTGGGGGGGGGGCGTGCGAGAACGAGCGCATGGCGGGATATCACGTTATCCTTGCAGCATGCGCGCGGAGTGCGGAGGCAAGTGTACTTTGTGTGTCGTGTTCTTGCCATTTCAGGCTGAAACGTCATAGATAAAGGTAATGGGCCATTCACATCATAGATGGAGCCTAGCTGAGGTATCGCCGTTGAAGTGTTGAAGAGCACATGATTGTCGATGATCAGGTGAGGTTGGCGAGTTGTGTAGTGGTATCAGGGCACGAATCGGGTCGCGGGTGTTCATACTTGTTGTTCCTCTCATGTACGATCGGGCGAGGACCGCCTAGAGTAAGTGTTCGGGGTTGCGGTCGATATAGCTGAGCAACTAGGCACATCCCTCCTCTCGTCTTCAACAGCAGAGGACAGGAGGACGTTCGCTCTTGACTGGAGCTTAGGATAGTCCTCGGGATCAAGTAATCGAAGGGGTCCGGAAGTCGGCTGGGACGCAGAGCGTCGAGGACGACTGCTGCAGGATAACTGCACTTCCCAGCAGAGCACTTTGTCGTGTCGCAGCGAGCTTTGCAGTGATGCAAATTATGGATGTGTTGTGCTTAGCTACTTATTCTGCATATAAATTGTAATCCAGATAGAGAGCGCCTTCATGGACACCAAGACGCAGCGACGGCAGGCATCTTACTTCTCTAACGCCTTGTCCATGTCCTGCCTCCATCTATGACAGTTCTTCTTCAACAGCCAGATCGAGGTCGCGACGATCACCCAGCACAGGCCGGCCAGCAGCGTGAACAGCCCGCCCTGCCCCATAACGTCCAGGAGTGGCTGCGCGATAATAGACCCGACGCACGTAAAGAGGTTGCGCACAAAGTTGTTCAGCGCGACCCCGGAGCTCGCGTTGTTAGGCATAAACTCGGTGAGCATCGTGTTGACGGCGCCAAAGATAAGCATGCTGCCGATGCCGAAGAAGAAGGTCGCCACCATGGGCGCGGCCGGGTGCACGCCGTACTGCACCGTCCAGCCGAACAAGATGAACGACACTGGCACCATGACGGCTGCTATCCATACGTTCTCCTGCATCCGGTCCTCGGGTAGGACGATGAGCTTGCCCTGGGGGTCGTAGCGGCCTACGCGAATCGCCTCACGGATCATGACCTTGTCGAGCCAGACCCCGCCGAAGATACTGGACAGTATGTAGCCGAGCGAGCCCGGAATGTAGAGGAGCCCGACGAGCCACGGGCTGTAGTTGTACGGCTGGTGCGAGAAGGCGGCCTGCGTCCCGATATTGAGCATGTATAAGGACCCGAACGTGATCGCGCTGCACCAGATGGTACACTGTACGGCCGGGAAGCGGAAGTACAGGATAATTCTCAGCGGGTCGACGAAAATGCGGTGGAGCCAGGTTATTGTCTTCTTGGTCTTCTCCTTGACGGATCTGGTTGTGGTCGAGACTCTCGAGAGTGGCTGGCCGTCGCTGACGACCATTGCTGGCTCGGACGGGGGAGCGACCTCTTGCTTCCTCGGGAGGGTCTCGGGGAGGCCAAACAGGATGAAGAGAGTTGTAAGACCGCCATAGGCCGCAAGGAACCACATGGTGCTCTCCCACCCGAAAGACGCCGTCAAGGCACCGGCAAAGACAGGGGCTGAGAGTATGATCAGCAACGAGGACAGCATGCGTTATAGATTGCCGAAGCAGCAGAACATCTCATTCCACAACATAAATCTAAAATCCGGGATCATTGTGTAGGGTACGTACCGGTCATAACGCCCAAAAGCGGTCCGCAGTAGTATAGGCCCATGGCCCTGCCACGTTCCTCGCTGTCCCAGATGTCAGCCAAGGAGCCGGCGCCAACAGCCTGAACTGAAGCCGAGGCTCCTCCTGCCAGCGTCCGGCAGATAATAAGCATTGCGATGTTCGTGCTAAAACCGCTTAAGAGACAGAAGATAGTGTTGAGGGTGAAGGAGATTATGTAAATGCTCCTCCTGCCGTACTGCTCTGAGAACGAGGACCACCATAGAGGGAAAATAGACATGGACAACATGTAAAATGCCACAGATAAGTTGACCACCGTGGGTGTGACATCAAATGCCTTTGAGAGCTCAGGCAGCGCCGCTGTAGAGTGCCATGACGTTAGCTTGGTGCAGCAAGGTTGGCTAACATCAGTTCCAAGCACTCACGCCAGAAGACCGAGCTTCCCGTCGGAGCAGCAAAAGATGCAATCGCAATTATCGTGGTCAGAAACCACTTTGTCGAGTTGCTGTAGTCGCGTGGTTGCCGGACCTCTGGAAGAAATGCAAATGCCGCAAATAATCCCCTTCGTTCTGATCTCGGAACAATGACGAGAGGCTCCTTCTTTCTCTGTATCCCTTGCGGCCCATGCCCCTCAGCCTCGAATTGAGGTTCATCGTCGGTGTGGCTGTGTAGACTGCTGCGTGTGCTCTCGGGGACGGCAGCCCTTTCCTCAAACTCTTCGTCTGTGATAGCCCGTTTGCTATCATCTCCCGTCCGTGTTGCTGATACAATGGTATGCTCACCCTCGTCCGTCAGCTCCTGCAACTTCTCCTGTTTTTCATTTTCAGGAGACATTCTTGTGTGGTTTTTCCAACAGTTTTGCTTAACTTGTGGCTAAACACCATGTGCTCTGTGATAGACCGGATACTCAGATCGACTGGTGCATGGTCTAAGACAATCGTCAAGTCGTTGGCATGAGTCGACGAAGTGTGCCAATACCGAATAAGATGCCTTTTTGAGACTTCAGGGTCAAAATGAATTTCCGTCGTATGCCCAGATAGAGAAGACAGAACTGTGAAGAATATAGAGGATATAATTGAGCTATGAGAGCCCTGGAGAAATGAACACGAGACCGATGGAATGACGAGCCGACGAGCGGGTGTGGTGAGCACCCAGCTTGGCGGGATTCATGGGAGATACCGGGAATAGCACGGATGAGCAAGCACGCGAGCAAGGGTGGACTGGGGGTTTGAACAACAGGAGGTGCTTGGAGATGGTGAAATAGCACGGCTGGCAGAGTGCTGCTATTGACCGCATTCGAGGAAGCCGCGGGTGATGTCTGCGCAAGTATGCTCCGTATACGGTCCGTAAGCAAGAAGACGAGAGGAACTTGCTTGCGTCCATGACAGCCAAGACCATGAGTTTTGTTCGGCATTAGACCGCGGCCGAACCCCATCATCGGAAGCCTTCCACGCAATAAGTGGACCGCCTTAGTAGCGGAATGGCCATCCGGCATCGGGAGGCAGAGGGGTGCTGCCGGCAAGGATCGTCATCTTGGAGAACCCGGCTGCCAATTGCTGGCTCCGAAAGTGAATCCCATTACCTGAAGCGCCATTTTGAAAGCATAGCCAACCGTCTGAAGCTTGTTTGATCCATTGGTGGGGAAGCCATCTCTGCGGCTCACAAGAGGTTGTCTGGGGTCCTGACAAAGTTCACTTTACACACGCTGTCAATGTCAGAGTCGCCCAGAGGAGGCATGAAGCATCAGCATCCTGCTGTTCCCTGCATTCACGTGGCACGGGCCCGGCCTTCGGCTGTGTCGCGGCTTGTCACAGCATCACACAACGCCGGCCCTATGATGTTTCGAGACCGCCCATGAATGTGCCGGTGCCGTCTTGGAAGGTAGCCTGCAATAGCAATTGCAGAAAAACAAGATTGCAATGAATTTCTGAACAGGAAGGCAGATGCTGCAACGCGGGACTGCGCACTGCGAACTGCTGATGTTATTGCTGTTTTCGACCACTGGTGTCATTAACGGGAGTTGTGGCGTTGGCGTCGTATTTTCGTGCACGGAAAGACCCTGGAAAGACCTGTGTCAGGTCGTTGCTTCCGTGGCTGCTGGCTTCGAGTTGGGCCGGAGCCGGTCACGCTTGCAACTGGCACGATGAAGCGGGCATGGCCACAGCTTCAGAAGCGCAGCGCCAGTGCCGACTTGGATCCTCTTCGACGTTCGTGAACAGAATCGAGCCCGTTACAGATGCCATCGCTGCACGTCTCGTGTGCCTCAAACATGGGGAGCATCGCGGGTAGGCGCAGCAGACCGGTGGCACGACAGCGGACACTTACAAGAGAGGCCATGGCGGGGACACGTGCATGAGTGTCACCCGTCGCATGTTTGGCAAGTTGACGCTCGGGACCCCATGCGCGGAGGTTGTTTCTGAGTTGTGATGTCTCAGGAGCCCTGCAACTGCGCGTTGCGTTGCTCGCCTGATGAGCTGGAAAACGAGGCTCCAACCAGAATCGCCCACTCGAGGCGGTGCGAGAACCGGAGCCAAGCACCAAAATTTAGCGCTCAGCCCTCCGACTCATACAGTGGAAACCGCCGACAAGTGCTCAACAACACCACCAGCAGGCAGCAAACCGGGCCATTTCCCTTTTGCGAGTACCTGATTACACAACCATCAGCAGCTCGCCAACATGTCGCTCACCAACGCATCGCCTCTCGAGGCCGCCAAGTCGGCAAAGAGTGCCTCTCACATCCTGGCCACCCTGCCGGCTTCGGCCCGGAACGATGCCCTGACTGCCATCCACACAGCCCTCAGCGCTGCTCGCGATGATATTCTTGCCGCAAATGCTAGGGATCTCGAGGCTGCGCGGTCTGCAGCGGCCAGCGGCGAGCTCAGCCAGAGCCTAGTCTCGCGGCTGGACCTGGGCAAGAAGGGCAAGTGGGAGGACATGCTCAAGGGCATCCTAGACGTGAGGGATCTCGAGGATCCAGGTGAGTCTTGCTCAATTCGGCATACTCTTGTTCCAAACAAGCTGACCCGGTCCCACAGTCGGCAAAGTCACACTGAGGACAAGGCTTGATGACGGCCTCGAGATGACCAGGGTCACTTGCCCAATTGGTGTGCTCCTCATCATCTTCGAGGCTCGCCCCGAGGTCATTGCCAACATTGCATCTCTGGCCGTAAAGTCTGGAAATTCTGCCATTCTCAAAGGTACAGTGCCGATACTCACCACCATCAGCTGTGCAACTTACTAATGATAAGTTCATAGGTGGCAAGGAGTCCACAGAGTCATTCGTGGCTATCTCCAAGGTCATCTCTGAGGCCCTGGACAAGTCAGAAGTCCCCAACGGGGCCATCCAGCTCGTCACAACTCGCGATGTCATTCCTCAACTTTTGGACCTCGACCAGTACATCGACCTCGTCGTCCCAAGAGGCTCGAACGAGCTTGTGCGCTATATCAAGTCATCGACCAAGATTCCAGTGCTCGGCCACGCGGACGGGCTGTGCTCCATCTTCCTTGAGCAGTCTGTAGACCCCACGCTGGCCGCAGACGTCATTGTCGACTCCAAGACCACTTACCCGGCTGCTTGCAACAGCTTGGAGACTCTTCTCGTGCAAGAGGCTGCGCTTGAAAGCATACTACCGGCCATTGCCGAAAAGCTTATTGCCAAGGAAGTCACACTCAAGTGCGACGGCCGGTCAAAGGCTGTGCTCGCCAGCAAACTCCCCACAGATCTTGCCGCCAAGTACCTTCAAGATGCCACTAATGTCGACTTCGATACCGAGTTCCTGAGCCTGACACTGGCGGTCAAGGTCGTCGCCGATCTGGGTGAGGCGGTGCAGCACATCAACGAGCACGGCTCGAAACACACAGACTGTATCTTGACATCGTCCGAGGAGCTCGCGGAGCGCTTCATGGCCAGTGTCGATGCCGCTGGCGTGTACTGGAATGCTTCGACACGCTTCGCTGACGGCATGCGTTACGGCTTCGGCACAGAGGTCGGCATCAGCACAAACAAGATCCACTCCAGAGGCCCTGTAGGACTCGAGGGTTTGATGATCTACAAGTACCAGATCCGTGGCAACGGGCACATAACGGCGGTATATGGCGAGGGAAAGGGTCAGAAGAGATTCAAGCACGAGAAGTTGCCCTTATAAGTTTATACGCTTCTGGAAGATCGGCGGATCAATGCTCAGCACGTTGTATCTCTTCTGAAGAACCGAAAAGTGATATAGATAGTCCATCAGCGCAAGGCCCCTGGCTGAAGTATTCCCGATCGAACTTATAGAGGCTGATATATCGATGCCATCGGCCTATATTCAATGACCACCAGGTCCTCAAGATACTGCCATCGAAAAACAGAGTGCGATCCAACTGGAGAGTCAGTTCATCCAGCGCCCGCGGTTGTTGGGTTTCAATAACCTATACTAGAAACATACATCCAAGTCCAAGCATGATTCGGGAAACCAAGATTGTGTGACGCTCTGAAACTTGAGAACATGGTGATGGCACGCGAACTTTCCGAGCCTCGATGCTCACTGGTCAGGATCTCGCACTTCCCTACCATCGTCTTCGCGCATGCGGAAGTGGAATCTGCGGGGTGATTGCCGATAAGACGCCACCGTCAAGTGGGATGCAATCATCACTGACCGCCCCACCTTGAGGCAGGCAAGCCCGAGAACCCCGTCGGCCGCGGATCGCACCTGGCAGTGACAGTGCAGACTTCCCTCCGCCGCCTCGACTGCATTGTCGCCTTCACGATCACGCTACACACGCGACACACGACTTGCTGCCAAAGGGACGCGCTGCTCTTGTGCACCGTCCTTCTCTCCTACTATTCCTCCTTTCTACCATCGCACCGGCCCAGTCTGAGTCCTGACTCCCCGGGCACTCCGACGATTCTTCAGCCACCCCCTCGCAGCCTAAAGTGGCGACGACGACTTTGTGACTGAGCCCGACTGCTGCAAACGTCCACCGCCAAAACCACTACGTCTCCCCGGAAGACTTCTGCCCTTCCTCGAGTTTCCGATCACCAGCGATATCGATCGACTTCACACAGCCTCTTCAGGCACCCGTCACGATGTTAAAGATATGGTCGATGGTACGGAGACCCGGCTGCTAACACCACCCTTTGCTTTTATGGCATGACCCACCGCTCACGAAGAGAAGCACTGACTAACTCTCGATTTCTCCCGTATAACAGAAGAAAGAGCAGCAAAAGGCTGATAATGCCGACGCAGCTGGAGGAAAGAAGAAGAAGGTGACTGCAGCGCAGCTCCGTGTTCAGAAGGGTATGTGAGAACTCCGTTTGGGCAGAGAGACTCGTTCACATATCGTGGCAGCCTCTCCACTTGCTCCCGACGCGGATTTACTGACGTATCTTCCTTGCACTTTCAGATCTCTCTGAGTTGTCACTGGGCTCAACGATGAAGACCGAGTTCCCGGACCCCGACGACATCCTCAATTTCGTTCTCGAGATCAAGCCCGACGAGGGTATGTACCAGGGAGGCTGCTTCACATTCACATTCGCGATGAGCGCCAACTACCCCCACGAGCCGCCGAAGGTTCGATGCCAGCAGAAGATCTACCACCCGAACATCGACCTCGAGGGCAAAGTCTGCCTCAATATTCTCCGCGAAGACTGGAAGCCTGTGCTCAATCTGAACGCCGTCATCGTCGGCCTGCAGTTCCTTTTCCTCGAGCCAAACGCTAGCGACCCTCTGAACAAGGAGGCGGCCGAAGACCTTCGCTCGAGCCGCGACCAGTTCAAGCGAAATGTGCGCACCACGATGAACGGGGGTTCCATACGGGGTGAGCGGTACGATGTCGTCTTGATGAGTGCGAAGAATTAGAAATATCTTCACCAATCGAGTCGTCCTGCTCCATTCGCTCCGCGGTTCAGACAGCTTCAATAGATACCCTTCGCCTCCGCTCTCGCCGAAGCCGGCCTCGCCTCAGTCGTTTCCATTCTAGAGACCAGCCTTCAATGCGTCGCTCTAGCGCAAGGCACCCCAGGCTGTAGGCATTAGCCCACTATCCACGTGGAGGGAGCAGAGCCAATTCCGGGGCTTGCCAGGTATAGAACAACACCACACAATCCTTCTAGAAGGTTGAAATCCTTGTCAGACCCTGAACAAGGATCTGTCAACGGTCAGGCCTGCATATTCACAAGATGGCGTGCCTGGGATTCGTCGATAACCAGGGGAGGTTATGAGACGGCTCATTCCTCAGCCGCATGGTGCAGGGCTTTCCTCCGCAATGAAGAGGACAAACTCCGTGCCCTCCGGTTCTTTTGTCACTGTTTTTAGAAAGACATATAGAGTTGTCTCAGTGCCTTGCCTGGTCCATAGCATAGGTAGAGAGCATACGTAGTAGCCTGTAAGCATGAAAGGGTTTCATACAGTGATTGGCAAGGCCTCTTTTGCAACTGTGGTAGCTAAAGCAGCGTGCCTCCATGACTTCCTTTATGGTACTATACACGGAGGAATACATCGATCTTGGACAACTGCATGATCTGGCGTCTCAATGCAGAGAGTTGCTCACTGACCGATGTCGCCATGGAGACCGTTGATGTGTGGACACAGAGACACGCCAAGATGAGCTTGAGCGGGAGTAATATGCTCCGTGTACATGTATCCGGGGAGACAAGGGCAGCCTCCGGGCACGAGGATCGAAGCCCAATCGAACCAGGCTCGTCAGGCACAAGACGGTCTGCCATCGACCAGTCGGAGAGCACAACACTGACCCCGGATTCTTGGCGATGACTCCGTCAGGTACTGAGGCTTCACAGCCGTCACGGCAGTCATGGCAGGGTGCTTGACATCACCTCACCCTGTCTCGCCTGCCTTGGCCATTTGGAGCCTCGAAGCCCGGAAAGCCTGATGATCGTGGTGGGCACTTTGTCGAGCAGCTAGCCCAGTGACGAATCAGAACGTAGGCAGGAGGGAAAAGTGGTCCGGGGAGAAGGGTCAGCTCCGGCATCGCACATGGTTGTGGGCCTTGTCCGCCGAGGGCGGCGGGCGGCGAGGCACAGAGCGGAGCGGACTAGACCCCTGGCCTGAGGTCTGGGGAGCTGGACCGACCACCAGAGTTCCCACTTGTGGCCTCACGACCCAGCATGTGGAACGGGGTGAACCTGGGGGCTCCGGCGCAGCCAACCACAGCGTGCACACAGCACTCCGCCGAAGTCGCTGCGGGTAAGTGCTCCAGGTGTGTCGTTGCCAGCGGCGGGGCTCACCGGTGTAAGCTCGCGAGTGATCGCCGGCGGCCGGAGCGCTCCCCTCTGGCTAGCTCAACTTTTTGGCTTCTGCCCACTTGACTCGACACAAGACAAGCTGCTGCAATCCAGGGAGGTCCCCAAGCAACGAGTACATAACACAAACGCCTCCCGCTCCTGCCTCCATTGAGCTTCTCTTCTCGCTCCTCATTCCTCATCTCCTCTCTTCCTCCCTCCCCAACCATAAGGGTCTCAAAGAGCACACACTATCATCATTGTGCCCAATCTCCCCGTCTCTCTCCCACACATACACACAGTCACAATGGCCTCAAGAGGTTTCTCCAAGGCTCTCCGCAGCCAGGCTGCCCGCCAATTGGCCGCCCCCGCCCAGCGCCGCACCTTCGTCGCTGTTGCCGGTGCTGCCGCCCGCGCCACGGCCACCAAGCAGGTCCGCCCTGCCCTCGCTGGCTACCAGCAGGTCCGCGGTGTCAAGACTATCGACTTCGCCGGTGTCCCCGAGCAGGTTTACGGTAAGTTCTGACACTTTACACCATGCCAATGGCTCCGGCACTGCATCGTGTCCCGGCACATTGTGCTCGTGTTCCGCGATGACGTTCGTCCCCACTTCATTGGTTAATTGGCTGACAATTATGTGTTTTCCAATCTACAGAGCGTTCCGACTGGCCTAAGGAGAAGCTCCTTGTAAGTTTTGCCCCTTTCGATCCATTCCAATCACACCAATCGAGTCGATTGTGCCATCCGCTCTAGCTTGCCTGGCCCTCAGTGGCCCGGCGAACGAGAGCGATCGGATCCCCGACCATCGGCGGCTGAACACATATCCACGGAGCTGAACAACAACTAATACCTCTTTTTTCCCGCCCCACAGGAGTACTTCAAGGACGACACCCTCGCCCTCATCGGCTACGGTTCGCAGGGTCACGGCCAGGGCCTCAACCTCCGCGACAACGGCCTCAACGTCATCATTGGTGTCCGCAAGAACGGCCAGTCCTGGAAGGATGCCCAGCAGGATGGCTGGGTCCCCGGCAAGAACCTCTTCGAGGTCGACGAGGCCATCTCCAAGGGTACCATCGTCATGAACCTTCTCTCCGATGCCGCCCAGAGCGAGACCTGGCCCGCCATCAAGCCCCAGATCACCAAGGGCAAGGTAAGCGGCTCCCACATCCCCTTTCCCCTGGGCCCGATTTCCTCCTTTGAGGCTCCGCCGCCCCTCCAATAGTCTGGGACTTGTCTCCACCGAGGCCTGAACCATCGACTCTCAATCTGTCTGTTACGTCAAGATACAGTCCGTGCTGACTCAATTGGTTCTCCACAGACTCTCTACTTCTCCCACGGCTTCTCCCCCGTCTTCAAGGATGTCACCGGCGTTGAGGTCCCCACCGATGTCGATGTCATCCTCTGCGCCCCCAAGGGTTCCGGCCGCACTGTCCGCTCCCTCTTCCGTGAGGGCCGCGGCATCAACTCGTCGTACGCCGTCTACCAGGACGTCACCGGCAAGGCCGAGGAGAAGGCCCAGGCCCTCGGTGTCGCCATCGGCTCCGGCTACCTCTACAAGACCACCTTCGAGAAGGAGGTCCACTCTGACCTCTACGGTGAGCGTGGCTGCCTGATGGGTGGCATCCACGGCATGTTCCTCGCCCAGTACGAGGTCCTCCGCGAGCGCGGCCACTCCCCCAGCGAGGCCTTCAACGAGACCGTTGAGGAGGCTACCCAGTCTCTGTACCCCCTGATCGGTGCCAACGGCATGGACTGGATGTACGAGGCCTGCTCCACCACCGCCCGCCGCGGTGCCCTCGACTGGTCCCCCCGCTTCAAGGATGCCCTCAAGCCCGTCTTCAACGACCTGTACAACGCTGTTGAGGACGGCACCGAGACCAAGCGCTCCCTCGACTACAACAGCCAGCCCGACTACCGCCAGAAGTTCGAGGCCGAGATGGAGGAGATCCGCAACCTCGAGATCTGGAGAGCCGGCAAGGCCGTCCGCTCTCTCCGCCCCGAGAACCAGAAGTAAGCGCTTTACTCTGGATCTAGGTGGTGGTGAGCGAACTGTGCTTTTGTAATTTTTCACGGCGACTTCCCTTTGTCTGATCACTTGGGTTTCATAATGACGGTTTCACGTTACAAGGAGTTTTGAGAGACGGCATCAAAAAAGCTTTCTATCGAGGATGAAGGATGAAAATCATGGTAGATGGCAATGATTGTATTGTATACAGGATATCCCCATAGTCATGCTACATGAGAGCAGGAACCAAAAATCAAGATGGGCGAACAAGAAAACACCCAGTTACTTCAAAATACGCTCGTTTTCTGCCCTGTTTTGTGAGATATTGGGTGCATGAATGAGGAGCATATGAAGCTCTCACCACTACGTTTGCGACGATCACGAAATTGATTTGTGTGGGTGAGCTCGCCAAAAAGATTTTGTGGAGAATGTCTTCCCCGCGGCTCCGATGCCGCACACGAGGTAAGCTTAGGATGAAGGTCCGACATTCTGGCGCGCATCATTGGGGGTCCCACGTTTAACGTACGCCAATGCCTCGACTCGAACATATCCCAGTTCTGGGCACTCCTCGATTTGGTCCAACAGCTTCACCAGAACGCAACAACGTTGGCAGGGATATCAATCTGCATAAACGCTACTGACGCCCTATGCACGTCTACATAACATCAAGTTCGCTTTTCACTATTGGCAAGCAGTGTCTTTGCTACACCACCGAGAACTCTTCATCTACACCATCGAGATAGCATGTCGCACGTGTCATGCAGCTGCGCAAGCTGGAGATATAGATCAACGCAAAGCAGCAGGTTTGGTGATGCTCCATGCATTGTATGAGTACTGCGACTTCTTCCACTTGAGATGATATCCCCAACATAGGAAAGTACGCGTAAGTGTACTTCGAGATGATTGGACACTACGAGCCGTCTTTATACAGTCATGTGCATTATCCCTGTCGCAGCTGAGAAGCTGCCTGCCAGTCTGTTGTGTCAGCTGACCTGCGCTGAGATGGAAGGCAACCCAAAGCCTTGCGACGACTGCTGCGCGAGTGCATTTGGGAAATTCCCCGAAGCTACAAGGCGACCGTTCACAACAACACAGCCAGTGATGGAGTAACTGTATCGCCATGGCTGCGCGGCAGTCTTCTCAGCATCATTCATCCCGCTATCTCGATCCCGATATCTACCATGTAGTATGGGTGGCGCCGCTCGAGATCGAGGCTCGGGCTGCTCTAGCCATACTGGACGAGAGGCATCGCGGTCAATTCAAAGCCACGCACGGGACGGACTATATCTACAAGGCCGGCCGAGTTGGGGACCACAACGTCGTCATCGCCACCTTTCCTGCTGGCCATGTGTACGGCACCAACTCGGCCGCGGCCCTGGCCAGCCAGATCAAGACCGTATTTCCCAACATCCGCTTCGCCCTTCTCGTTGGTGTTGCCGCTGGTCTGCCCAGCGCGGCCCGCGACATCCGTCTAGGCGATGTTCTCGTCGCGATGAGCCAGAATGACTGCCCGGCTGTTGTCGACTATGAGCTGGGCAGGGAGCTGGAGGGGGGGTTCCAACCACTTCGACAGGGACATGTATTGGCAGCCGTGCCGTCTCTACTCGGATCTGCCATGGGGAGCTTGCGACTGGAGAGGGCCGAGGCCATGGCTTTCATGCTCGACTGCTACGAGCAGGCATTCCGGACGACTTCCGAGTTCGTTGACCCTGGACTGGATAGCGACGTCTTGTTGCGTCGAGGAGCAGATGGAGCAAAGCAAGTCGCAGAGCGACATCAACGCAACAAATTCGAGCGCACGAGAGTTTGGTACGGCACCATAGGTTCTGGTAACCGCCTATTGAGGAATGCAACCATCAGGGATCAGCTCAGAGACAGATACAACCTGATCGGGCTTGAGATGGAAGCTGCTGGCATAATGAATCATCTCCCCACCGGCGTCATCAGAGGTGTATGCGACTATGGCGACCACAGGAAGAACAAAGAGTGGCAGCCATATGCTGCAGCCATGGCAGTCTCTTACGCAAAGACCCTCTTGGCTCAGATTCCTTCACACTCGGCCTCATGTCACGACTCGCCTACATATCTTCCGTTTGAACGGTCCCACCAAAATCTGCCACTCAATACGCGCGAGGTACCAACCGACCTACACCTACCTGGCGTGGTTGGAACTCCTCGAGAAGGAAAAGTCACTCTTGCAGAGTGCTTGCGGTCACTACAATTTCATGAGTTCGCCTCACGGGCTACAGCCATCATCGATCCGGCGCCACGCACTTGTCAGTGGATTGAAGAGGATGCCAGATTTGTGGAATGGGTCAACGCCCATGATACAATGGTAAAACGTCCTCTGCTGTGGATCAAAGGCAAGCCTGGCGCTGGGAAGTCGACCATAGCAAAGTACCTGGCAAGAAGCCTTGCCTCTACCCACCGTGTTGCCAAGTTCTTCTTTGATTGCCGAGGTGATACTCTTCAAAAGTCACCGTTGGGAATGCTGAGGTCTTTGGTATTTCACCTGGCTCGGGATGGAGGTGTCGCTGCAGAAAAGCTGTTAGCTCTCGGCGCCGAGAAAGTGGCATTGGTGCCTGATACTACAGCCATGCCAGAGTGGGGAGAAGAAGAGTTGAGGTCTCTACTTATGGATCTCAGCAGTGATGGCTTGCTAGGACCGACGGTGCTCTTGATCGATGGTCTGGACGAATGCCAACACAGGGACTCGGAAGCAGCACAATCGAGCCAGCGCGACATCGTTCATTTCTTCCATGATCTATTGGAGACATCCAGTATTGCAAATACGTCCTTGCGTGTCTGCATCACCAGTCGGTCATCATTGAAAGTGGGGTTCAGCCCATATGAGATCGTCCTTGATCAAGATAACGGTCAGGATTTGGAGATGTTCATCACTTTACAACTGCAGCGACACATTCAAGTCTCTGATGCCCACTTAGATGGGCTGAAGACCAAGATCTTGTATAGGTCGCGCGGCATCTTCCTCTGGGTCAAGCTTGTGCTCGACAAATTGCTGCCAGCTATCGATGATGGCCGTCCCTTACACCATATCTTACAGGAATTGAGTGCCATTCCGACTGAACTGGTCGATATATACCGGCAGATCGTTGGCAAGGCCATCCTGCTCAACCCAAAGGACAAGGCTACAACTGCCAGGTTCTTCCATTGGGTTATCTTTGGTGCACGCCCGACACGACTGAGAGAATGGTACAGCATCTTGGGTCTTATTCAAGACGAATCATTTGCCTCTCTGAAGTCCTGGCAGGAAAGTATTAATTGTCCCACCACCGACGTTCAGCTGGAGGACCAGATTAGGCATATCTCGATGGGTCTTGTTGAAGTCAGTTCACCCAGCAGAAGCCTCGCCTCCGATACCGACTCAGTTGAGGCAGGACCAGGTTCTATGATATCAGACATGGGCGAGACACGGGTCGTCCGTGTCATTCATTCTTCTGTCGCCGACTTCATGCTGTCTGAAGGGTTTAACATAATTTACGAGAAAGTGCTGCCGACCGAAGACATCACCGCAACCGGGCACATGACTATCATTCAAAGTTGTCTCAGATACATCTCGACTGAAGAGCTTGCACGCTTGATTGCGGTACGGCGCAACCACCTTCTTCTCGAATCTCTCGAGCCAAACGCTGATGGAAGCATTTACCGGGAACCATCAGTCTATAGTTTCCAGTCTGCTGCCTCGTCGAGCAGAGAAGTCGCGTCCAAATCAAGAAGATCATCACAGCGTGATGAAAGATCATCCCGATCCCCAAGCCCGACTTTTATTGTGGGGGCCCATCCCAAGCAGCCGCTGGGGCCTGCTCAATTTCGATCAACGCTAGACACTCTGTCACAGGCTTCCGACTACCGAATCACAAACATCTGGAGATATTTGGTGCAACAGAAACAGATCGGGGCGGATGCGCGCACAAGTTTGTGGTCAAATCTGGGTTACATCAATGAAGTGCAGGAAGGTAACGAGCGCGGCTCCCAGGATCAACAGGCACTTAGCGACAAGAGTAAGAGCCTCAGTATCGTTCACTCTCCCAGCGACAAAACTCGAATCCTCGGATTTGGGGATATCACCGCGTTGTTGGAGTATGCCAAGTTCACCATCTTCGAGCATTTCAACAACCGCGAATTGCTACAACACCATAGTGCCGAGATGACGCGGGGCTTAAGAGCGCACTGGGAGTTGATTGTTCTCCTACGAGATGACCTGAAGCGGGGTGTGAGTCTCACGCAGTATTGTCTCGCGAATCACTATGAGGACCTCTTCGAAGCAGCTCTCGAATAGGACGAAGAAATTGCGCTGTATGACTTGTTCGTCACTGCCTGCCTTCGTGATGAGGACTGGGCTGCGAAATTAATGATCACTCGCCAGTTTCAAGTGCTTTCCGGTGACCGGTTCACCCGGAGAAAACAGGAATGGCATGACTTGCTCCCAGGCATTATCAAGGCAATTCCAATCTTTGGGAATGATCACGACTATTTCAAGCTCTTTTGGACTTGGCACAGGCTGGCTTTGGAAGTCTGTCTAGAGCGCAAATTGACATCTTCGAGCCCTCTGGGACCGACAAGTTGTTCCTACATGGTCCAAGCGTGTAAAAGTCTGAGATTCGACGTTGGGAAAGCACTCGTACAGGACCTCAGTGCGGATGCGAGCTCGTTGCACGATGGATCGACTGCACTCGAGTGGCTGTGTATCAGCATGAAGGTCTGGGGCACGGCAGAGGAAGACTTTGTGCTCTTTCTGGTCCAGCATGGCGCGAGCATGGAGTCAAGCCATTGCCTTCCCATCCTCTGCGGTGAGAACTTCCTTGGGGACTTACCTATCAAGTTCTTCCTAGAGCACGGAAGTCTCGCCGACGAGGTTGCCGACGACGGTGAGACCCCGCTCCATATACTTTGCTCGGTGGAAGCCAAAGTCGAATATCCAATTCCACCTTCGCAGCGACTGGGTGCTGCGAAGGAAGTAGACAACTCCAAGGGGTTGTTTCAGCAATGGGACAAGTACGAACGATCAGCCCGGCTACTGCTCGAGTATGGCGCGAAGGTCAACGCTATCAGTATCACAGACGGTCAGACCCCTTTGCACCGACTGTCAAGCTCCGCGGACAGGCTATTTCCCCTTGCTTCGCTGCTGGTGGAGTATGGTGGTGACTTGCGATTGCGCGATGCAAAAGGACGAAGTCCCGTCTTTCTTGCCTGTTGTAATCCGGGGTTGTGGCATTCGACGATTGTATCCTTTCTGACTGCACTAGAGCCCAATCTCCCGGACCTCGACGATTCTATGGAATCGCCATTGTTCGAACTTGTTCTCCGCGCACACGAGCCGAAGTCGGATTGCCTCGAGCAGTCGACCCACGGCGCCGATATCGCGGATGCCCTTGGGCACGTTCTGGGAATGGGTTTCGACATCGACTCGCCAAACATCCACGGTGAGACAGCGCTCTATTCAGTCTGCTCGCGGCCAGCGCCGTCGAATATTTGGCAGGATGAGTGCATCAGGGTTGTCGTGGAGAAGCTGCTGGCAATGGGTGCGGACCCGGGCAGAGTGCCCGCGAGCGGCATGACCTGCCTTCACCACCTTGCGAGGCACGCTCGCCGCGGCGCACTCGCAGCTCTGATCGGCCATGCCGACACTCGGATAGACGCGCTGACCACGAAGGGAGTGACGCCCTTATTTGAGGCTGTGCTGCCCTGCGGGCCGGCAGAGAAGCACGACACGGAGACGCAGAAAGACCGGCTGCACTGCGTCGATCTGCTGGTCATGGCAGATGCCTCGGTGGTCCATCGCAATAGCGACGGGCTGGACGTATTCGATGTGGTGCGAGCAGCAGCCGGCTGGTACAACAAGGAACTTGGTATCCAGGCTAGGCTCGAGGGGATCTTGAACCGCCCCCTTGCCGGGCAGCACGTTCTTGCCATTTTGGAGGGTGATCGGAGGCATGACGGTCTCGCGCCGAGAGTATCTGCATGGCTTCACGACCTCTGTTGTTGCTTTTCGTTGTCCAAGGGCGATAACCGACCACTGCCAGGGGCGGGTGAGCGGAGACCTCTGTTGCTATGAGCTGGCAGCGTGTTACTTGAGCCCAAAACCTGGCGTGTGGCTCCTTCGCCTCCAGCGGGCTGTCACCCTGTGATCGTTTCATGATCTGGGAGCAGACGGACGATCAGTCACCCACAATGGCTATCATTTTGGTGACTGGGTGGGGGCATTTGACGTTCATGGTGCGATTCGGGTGAGTGTGACAGATTCAGATCCAGTACTTCGGTAATATAAATCTTTACACACCGGTGAGTCATATTACACGAAGGATCAAGGAATTCCAAGAAGCGGGACTACATAGATGCCCATGACTCGTATTCCTAGTTCTCGCATGTGTTTGCGGTATGTATCAAGTCGACCCACAGCTTGATCACACAGAGTCTCTGTATATAATGAGGCGCTCGCTTCAATATCGAATGCACGTCTCAACAGCACTTTGTTCTTCGGCAACGAGTTGTCTTTGGATTGCCAACTTTAGAAACGTTCTGGGACAACAAGAAGCTGTTCAATTCTCTCAACCACCACCCTGGTCCCCCGCTCCCAGCCTCCGATATCGCTCGACCTAGTATCGGCTCGGGGTCTGATCACTGGAAATCGCAAATTGCTGTTGTCATTGACAACTAGCGCCCACCATGAACTGCTGGGATAGTTAGCTTCTTGTCTCTGCTCGTGAGATGTTGTCAACGGAAGGCATTAACTAGAAGATGGGTTTCGCCCCGGACCGAGGGGCGAACAACAAGTCTGAGGGCGGTAGGGCTTCCATTCCTGCAGGCTTGCGGCTCGGCCCAACCTGGATGATGCTTTCCTTATCGTACATGGACTACGTAGTTTTACAGCAGTAAGCCGCGAGAGTCAGAAGGCATGAACCCAAGATGCGCACCCCGGAACGTCGGTAAGAGATGAGGCTAATGTGCCGTAATAGGCAGGTAGGCCCTTACTCGTACGGACTCGTTCCCAGGGAACGACCGGGACGCGGGCAAGCATTCACTTCATGTAAAGGTGACTCCTTGTACACATTGCTGCAAAGAACATAGTCCGAGATCGCGGACACGACGAGTGACTGATTTGGCCGGAATACTTCGGTATGACTCGGAGCAACATACACGCGTCTCAACAGGCGCCGCATGGGCCGCTTCTTTACGACGCACGAGAAGAGTCAACCTCGGGGGCATGACTGCATCGTGGTCTGAACAGGCTTCCAGATCCTTCGGAACAATCGGCAAGTGCTCGGTGTGACAACAAAAGCAGAGCTTAAGTGTGGCGTAGGGCCAAGAAGACATGGCAAAAACTTCTGTCGGGTTCTAGTGAGTCGACAAGTGCTGATTGATGCGCGCCGTCCCGACTCCATCAGTAACAAACCCCGAGGCCGTTGAGGTGCCGACGAGGACGGCCGCCCCCGCAAGGGTCTTTCCTGCTGTGTTAGCGCGGGGGACCTGATCGGACTCTGGAGTCGACGGTTGCATGCATCTCTACCCTCTGGTAGCCGCTCCCCTCTTCCCCACCCCGGTCCGCACCGGCCTTGCCTCACCTCACTTATACAAAAGAAGAATCCCCTTCCCTGTGTGTATCAGCTGTCCTTACGGGGCACATTGGCCCTTCACCACAGCAAGACGCAGACATGGCAGACCCAGCAACCTCCCCGCCGCTGACCCGGGCCGGCGTCCAGGCCGCCCACGAGCGCATCCGGCCGTATGTCCACCACACGCCCACGCTCACCAACGCCACGCTCACGGCCCTGGCATCCTCTCCCCGCACGCCATCATCATCATCACCCGCCACGGCGGCCAAGGAGACGGCAGACACGACCAGCTCGGCAGAGGCCGAGGCCCGCGCCGAGGTCGGCGAGACCACAGCCCCCGTCAACGGCTCCGGCAAGAAAGCCCCCGTGATGCGGCTGTATTTCAAGTGCGAGAACATGCAGCGCATCGGCGCGTTCAAGGCCCGCGGTGCCTTCCACGCACTCGGCCGGCTGATCGACGAGCCCGGCTGGCTCGAGGGCGGTGGCAGGGAAAAGGGCGTCGTCACTCACAGCTCGGGGAACCACGCCCAGGCTCTCTCCCTCGCGGCCAGACAGCACGGGATCCCGGCACACATTGTCATGCCTACAATAAGTCCCCCTCCGAAGATCGCCGCGACCCGCGGCTACGGCGCCAATATCCGGTTCAGCGGCAGCACGAGCACCGAGCGCGAGGCCGAGGTCGCCAAGGTCCAGGCGGAGACCGGCGCGCGGCTGATTCCGCCGTACGACCACCCGGACATTATCCTCGGCCAGGGCACGCTGGGGCTGGAGCTGCAGGAGGATGCTGCGGCGCTCATCGCGGCCGAGGAGCAGGACGCCGCTGTGGACGGTGCCGCATTCTTCGACTACCGCGCCCCCGAGAGCAAGACCCTCGAGCGGAACCTTCGCCGGCAGGGCAGCAGCGCCACCGCCAACGGAAACACATCACCGGCCAAGAAGACCCGCAAGGGCCTCGACGTGATCCTCGCCCCCTGCGGCGGCGGCGGCATGCTCTCCGGTGTCGCCCTATCCTGCGAAGGGACGGGCATCAAGGTCTTCGGCTGCGAGCCGTCCCACCAGGGCGCCGACGACGCGAAGCGGGGTTACGAGTCCGGGCAGCGCGTCAGGACGGTCAAGACCCTGACCATCGCCGACGGCCTGCGCACGCCGCTGGGCGATTACCCATGGGGCGTCATCTACGAGCGCAAGCTCGTCAGCGGGTTCTACAGCGTCGGCGAGGAGCAGATCAAGGCGGCCATGCGGCTCGTGTACGAGCGCATGAAGATGGTCATCGAGCCGAGCGCCGCGGTCCCGCTGGCCGTCGCGCTGTACGACGAAGGGTTCAGGGACATGGTGAGCCGCGAGGCCGGCGAGGAAGGGTGGGACGTCGGCATCGTGTTCAGCGGTGGGAACGTCGAGCTCGGGATGCTGGGCGAGCTGTTTGCCGCGAAGCCGGAGGGGGAGGGAGCGTGAGAGACGAAATGCAGAGTCGGCTGTGACGTGGTAGGACGAGTGAACATGCCGCGGGAGCCGTCCTCGATTGGTCTTCAGGACGTGGACGAGTCCATTCAGGCCCTGCCGTCGGCAGACAAAACCCGTGGGCCACCATCGAGCGAGGAAACAGAGGTCTCGATAGATCTTGACCAGACCCCAGATCACACAAGGTAGAGCACGTCAGGGACACCTCTGATGACCATGCCACATCCTATTAGAGTTCACTATAGATCCATATGACAAAGTAAACATAGCAGCGTGGGCAACAGACACATTTCAGTCGATCGGCACTTGAGCTGTAGCTTCTTCTCGTCCTTGACAATGGACTTTGTATTATATTGTCGCCCTTTCCTGGCCACTTAACCCGTCAGTCATGACCGACTGGTTTAATTAAGCGATGCCCCTCCAATGAGCTGTATGTGTGTGTGTGGACAGACACCCTGGCTCTCCACCTGAGATACCCCTTCTCTGCCTCCACGCTCCTATCTGTTGTTTCCGTTTTTATGTTTGTCCCGCGAGGTTGACTGAAATCTAATGTGCCGTAGGTGGACGACACGCCGTTGATTCCTCCTCGTGCTCTCCGGCAATGCGACGATGCTTTTTGCCTTCGAAATGCCCCATGTGTGAATTTTGCGACACCGCAACCTGCTCCTTCTCAAAAGAACACCAAGAGCAGATCCAAAAGACAGGGTGCCTACAAAAGAGCCCAAAAGAAACGCTGGTGAAAGCAAGTACCAAAGGAAAGCGAGTTGTTCCTCAAGTGTGAGAGAAGCATTGCCAAAAAGAGACAGCCCAAAATCAAAGGAAGGCCTGTTTGTGTTCAACCAACACCCAAAAATGCTGAAAATGGGGGGAAGGGGGATATCCTCGAGGGGACTATGCTCCCAACAAATATCGAATGTGAAAGGGTTCTCGCGCTGGGGTATCATCTGCTCGCGCACGTGCTTGCTTGCTATAGATCGATCCGAGGCTGAAATGAAGACCGAAGGGGTATTGGCGAAAGTGAAGAAAAGAAGATGCAAAATCAGGAACCAATAGCTTTGTGTCGCTGCCTCAACATAAGACAGTCAAGTTTGGATTTGTTCAAAGAATGAAGCAACGAAAGAGCGGTAAAGCCAGAAGCGACTGGCCGCGCGGTGTCTCGGGAGTCAAGCATCAGAACCCACGGAAAGGATCGTTCCGGAAGTAGTCGTCATCCGCTGTGGTGCGGCTGCCGCCATAGACAGACTCGGTGTTGCGAGTGCCACGCGAGGTGAAGCTGTCACGCCTGGTCCTGCTTCGACTGCGGTTGCGGCGGATCTCTTTGCTGCGCCGTCGTGCCCTGTACCGCCACTCCTCAGTCTCGTTCGGGTGCTCCTCGAACCGGGGGAAGGCAAGGGGGCTAATGAATGCCTCCATGCGTACTGTCCCGAGGGCCTCGAAGAAGTTGTTGGTAGGTGGCCGAGAAGACGCCTCCGACGTTCGCACCGAGCTCATCGCCCAGCTGGGGCCGCTGGAGGCCTGCGACTGGTAGACATCAGAGGATGCGGCCGTGCCGATACTGTTCCCCGCGATACTGCTGTTTGTGGTGTGGTAGCTGCCAGTGCCGGTGCCGGGGCCAGAAAAGCCTCGGAAGGACAAGGGTGGCGGTATATGGCCGCCAGTGTTGCTCCTCTTGCGCCCATGGAGCATGACCTGGTTTGCACGCTCGTGCACACGTTCCTGGTTTCTCTCATGGAAACGCGGGATGAAAGGTGGCTCGGCGGCCTCCTTAGACAATTCTCGTGAATGGGGGACCTGCGGAACAAAATTGCTCTCCGGGAAGTTGAAACTCTCCTTCTCGTTCATCTTGTACTCTCCGTTACGCCCCGCCATATTTGGGTTCTTGCCTTTTGTCAGCCTGATTGAGTCGCGTATGCCACCACGTTTGGGTTTGGGCTTGTCCAGTTCGAAGGCCGGGACGCTTCCCATTGTTGGTACAGGAGCTGCAGCATTCGTCAATGGGAGAATTTCCGGCACAGCCTGCTGTGAGTGCGCCAAGAAGGACAGTGACGTAAGCCACAAGTAGTGTCGCTCAGCAGAGGTAGCCGTGAACTTGAGAGCGCGTTCAGGCGTCAGGATGAGGATAGAGCGATTGAAGATCTGCGTGAAGCCCTTGGGTGGCGGATTGTCATCTTTGACATCCAGGACGGATTGAATGACCACTATAGGCATATTGTTAGCATTGATCATCACAGAGGCCGGACCCGTTCATGCTTACGTTTTCTACCAGGCTTGCCCATCAGCGCATTCCCGGAGACAGGTTGCTTGCTGCTCCACAGGATCGAGCGCTCGTACGGCGCCAGCCACACCCAGCGTCTGTGCCGGTCATTGCTGTTCTCTTCGGGCCCTGCTTTGACATCGCCCATGCCGAAAGACTTCCTCCTTCGGACATACTTGAACATCCACTCGCCCACCATCGTCTGCGCAATAGCATCCACCACGCTAGACGCCTGGGCCGAGCTGCCGACTGACTGCGTGTTGGTGTCTTCAGTGATGGTCGTGTTCGCAGTATTGGTCGACGGGCGAGACCGGTGTGTCTTGTACCGGGTGTAAGGATCTCTCCTGCCTGAAGTGAGATCATTTGTGGGCAGAGGTGGCAACCCTGGGCTCTCGAGCGCATCATCGGAGGGTGACATTGGCGGTGGCGACCGACTGCCCTGGCGCCGACCGCGGCCATACCGAGGCAGCTGAGTCGCGGATCTTACTTTGCGCAAGCTACCGCTCCTTGACGGTACGCTTCTGTGAGTTCGGCGATTGTAAGACTGGCCTGCGCGGGTTGGACTGCGCTGCCCATCGCTAGGGGCAATAAAGCTGTTCGGCGGGCGCCGGGAACTGGCCCTCGTAGGGATCGGGAACGGCGGATCCTGTGTGTCAGTCAAGCTCGGGCTCCGAGTGCGGCCCTGGTGCGACACGATGCCATTCTGGATCATGGCAGCCTTGCGCATCGCGCTGGTCCGCGATCCGGCAAGCCCGAGCGTGGGCTTCTCACCCGGCTTCGTGGACAACTTTAAGGAAGGTCTGTTTGGCGGCACTTCGCGAGACTCTGCAGCAAGACTGAAGCTGCTATAGACTTCAGAAGAGGTGAGCTTGGCTATGCTAGTAGCTGGTCCCCGCTTGAATTGGCCCTGCTCAGGTGATGATGCAACTGGTGGTGGTGACCGCTGGCTGTTGCGACTGCTGGTGTGTCTCGGCGCAGATAAAGCAGTACGGAACTCTGTGTCGCTGAGATCGCCATCCTTGAAGTCCTCGCCATCATCCGAACTGGCCTCGAAGCCTGCAAAGAGGCTACTGATACGTGGAGGACGTCTCACAAGAACATTCTCTGAAGACAGCGGCCCATTGTCGTTGTTCCCCGGATATGAATCGTGGGTCTCCATGTCCTCCAGGTAAGGGGACTGTGGCGGCGACGATGGAAGATCCTGGCTGAAGCTCCGCTTCGAGGTCAGCCGCCTGGGGTTCCGTGGCGGTAAGGGGTTGGGACTCGGCGTGAAGTGCTCTCCTTCCTCGACCATGGCGGGGTTGGTCGCTGCAGGCGATGTTGGCCGAGAGGAGATGGTGGACGGGTGAAGATGGAGAGGTAGCCTATCTAGGCGCTGATCGACTCGGATCTCATCTGTCTGGGTGGCCACAGACTCGCAAGGGGTGTCTGTAGATAGCGATACCTGGCATCCGAAGTCCTTTACATACTGCGGCAGCCGACGATCATCTGGAGAAGCAGCTCTGCTGGTTGGTGGAATGATGCTAATGCTCGGGATGGACATGGCCGGACGCAGGATCTCCTTTTCTGCTGGGCTTCCGTCCGTCTGGGTCGAGCTGGACTGCACAGCGCGCGGCTTGGGCTGCTTCTTTTCGGGACTCGCAGGCGGCGGTGGCGCCACACGCTGAGGTAATGGTGGGATCGCTGGGGCCTTGATAGGCTCGTCCAGCGTTTGCGAGCCAGAAGACACCATCGCCGGCTTCGGTGGCGATGCTGGTAGCGGAAGTGCAGAGACGGGCCTGCTGACATAGACCCTCTTGCGGCGCTGGTTGGCCTCGACCTCAGCCTCACTGCGCGGAGAATTCTCCATGTCGGCGAGCTTTGGCAGCTGTGCGGGCTCTGGCGTCGACGGCTGGACGGGCTGCATCTCGGGCGAAGGAGGAGGAGAAAATTGAATCCCGGTGTCTGTGTACTGGACCTTGGGGACCACCTCCTCGTCTTCCTCGCCGTTCTCGAGAATGCCGGCTTGGAGACGATCGAAGACAGAATGGTTCACAAGCATTCTGGTGCGGCGCGCGACACTGCCAGGACGGACAGGGCTGTCGTGGCTTTGATTTCGTTGGTGGGTTCTGGACACCACGCTGTCTCGGCTGAAGGCACGGTTGTGTCCAAAGTGAGACAAAACACTCTGACGGCCATCAGGGTCCGTCTGCCAGTCATCGTCGTCCTCGAAGTTCAGCTCGTCCGCAAGACAGTGACCATTGATCTTGCCAGGACCGCTCATCATGGAGAATCGCACACTGTTGGTGAGGCTGTTCGTTCGGACGCTGCTTGCATCGTTGTCCTTTGCGACGTCCTCTTCCGATTGCCGGTCGCCTGAGCCGTGTGTGACCCCAGCATCACGCTCCTGTTGCATTATAGCAACCTCGTCGAGGACAGCCTTGAGGCGGCTATCCGCGACGTGCAGCCTGTGCTCATACTTGCGCCTTTCCTTCTCCCATTCATCCTTCTCCTGCGACCAGAGCTGATGAACCCGTTCCGAGTCCTCTTCTTGCGATCGCACCTTCTTCTGCGCAATCTCGAGGCGCTTCCGGGTATCGCTTATGGCGTCAACGGCCTCATCGCGTTCTCTGGCCAGTTCTCCTAGAGCTGATGATGTGCCTCCCTCCAGCAGCGCAAGCTGCCGTTTCAGCGATCTGCCCTCCTTCGCAGTCTGCACGGCAGCTTCTTGCAGAGCCTCTTGGCCCTCGCGCGACTCCTGCAGCGACACTTCGAGTGTTTCGATAATCTTCAGCTTGTCCTCTTGGTCTCGACGCAGTGCGAGGATTTCGGAGACCAAACTCGCGTGAAGCGTCGGAGTAAACCGCCGTGGGTCCAGCGCACTTATCGGTTCTTCGCTCATCCGCTTGTCCCGAGTCGAGCCTTTGCGCTCGCGCTTCGATTCGGATGGCTTGGGGGGTGATGAGGACGACACAGCCGGCGGCGTGAGGGAGCGCCGGGATTTCTTCGAACTCTTAGACAGGGCTCGGCGAGGTGTCTCTGCGGGTGTGGGTAGGGCAGGGGCCGTGTAGGCATGCCTCTCGTCTTCGGTCTCCCATGCCGCCATGGCGATGGTTGCGTCGAATTGTCTTCCGGTTTCCGCGGGCTTTGTACAGTCTCTATGCTAATGTACAGCGTCGAGTGTGTGACTGCCCCGAGGACATGAGGCCTAGCTATACGAGACCGCTGAAGTTGGCCTTGTGATGAGTCGAAATGTTTTCTACAAGAAATAAGGTAGTACCGGAGTACAAAGTCGTCGGTCGATTTGGCTATGCCATTCCAAATGGAGACAAACAGTCGCAAACGAGACTCGAGCGAGAATGGCGATATCAGCTGGCGGCGTTTGGCTGCGGTGTGCTCGGCTAACCCAGAGCCAAAGGAATGGCGAGTAATGAAGCGCTGCTATGAGTCTGGACATACGACAGGTCAGATCAGTAATCGTTGCTCATAGAGCCTCCTGTGCGGTAAATCGTATGACGCAAAAAGGAATATTGGACTTGATCGACAGATCAATGGGACATCCGTGAGACCGGCTTCCTTCCTGGACGAAGCAATGCCATGAGCTCTGAAATCCACTTACCACCAAACGAGAGCTTTCCGTTAACAAAGTCCGTTGCATGCTCTTGTTCAACAGAGCGCTGTGATGTCAGGGCAGGTATGATACGCCCGTTGTGTCGCGCCCGTTTAGCCAGCTCGGAGCAGGAAGAGAGAAGGTCGGCAGTGTGGATAGAGAAGGTATCGGCCAGTGCTGCGCGACTTGGTCGAGGAGATGAGCTGCACGCTCCCGCATGAGCATATGCACCCCAATGTCAGGCCCGGTCCCTGCGTCGGATCAGGGGAAAGGGGGTTCCGATATCCAACCCAAGGAGAATATGCAACGGCAGCAGAACGTCAGCGACACGAAGCTGCACAACTCAAACCATCCGCAATCCTAGTCCGGGGCCGCTTGTCCGTGCTTTGAACAATGAGAGAAGAAAAGAAACAATGACAAGCCACGCCTCGGCTTAGAAGGTAGACTGTGAGCGCGGCGGCCACTAAAGAATTGGCTGTTGCAGTCCCCTGACACTATGCCAGAGCAGGCATGGATGGGCCTGGTCTGCACTAATGGGAAGCGCCGCCAGAGACGCGACTAATTAAGCTTGACATCCACTTCCACACGGCCGGGCCAGACCAATGCACAAGGACGGGGAAGGGGTACCTTTTGGGGGTCACACACGGATGGTAGCCACACCACCAGCCGTTGCAGAAGAATTGTGCAGGTATGGAGATTTGCAGGCCGAGGGCAGTTTGCAGATTGCAGATTGCTATGTGCTGGCAAGACAGCCATAATTCTGTTTGACGAGGGAGAATTCACACATATCACCCACCGAGTTGAGCTCCGAAAGATATCGCAGTTTATCCTAATAAGACATGAATTAGCAAAGAGCTTGATAGCAGGGGCACATGTCACCTCCATGATGAGCTCCAACCACACCACACAGGACAACCTACTGCGTAATTGCAGACGACAGGGGAGCCCAGTTGGAGACTTCGGGGTGATTTGCGAAGCACAGGCCAAGAGTTGTTCACGAGTCTTGGATCGGCAATCCTCAGAAGCTGTTGAGCGAGACGCCCGCAAGCATAGCGAGCAAGCGCTCCTCCCTGATAACGACGATCATAGGCCCACGGCTGATCGTATGGCGAAGTTGCTGGAGTGGTAGAACTAGGGATTGGCTGAGCAGCCTGAACATCGGTTCTCCACAGCATGCCGACATCACAGAGCACCAGGAGGTGCTGACTAGTGCTGACCGGGGTTCGTTCGATTTGATGGGCGCTGTTCAACAGGATTAGCTAGTGCAGGGACGGCGTGCCTTGTTCCGCCAGTCTGGCACACAGCCGTGTGTTTCATCCATCCGGCACGGAAAAGTCCGTGTCCTGGTTCCCGTCTGGACTCTGTGCCGCCCCTCCGCTGGTGCCCGGGATGGCCCGCGAATGGTCGACTTGTGACTCGGCTTATTATAAACCAAGATGGTGCCGAAAGAGGCGTAAGCTGAGCTCCATGGCTACCCAAATAAGGTATCGTAGAGCTGCAGGGCTGCAGGCAGCATCCACCCAGGTCTTGCTAGGGTATTCTTTCTGATGGAAGTTGCGGGTCATGTTGGTCATTGCTGAACAATTTTCCTGTACGAGGAGCAAGCAAAGACACGTGCAGTGGGAGGCAGAACATACCGCAGATGGCGAAACCCAGTCGACCTGCCACCCAGCAGAGACCATGTCCTCCGGGCATTGGTTTGAACTTGGGCCGTCCAATTGCAACATGAATGAGACAGATGGTGCGGAAAGTGTATCAGACACCAAATATCAAAGGCTAGTATTGCCTTTCTTCTTCGTCCAAGCACGACAGAGTAGGTAGAACGATGGAAGGTGACTAATCGCGCGGGTCGCCGATGCGACCCGAACTCGCTCGTAGGAATCTGCAGATCAACCTCTGCAAGGAGATGTCTAAGCCTGCGAGTACTAAACACTGAGCAAGCAATCAATGACCACCCTGACGACCAGGGGGCCCCCGCAGCACGGTACGGTGCAGCGAGCAGGGGGGCCCAGCTGTTGGAAATTGGGACTATGAGGGTGGGGTTACTGGTAATTAGCTCGCTCAACTCGAGCCGCGGAGGGCCGCGTCGGGTGCCGACCGCTGAGCATGGTTCGTGGCGGGCGCGCCGGGTGTTCGAGGTGTTCATGCATCCGGTGTGGCCCAGGTGGTATCGTAGCGCAGTTGGGAATGGGATGGATGGTCATGTTGGAGGTCGAGATGGGCAGGTTTCATCCCGTGGCGGAGGAGGCAGCAACGAGCGGACCGGTCGGGAGGGTTCCGAGATCGTGGGAGGACAGCCACCCCCGAGCCACAAACTCTACTGCGAAGGGCGGCCTGCCCCTTCGAGTGGTGATTCCGCTGCAGGCGCAAGGGCTCTGCGGGCGTTGAGCTCTCGTCACACCAGTCGGCAAAGTGTGCTCAGTGTGACAGAGCGGCTGATGGTGTTTGATGGTCGCAAAGAGCAGGGGGGCTGTCGCTAATTAACGTCAGGGTCTCGTGAAAACCCGACCGGGCAGGGAAGATGCTGGTTGCTCATGTGGTTGCTGTTGGTGCTGGGACCGCCGCGATAACGAATCTTGCACGAAGGAGGGGGAAAGCATCCGCAAGTGAGGCGGAGGGGTTACACTTCATCAAAGGCGAGTGAGGCAGGCGCGAGGCACAGGTCGCGACTGCCCACACCAGGCGTCTGGGTTTCCGTCGCACGGACGTGCGGACCGTTGAGGCAAAAGAGACCACACGGAGGCACAGACAACGGCTTTGTGCTCGGACCTACAGGCCAGCAACCAAGAACAACCAACATCGAGAGGACATCCACGATGGATCAGGCTGAAACCCGCTGCGCCAAATCTCTGCCCATGGGCTTTCTCCCGGCAACACATCCAACGAGGCAAGGTGGCGCGGCGCAAGAATCGGGCCAAGGTGAAATGAACATGGTTGGCTATCCTTGTTCGCGACGGATTCAACGATCCAATCTCAGTCTTTCCGCCACAATGTAACGCAGAATCTACTGCGTGGAAAACATATTGCTGCTCCCCCATCCGATTTTGCGCATGACGACATCTGTCCAATATACGATGATGCGACGTGCTCTGCATCCTGGGCCGCACAAGGTAAGGAACCCGGGCCTCGATACCTGCCGAGGCCTACATCCACATCTGCCGTGACGTTGACCAATGTCAAGGCCTTCACGAGTTACATTCGTTGATTCACTCTCGATCTTCGTGCAAGGCCGGTGGCAAAAAATGCACAGTGTACTATTCACCCTTGGAACAAAAGAACCACGAGGTATGTGAGCAAGTCAAGATCTCATCAGCGTGGCACTGTACAGACACACATGGCTGTCAATGAAGCGAGGGTGAACGGTGGTTTCAAGTTGACGGCCGAGCAACCAGAGTGTCCCGAGTCGTGGGACATAGCCACCGTGCTGCAACAATCTGCCCCGTGCGCAGAGTGCCGCTCTTACACCGCAGCACGCTTCGTCGCAGCTCCCCGGATTCTTCAACATTGAAGGTCTGCACAGATCCAAATATCATCTTGTCCGAGCTATATGCCGAACCGTGATGGTCCATAACCATGCGCCCCGGAATGCCGTTGGTCTGCAAGTACAAACCCCCGTATGATCGGAAGTATGGAGCAATACAGCCCTGCGATATAGGATCTGTGCGGCGCAGAGCCTCAGGACCAGGCCCAGCTCTAACGCTTTGAGCATGCAAATCGCTGACAACCGTGCGAGCAGCACTTCACGAGAACGGATCACAAAATCTGTCTATGGTCTATGATGTCTCCAAGAACGCACTCGGGCTTCTCAACCCTGATGAAAACCCTTCGTCACCTATCTGTCTAGCGATTGAAAGTTTTGGCGGTTTTAGATAATCAGTAATGAGAGAGAGCCACTGATCGGGGCCGTCGCCATCAACAGGCTTGGCAACTCACCACTTGGTCTGTCTTTATGTTTTCTCCATTTGGCAAACTTTTCTGTCACACACATTGCATTGTAGTTGCTCGATATTGTAGGTGCCCGTGAAATCTGCATTTGTCTATTGTATTTCAATAATCAGTCCAGACAGTGGTAAAAAATCGTTAGAAATTCCAGTCTGAGTTCTCCAAACGGCTGATCCATATGAGCCGCTTCTCACACAGGCCAGAAAGCTGGACTCGCGGTCATACTCTTGTTGGCCTTCAGAGACGAGTTTTTCCGATGTGAAGAAGACGCGATCTTCCCCTGTCCTGATCGCCGTATTTACAGTAATTAGCATCAGTGACCCTGACGCGGGGGGGGGGGGGGGGTTCTAGACGCTCACGATCCCCCGAAGGTGAGTAGATAGCGCATATTCTGGGCTCTCATTTTGTTGATGGTGCTGCTGTTTCGCACTCGTTGCCGGACGCTCGAAGCTGACCTTTCCAAGTGCCGCCTTGCCGGCAAAGCTCCGTGGTCAAGACAATGCCATTGCCGGTTCCTCTCTACCAGTCTGTCATGTAGGAGATATTAGACTAGAGATCGTAGCAGTAGTAGTAATCCTACTACTCACCGGGCATCAACGCACAACCCGACGCTGGGGACAAGGGGGCGTGGCGGCTTGCTGCAACTTGCCTGCACAGTCCACGTACAAGCTTGTGCCTCGAATGCTACCGCCTCGAAATGATTCGCAGAAGCTACGGAGGAGTGAATCCCGTAGAGTCCCGGAACTCTCTGTGATGTCCAAATTTATAAGGATTCCCTCGAACTGGCTAACCTAGTCCGCTGAGACCATGCGAGGAAGTGCTCGATTCCAACGGCCTTGAGCTACGTCTACAAGACCGAGAAACCAAATCATCAAGTGACGCTAGTACGCAGCTACAGGGAAAAGTTGTCGACTGATTTCTCACACTCGACAAGATATATCCGCTAAATCAATATCGTCGCTTAACATATAAATACTTTATGCCACCGCTGCTCTCCGCTCTCCGGTCCCTTTCCGTGGGAACATAGTTGAGAAAGCGCTTGTGAAGGAAAATGTTAAAATCTAGAGAGATCAACAGCTTGAATTGCACGTAAGTGTGGAAAGACGACTACGGCGTACTTAGCCCTTTTCCCTGTGCTGGTCGTGTTGCACCCTCTCTCCTTGATTCGAGCCAGTGTATGCTTATCGACCATTCTTCTTCTTCGTTTCCTTCTTCTTGTTCACCAAGCTGAGCCAAAAACTGTTTGCTCTCCCTACGTAACTTGTGAAGTCGATGCCCTCGCCTGGAGAGTCCATCCATCACAACTATTCCTCATTACAGACACAACGCACGCATCAGCCAAGACAACAGTGTATATCTAGCCACCCGGATCAACGTACCACACCACCCCACGGATCTTGACTAAATCAGACATAAAAATCATACAACAATCATGACGAACTGAGCCGGATCAGAACACATACGCCGTAGTTTCTCAATGCCAGGTGGAACGGAGCGCCCGTCATCGTGTAGTCGTTGGTAGAAGAGAAGTACGTAGGCGCTTCGTTTTTCCCGGCCTATTTCGAAGATGAGACAGCCCTGTGGTTGAACACATACGTTGTGTCATGGCCCGTTCATAAACAACATGACGAGACGAGGAAGAGCGGTGTGAATGATACGCTGCCACCTCAACTTGGGGCACAGCATGCTCATAAAGCGTTCGCCACGTGACAGAAGCGAGACTCGCCTCTACTCTCATCGCAGTATAAGATGCTCATGTGGGAAAAGGACACAGGTACAGCCTCAAAGGGCGATGGCAGTAACACAGCATGATCTTGTCCATTCAACTTCTAAATTACCAATACATACAGGGATCAATCGGCAGCGAATCGCACTTACGGAAGTCCCAAGTCACGGTACGAGGCTGTGCCATGCCAATATACAGGTTCAAGGCATCCCCTCCTCCCTGGGCGCGCTTGGGCTGTTCGCCAGGATTCGGGTACGAATTTGATACCTACTTTAAGAGTATTCTAGACCAATCCCGATCGCACGAATCCACACCGTGTTCGAACAGCGACTCGTGTCGTTCTAACATCCATAGCCATTACCCGCCCCGACAGTTAGATCGCGAGGTCATGAGAAATGGCCACTTCCAGTTATTGATAAGTCGCTGCGTCTAGATGAGAGCGTTCATGCGAACAGAACGTAGTGAGCTCCTGCAGAGCTTTGACCGGTGCCGCCGCACGGTTTGCCTTCATCGTGAAGGCACGTCATTATCGTTGAGTTCGTATTGAAGCTGCGCAGTGGCTCTACGGACGGTATTGAGGTGCACAGATCGCGCAGCTGCTCATGTCTGAGATCTTTACCAATGTGGAGGTAGCCTCACGAGGGATGTACTTGACTCCGGAACTGGATTGCTCTAACCAGAGAATTTCTGCATCTAAGTGGTAGACATGTAGAACCTCGACATTGTAAATCGTGTAAGATTAGCGTTGCAAATGGGAGCAACGAGCCGTCTCGCTGACCATGTCTCACTGAGGATGGGACTATGAAAGACTTTCTGCACAACGCACTCTTGAAACTCCACATGAGCCCTCGACGCGCGGCCCGGTCTGATCGACGTCTCACGGAAGCTCACAATATGTGAGGAGTACAATTAGCAATAGGTAGGCAGCACAAGGAGTCGAGCTTGCTAGTACGGCGACTATCCCTAGCTTGGTCTCGTTGCGAAGGCCGGAGCTGGCGCCGTCCGGCGCTGGGCGCAATCTAAGGCAGTAGGGCTTGGACTGAAGATCGCGCGTCGATTGATGCAGTGACTGGATTGGGAGGTACGACAGGGCTGATGTGGCTGCAGCCGCATATTCGGAGTATCACGGATTGGTTTTGGGTTGGCTCTTTGTGAACCACTGCGAGTGGAGCATGAGCATGAATGTTGAGCCGGGTCTCATGCCTTTGTGCCACCGCTTCGAGCACTTGTTGCAGTCTCACAGGCGCACGGCGACGGACGATTCTGGAAAGGCATCCTTCCTGGCTAAGGTAATGTTGGCTCAAGCTGTGGACGGCAGTTACCGAATCTTGGAGCTTGCTACGTACGGGGAGTCAAGACCGAGACAGGCTTCCCGGCTTGCTCCAACCCGCGTCCTGGGACAAACCGGTGTGTCGAGGCGAGGTATTAGCATGCTGGGGGAGCCCTGAAGAGCCTCGAGGCTAGATACGTCACTGCAGGCACTAGGCCATCTCGAGGTTGTTCAGCCGGCCAGACTCGGCACTAGGGTGGCCTTGCGACCGGGGTCTTCTCGGTGAGCGGAAGTGCACAGAAGACTCGAATCCGATGCCGAAGGGTGCCGAAACGCGACGAAGGACGCAAAGAATGGGACAAGGCTTAGTAGCGCAGAGTGTGGTTGTTGTTGTACAGGTGTGTCTTGGCTGTCGTTATCGTTGTCGAGAGCTCCCGGAGGATATGCGCCCAGAGCTCCCCGGCTGGCGGCCCCGAGCCTACGGTGCGGTGGGCCTGTGGTCGAGGTTGGCGGAGATCCGGTCGAGATCCGTTGGAGTTCCGGCGCCCCATGGCTCCATGTCTCCGGGCGAGGTGCGGCGCGGTGCGGTGCTAGGCTGGGCTGACCGGTTCATGCATGTCCACGTTGAGGCGTGTCCTGCTTACAAGCACCCGACAGAGTGTAAGGCAGTCGTCCCGAGCAGGTGTGACAGCAATGCAACGCAGGCGCACAGACGTGGGGTTCGTGAAGGCGGGGTCCTTCCGAGATAGGCCGTTGTTGCCTCGTTCGGGGTCGTGCCTTCGACTGATAGAGCTGACCTTGTTCCTGCATCTACCAGATCATGCTGCGTATGTGCATGCACCGGTCCAGACCAGCCCTGGACGCAAGTGGGCGGTCACCGCCCTCGAATCCATCACTGACAACCATCATCCCGTACGCAGAACATGAGCGTACGCAGCACGCTCGTCGGCCAAGCACCGAGTCGTCGCAACCTGACCGGTCTGTATCTCCTGGCGTCTTGCTTGCCCGCAGACAAGGGAGCCCTTGTCGACAACGCCTGGCCAAGCCAGCCATCTCAAGGATGAGACGAATCCTCGTGGGTTCGCTGCATCGTGCGGACACGCCGCTCCACCCTCCGCCTGCCCCGGGGCCTCGGGTCCCGTCTCATCCCTGAACCCTGCCGCCCGACGGCCACATGTCGACAAGGAACAGCCGAAAAGTCTTTTTCCTCGACGTTCCGCCTCGGACAACGACTGAAGGTCATCTCCAGCGCTTGCCGGTGAACAACGAGGTCCCCAGCCAGGCTCGGCCGAGTACAAAGCTATTCTACGGCCAACTGCCCTTCCCAAAACACCGTACAGCAAGCAGGGTGAACCTGCCCGGTTTCCATATAAGAGGCTGCGATCCTTGTTACACACAAAGGGCTACGCTCGACTCTGAATTTCATCAAGCCAGTGACCGCCAATGCTGATCACAACTTCCATTAGAATCCAAGGAGGTGTTCCACTGCTCACGTGAATCCTGCCAGCACGACAGCTCGAGCGATGCTCGGCCTCCTCAGCGCTTAACAAGTTGATCTCGCGAGTTTCTAAGCAATCAGCGCCGCCAAGACGCAATTCAAATGTTTGTGCCCTTGGATGGCTCTCGGCGGGCACCACCTCTCTCTGTCCTGGAGAACACGCACACACAAAGGGGTCACAAGACAAGGACCACAATGGAAACATTCGGTGAGGCAGGTCTCAAAGGATCGGAGATGATCGTGAGGACGAAATAACATGGTTCGAGCGATCGTCGTCTAAGACCTTGCCCCGGAACCATGGTACCGAGGAACACGACGTGCCTACTCCGGACTAACACGGTGGATTCGACTCTACTCCAAACATCAAATTCTCTCGTCGTTTGTGGTATTTCAGCCCTTGTTCGCCGCGCCAGCCGTGGTGCCCACTCTGTCACCAAATCCTGCCCACTCAGTCATGACCACGACAAGCCATTTTCCCGGGCCCGGCCCCAGCGGAGGAAGATCCGGAGGCTAGGAGATGGGTAGTATAAGTGGGGGAACGCGTGGCGGTGGGTAAGGCAAGCATACGACGACGAGCCCGGACGGGAGCGCTGGAAATGAGAGCCCCGTCTTGGTCGTCGCCAGAATGAGAGGACAGGTGAAGGCGTGTCCCGTGGTGGCCTGGCCTTCCTCAGTGGGTCGGCTCTGCCCCCACAGAAACGGCACGGAGAAACTTCACCAACCCCGTCAGCGCTCTGGGCATGCAAAAGAGTACATGCTTGCACACTTTGGTTGAATATGGTCGGGCCAAAATGTCATTAGACAAATGCAACCTGAGTACGGCGGGAGTGTAACAGCCAGTTGCCCGCATGCTCCGAATTGGTCTTTACCATGCCGAACATGGTTGCTAGCTCCCCAAGGATCGCTCGGAAGGCCTGGTCGTTGCTCATCAGCACGCCCCAGGAGACGCTTGTCAATGAAGGCAGCACCTGTCGAAATGGTTGGGCGAGTAACTCAGATTTCCCGCAGCCTGGTGTATAGTCGAGACCACGCGGCGTGCATCTTACTGTGACAGGAGGCGTCGAATTATGCCAGCCACTTTCCCAGCCGTCGTATACGCCAAGTTATCAAGCTCTTGGACAGCATGTTCACAATTCCACACGCTAGCGAACCAGGTCTTAGTGGATGTGTCTCGGTCCGAAAGCTCTTGGGGGCCCTTGGCACTCCTGCACAACACGACCTTGAACGAACCGTCGGCACCTTCTGAGAGTCGTGAACTCTGTCATAGACCAGTGCCACAGACGGTCCGAGCAAAACGGAACACCGTCCGGCCTTATCCTACCTTAAGAGCCGGCAACAAGCTAGTCAACAAGTAAGACGCCCCTTGAGATCATGCTCTGCGCCAGGCCTTGCCAGATTGGCACGCCTCGAGGCGACAGTGGTCCATGACGTCTACTCGGCTCCATGACTTCGACTAGAAAGGCTCAAATGCAAGTAATTGCTTGGTGATGGCAGTACAAGCCAATGCTCAATAGAGAGCTTCAAAGGAGGACCCATAGCTTAGATCGCCCCTGGAAGCCTGACAACGCTCTGATAGCGTGTCGCATGAACAACTGTGTCTTGCCTGCAACTCTAAAGTCTAAACCACGCGTCTAGGCTCCTACCTGTTAGATAACGGATGTCCAATGTCGATCCCTTTAGGTCGCCTGCCTGAATGGGCCTGTGTGTTTCAATTGCACACTGCACCAGGAAAGGATGGAGACACTACAACCACAAAAACATGAAGCAGCCATCGTCGAGCAACAAAGCTGAGCAAGAATCAAACTTCAGCTGCACCAAACGCAAGCGCATGGCGGCCAGGAAGCTGTGAGTGGTGCGCGCTTGGAGATATGCAGGCGCCAATACGCCGTTCCGATGTTCCGCGAGTGTGTGCCTCGGACGGGAAGTCCGCCTGGGCATGACTCTATGCGTGCATGCACGTCCAGGCCTCCCAGTCAAAGTACTTGCGCACAGTATTGCCGCACTATGTAGCCTTCAATCCTGATACCTACTTTACGTGGTCTAACCGCCGCCCAGTGTCGGCTCTTACGCCGTTCAACTTCCACGGTGACGCATGTCACCACCCGTCCGTGCAAGCACGAGTATGAGTCGTGAGCTGCGGGTTGCTTTGCCTGAGATCGAGTCAGTGCAAAGGGGGCCTGCCGGGGCATGCGACATGCCAAACACCACCTGTTGTCTGCGCGACGACCGATCTGTCACAAGCCACTGAGCGCACGAGTCGTTAAGTGTATGCACAGTATTGAAGGAAGGGGGGGGGGGGGAACTCGGATCTCACATTATGTCATGATAACAGTCGACAATGGCCCCCTTTTAGGAGGAATGGGGGGGGAGGGTGGCTTTCCTTCTCCCGGCTCCACCTCCACATCCCTTCCAGATGGACAAACGTCAGTGACGACAGCGTCTGATTCAACACATCACAGCTTGCTCTCGGGATTGATAGCTTGGCGAAGACTAGGTTGTCATATGTCAGATTCGAGAGAGGTTTGAGACACGTTGAACGGCTTTTCGGGACTGGGGAGGAGGCCAGACCTGCCCAACAAGGCACACCCCTATATGGAGGAGGCAGCCGGCATGTGCATCGCAACGTGCAAGGTCCAGGCCTTGGACATGAAACGGCATTTTATATCAACTGCGCGTAGTTATACCGATGCCCATCATCTGTCGTTTATATACATAGCGACGAGTGAAATAGTCTACCATTTACATGGCAGCCGTGCAGCAACACGTCAACTTTGACATTCTCCAGCTGCGCGCCCCGCGCCCTCTCTGCACCTGGTCCAAGGTCAAAGACCGGTCGCGGCGTGCCGCAAGGACACTTCTCGTCGAGCAAAGACTCGTCCCAGAAGTAGAGGAGGACGATGCCCGACTATGCGAACAGCAAAACGACAGCGCTTTGAAGGCAAGGGCGGAACCCCTTCTTCACGTTGTCCAGACACATCCTCCCTTACTAAAGTAACTACAATAATCTATCCTTCAGCTAGACACTCAACCCCCCCTCCACGTCCCGTCTTTGGTGGTGGTTGTTGACCCTCCACACGGCCAGCCGAACGCCCGCGCCGGGCAGCCCGCCAGCCAGCCCGTCCCTCTCTCCAATCCAAGCGGCGGGAAGCGCTTCTCCACATCCCATGGGCCACAGCAAAGCAAGCAAGCTCCCTAAGCATGCCCAGTCCAGCCCACCCCACACCGTCTCTCCTCCTTGTCTCTCCTTGCCGTCCCGCCCGGCATAGGCGGCTGTCAGTGATGATGGCTGGCCAAAGCTGCTCGGCCGGGAGTGACGAAGTAACATGTAGTCGGTCAGCAAAGGCAAGCAGGGTTTACTCGAGGTCCTTGTGAGCTCTGGTGCTGCTGCTGTTAGCTAGCCATCCCGTGATGTTTGCTCTGAACTAAATTGAGCAGCCCATGGGTCTGTCATCGCTTGGTTATATGGCATGGCACGTCGGCTGCGAGATCTGCAAGTTTCAAATGTTGGCACAATTGGTGGTATATTGAACAATGTCTAAAAATCCGCGATTGGAAGCTGTCTCTGGGCGAATGCCGTCGGTCCTGGCCCAGCTTCGGGCGCGCTGCAAATTTATGTCTCCCTCCCACTTGTGAGATGGGAGAGAAGATCGAAAAAGGAGAATATATGACATTTCATCTTCCTTGCAAATGTGAGGGCAAAAATAAAATCCAGGACCCTGCGCCCAAGTATGCCTCTCTTTTTTTTTTAGATCGTCGTACGCCGTTCGCCAAGTTTGAAAGCTGGTGTCATCGAATCAAGTGCAGCTGAGGTATCAATGCCAACGTGGAACACATGACTCGCTGGCGGGATATAAACAACGGCACCGCGCCGACGGTCTCGAACCACCAGGAATATGAGAAAATATGCGAAACCAGGCTGCTCGTGCAATCGCCTCTCCAGCTGTATCCAGGCCTGTCGCAAAAGTCGCTCAGCGCAATGCGCAAGAAATGGGAGTATCAGAATGTCGTCAAGAAGTAGGGTGTGTTGAAGTGCGCGCGTATCGACTCGGAGCCGTCATGTGCTGTTGAGCCCAAGCCCCAGGCTCGTGGCAATAATTTATAATATGACGCATCGGTTGTTGCGCTGGCGACGGTAGCGGTTCTCCTTGCCACCGTGGCCTCTGTCGGCGTCCCCGTTGCCACGCTGTTGAGGACGGCTGCCGGGCGGGAGGGGGCGCGGGTTCGATTGACGCTGTCTTCGCAATATCCGGACAACGTCGTAGAAAGCCTTCTCCACGTTTATGCAGGCCTTGGCGGACGCCTCGACGAACTCGCAGCCGAGCTCCCTCGCAAGCGCATGACCTTCTTGCGTCGATACCTCGCGCTCAGTGGACCTGTCGCTCTTGTTGCCGACAAGCATTATGGGAACAGAGCTCGCGGGGGCGGCGGCTGTTATGGGTGAGCCCGGGTAAGAGGGAGATGCTGAGCATGACTCTTTGACGCGCTGGATCTGGTGGTGAAATCTCTTGATGCGGGAGAAGGACGACCGTGAGGATATGCTGTATACGAGCACGAAGCCTTCGCCATCTCTGATCCACTGGTCTCGTAAGGCTGTATACTCCTCCTGGCCTGCCGTGTCCAGGACTTCGAGCATGCACGCTGCACCGTCTATGACGACTTGTTTTCGATACGAATCTTCAATTGTTGGGTCATACTGAGAGGAGGGTGCAAATGGTTAGACACTGGACTTGGCTTCGGAGGCCGCTGCCGGCATGCAAGCGATAGCATGGGACGCGGCAGTGAGGGGGTTCAGGGTGACATACTGTTTCGACGAAGTGCTGTAGGCACAATTGAATGGTCAGGGCCGTTTTACCGACACCTCCGTCGCCCAGGACCACCAATTTGTAGAGCACCATTTTTCCCGCCATGGCGAAAGATCGAGGCGGCCTTGGACAGGCCAGTCACTCAGGATTGATCTGGAGCAGTCGCGAAGTGACGGATTGGTCTGCACCAGCCGATTTGGGAGGGCGAGGCAGGATACGAGAGCGCGTTTGGCGACGATTGCTTGTCTGATTGCGAGTGCCCGAGAGGGGTAGCGGGCGGGATCGACGAGCTGGCGGCGTAGAGGACGGGACGCCAGGAGGCTTTTTAGGGGGGGTTCTTTTCTGAGCCCAGCGAGAGGTCGCGAAAAGACGGCACGGGGTGGGGTTCCGACAACGTCTTGCGGGAGGAGGAGAAGGCGCAAGCGGCGTGGGGGGTTGAGAGACGGGGAACCGGCGACGAGACGGAAGAGGGGGTTGGCGACGAGAAGGGCGAGATGGGAGTCAGAAGGCGACAGGTTGTTGCGTAAGGTAGATCGAGCAGCGAGAAGGCAAGGATGGGCCAGATGGGATGCTGTGGTGGGAGAGGAGAGGGAGAACGCAGAGGCCCGGGCTGGTGGTGTTCGGAATTGCTGTGGCTGTGGAGAATCGGCCTGGCTGGGAGGGAGCAGCAGAGCAGCGCAGCAGCTAGAGCAGTGGGAAAGGGGAGTACCTAGCGCTAGGGCCAGTACTTGGGCGGCTGGTGGGCGTGTGGTGCAGGAGGGCGGTACTCGGTACTTTGGGCCGGGTGGGAGAAGGGGGGAGGAGAGAGAGGGAGGACGAGGGACGGACCCTCTCGGAAGGGAAAGCGGCCAGTGCCAGAGCCAGAGCCAGGGCAGGCCAGGTCGGGGATGGAGACAAAGGCCCCAGTTGGGCCGACTGGTCACTGAGCGCTTTTTAGAGCTGTCGGTCCCCGGGTATCTGGAGAGAGGGGCCGGCGCCGCAGAGAGCCCGCGCCCGTGGAGCAGCAGGCACTGGGACTTGCTTGGGGGCCTCTCGCCGCCCGCAGAGGCAGAGTAAGGATTGGGGACGGGACAGGATGGGATGGGATGGACGGTACGGCAAAGTACGGGCGAGGCAGCGAGCTCGGCAGGATCTGGAGAGGCGTCGCTCGGGATCCAGGCCGGGGCGGTTTGGCAGGTTGCGAGTCGCCCAACGGGCAACTAGACGCAACGTTGGCTGACTCAACAGGACTGGACGGGACTGGACGGGACCAACAGGGCAAGCACGACGGGCAGCGTGTTCCCGGGCCGTCCCCGTCACCTGCCGCTGCAGTGTGCAGTCTGCGCATGCCGGCTGCGCTGACATATAAGCAAGAAGGTACCTATCACGCCTCGGTCACGCAACAGCAACAGGCAGGACGCCGTGCCAGACGCAGTGCCTCTGCCTCTCTGCTCCAGTCCGAATCAGAGTTCAGGGTGGGCGAGGGGAGCTGCACTTGCGCCTGCCCTTGCCCTTGCCCAGACCAGGCCCACGCAATGCAGTGCAGCCCACACGCGCACTCGGGGAAGCTGCAGCTGCGAGCTACCTGGTCTAGCTCTCCGGAGCTGCGTGCCTCTCAGACCGGGGCCTACCGTCTCCATCTCTGCCCATCCCTCCACCGAGCAAGACTCATCATCGACCTTCACAGCTCGTCTATAATACCCTTTGTCCCGTCCCTCGGCGCAGTCGCCACGCCCGCACCGCACCTCCACCGGCCCGTCGAGCAGCGCAGAGCACAGCACGGTTTCGAGTCCACGCCCACCCGGCCGCCTCTCCCTGCCGCTGGCCCCTCCGAAGCTGAACTGCATCACCTTGACTGGCGAGCACCATGATGGAGCCTGCCCTCATGCGGGCACAGTGGAGAATGACAGCCCCCAGCCGCTTACTCGTCTGGCTGCCGTGTGGTGGGAAATCCCACGAACACCACCGACCCGTCCAGCACAAATGACAGCTATTGCACGCAGTTCCTACCGAGTCAACTGTCGATCGAGACCAGCCGGCGCTCCCCCGAGCCTCAAGTCCCGCCTGTCCTCACATGCCGCAGGCGTTTGCTTGCCCGCAACGGTCCGGCAGCTCTTGTCGGTCTCCCATTGGACTCTGGCGCTCGCAATTATCAGAACCCTGGCCTGCTTAGCCGCCGCCCCCGCAGCCTGCCATGCCTATCAGCTCGCGTGAGCCCGGCTTTTCTGGGATTGTTGCATCGGCACACACCTTGTTTGGGCTTGTTTGTTCAACCTCGTCACCTCCCACCAGCTCTGCCCGTCTCCCGCTTGACCACGTCCCGGTGGCGCCGATCCGATTCGACAATCCCGAGTCTTCGTGTGGCTGGGCACTCTAGCCCTGCCACCCCACTGCGCTTTCTCCATAGCTCGCTGTCTCCCCTCGTCCTTTGCCAGCCGTCGCGCAATCTCGTTGTCAGCTCGCTCCAGCTTGTGCCTCGTGAGAGCATGTCGGTGGCCCTTGAGCGGCGTTTCCATTTGCGCTTGCAACCAAATTGGATGGAAAAGTCGCGTTGACACGGTCCAACAACGGCCGCCCGCTTATGGAAGCTGTAGGCTACACTTGCCATACACATTTGATCATCGCCACGTCCACTTTGAGCTCGAGATGCTATTCGACGTGGAACGCGAAGGCCGGGCTTGTCGGAGTTCCAGGGCCATCTAGAGCTAACGTGTAGCTAAGCTATCTCCCTCACACCATGTTTTTAAGTTGATGCCGCCGATCAGTCGCTCGTCTCCTGTGCTTGTCGGTGTCTTTCGGCAGAGCCCGGTAAACGAGATGTACCAGAGCCGCACCAGTAGAGGTTATTTCACGGTGAACAGGCGTAGCTGATGGCCTGAGGGCAGACACGAGTACTCTTTATTGGTCCTCGCATATACGAGCCGAAGTCGTCATGTCCCCTTGTGTTGCGAATTCGATATTGACAATATTGATGTGTATCAACACGGAGGGCTGGGGCGCCCTTCAATGGATCTCTGAACATTGCTTTCTTTTCCTGGCAAGCCTGCCGAAACCTTAATCCCATCAGATTGTCCTCATTCGCTGCCCGGGTCATTATCCGAGACTGGCAAAGCACTGACGACAGGATTTGAATAAAACGACGCGGTCGTCCATTAGTCCATGGAAAGACGAGGAAAGTCCGCCGTCGAGACTTGAGTTGTTAGGATCAGTCCGGGCAAAACACCAAGGAACCTCCCGGGCACAGCTTCCGCCATTGACGCGTCCTATCGACATTTGGAGCACAAACCCACCGAACCGGGAAGTCGGAGGCCTTGTCCCGCCCTTGCCGAGTTCATTATTGTTCGAGTAACGAATGAGCAGGTCGAAAACAGCGGGAGAACAAAGCGACGTCAATCTGGCCACCTGAGTCAACCGCTTTGTGTGTCACTTTGCCGTATCGCTAGCTTGGCTCGCCGAACCCGCTCAGCTGGGGCTTTGACTATTTAGCGCCACTTCGGATCCGACGCACCGGATATGCAGACGCGATATCCCGCGGTGGCGACGTCGGCGGCACGACTGAAAGGGCAGGGGCGGGAAGCCGAGAGCTATCAATTTTGAGCCGCTTCGCCTTTTCTCTCCGCATGGACTTCATGGGGTTTCTGTTGGTGTCAGGTAGAATGGGATATGTCGTGGGACGGGGACGGGCTGGTCTGTGTTGACATGACGAGTTGGATGTGCACGATAGCGACAATTTCCGTGCCCCCCCACCCCCCCTGCTGGAGCTACCAGATGCAGATACACGTAGCAGGCAGCAGAGGAGTCTCTGATGTTTGATACTGCACTATTGGTACATCTGCCATGTGCAGGTTAGCATTCCAACCCAATGTGTCGTTGGCTCTTATTTTTCTCGTAACATTTTCGGCGTAGTCATCACATACTCGCTGGCACATTTAAGTATACACGATTCATGGATATGAAACCCCCAAACCTAATCCTCATTTTCTCAGTGGAATACTGACGAGGAGGAGGAGGAAGAAGAAGAAGCGACACCCAGCCGCCGCGCGACCTCCAGAAACCCGCCCTCCGCTTCAGAGATCCAGATATCAACCCAGCCCGTCCTCTCGTGCTCTCCATTCTCCTCCCCCTCGCCCTTGGCCTCGCGATATCTCTCCTCCTCCGCACTCCACTCCTCCTCGCGAGGCCGCTCGACATATATGGTCCTCATCCCCTGCGCCCTGGCGGCGCGCAGGTCGCCCGGGTGGGCCGCGACCATGGCGACCTCGTGCGGCTGGCAGCCCAGCGCGGCGCACGCGCCGCGGTACGTGGACGGGTGCGGCTTGTAGGCGGCGAAGTCGGCCGTCGAGATGATGTGCTGGAACCCCAGCCCCGTCTTTGGGCCCTCCGCCTCCGGCGGGTCTGGCAGGGAGTTGAGGTCCGACAGCAGGGCGCGCGTGCCGTTGGACAGCGTCGCCGTGGCGTATCTCGTGCCGAGCAGGTGGATGCCGGCGGCGGAGTCGGGCCACGGCCGCAGGCGGTGCCAGACGAGGCTGAGGTTGCGGAGCTCGGGCTCGGTGTAGACCGTCGTGACTGCTTCTGCTGTTTCTGCTGCTGCGGCAGTGCTGCCGCTGTTGCCGTCGTTGTCGTCGTCATTGTCAACGTCCTGCTCCGCCCCGCGACTCCCGAGACCCCAGTCCACGAGCAGCGCGACGAGGCTGTCGTAGTGGTGCGCGTCAATGTCCTTCCAGGCCGTCTCGCCGGGGACAAAGGACCGCGTGAAGACGCCGTAGCTGTCGCGCCAGGACTGCGCGAAGCGGGCCCAGTCCGGCTCGGCGAGGGAGGCGAGGCGCGTGAAGTACCCGGCCGCGGCCGCGGAGGAGGACGGAGACGGGGCTGGGGGCGGCGAGGCCAGCTTGTCCCGCGCGGCCTGGACGAGCTCGCGGACCACGGTGGTCCGCCAGTCGACGACGGTGCCGAAGACGTCGAACGTCAGGGCTTTCACCTGATCCATGTCTGGCTCTGCTGATTCGATGACGAGTTGCGGCAGCAACGGCGGCAGGGCAGGGCAGGGCAGGGCAGGGCAGGGCAGGGCAGGACGGGGCAAGGCTGGGCTGGGGTTGTGCTGGTGTGTGCGGTAGTCTCTATCTGGAGACAGAGCAGCCGTCCGTGGCTTGGAGATGGCGCCGCGGGGAGGGCTGGGCCAGACTCGGGTAGCTGGAGCTCGGGATCCTTCCGGAAACCTCGGCCTCGGGCACTGGTAAAGCCAACTGGTGGTGTTGTTGCTGTTCCTCGTGATGCGGATCGAGATCGCTTGCGGTGCTGTGGCTCTGGACGATCCGGCGGTTATTCTAGCCTGGCGGGAATGGCGCCCCGTCGTGCGGCGGTGCTTGGTTGCATTGGCACACATACACACGCACACGCACACGGCACGACGATGCAGAGTTGACGTAGAGCTGATGTCGGCAAGGAGGGCCGGAGAGGGTGGGTGTGGAGGCGGGGGTGCGATGCCGGGCGGGGCCGCGGGTGCCCAAAAATCCGGGGTAGGCGCGGGACCAGCCCAAGGCCGCTCTCGAGGTATCATATATTGCCGAGGCGGAGCTTCCTGTGAGTAGGGAGGCTTGCTCGTCTCCGCTGGGTCCAGTCGCCTTGGATGGCACACTGGTGCAGAGGTGTTACAGAGTGAGAGCTCAAGCGTCGGTGATTCGGAATCCTTCCTCATGCGCGGCAGCCCTGACCAAGGTTGCATGCATGATTGACACCGAAACCGTGTGCCCTAGGTTGCCAGTTATTCCCTTTTCGGAGACCTTGTCGGAAAGCTCGCTTAACCCGTCACCCAGCAGGTAACGCTCAAGCCTCTTTCTCACAGGGGTCTCTGCCCCCGCTCTTCTTCCATCCCTCCTCCTCCCACCCTGTCTTCCGTAGGGGTTCCAGGTAGAGAACTAGACGTCCCTGCTGCACGAACCAGCTCTTTGAGGGCTGAGTGTAGTGCCCCGATCTTACCCGACACACGTCAGCGGAAGCACCACAGGGTACCGATGTGATTCTGTGCTTAGCCGAACGTAGCCGCCTTGGCGGCCGCGTCACTCTCCTCGTATGCGGTTCTGATGAGGGCAATTGGTAGATCCCATGGAGGAGATGATGAAAAATGTGGCCTCTTGGCCACATAAGATTATGTTTGAAAATGTCCGCTTACTACTTGTGGTAAGCTTGCCTGTTGGGAGTTCGTCCGAGGTGCGTCGCGGGCACGGCAGGATCAACAAGTTCCTCTGTGGATGACGACGCTCACTCCGGGAATGAATATCTGTGGATAGGCCTCTGCATCTTCCCTGGACCTTGCCCATTTAGACTTGCAGGTACGCCAAGCTCCAGCGGCGATGCCGGTCTTGCAGGATCCACCACCTTGCCAGGAAATGCAACCCATTCTTCGAGAATGCCTGCTTGTCGTACGTTTCGAGATGGCACTCTGTGCCAAGCACCCGAACTCCTCGAGCTGGATGACGCGAGGCATGCCACCACCCTCGGGCCGAGCGGATCCTGCTGACAAGAGATTACGGGTATACTGCTATGCAATCATGCATGCCGCAGATTCCCCCGGGACAACGGTCAGACACGCATATTCGCTTGCCAGGAGGGTGATCAGTATAATGTAGACGTCGACAGGAACACAGCAAGTACCATTGCGCTACATCCAAGTGAGCGCCGTAAAGTCCTCTCTCATCAAGTAGCAAACGGTCTGCCGAAAACAGCAACAACAATATAAACCGCAGCCGCAGGAGCCGGCAGTTCCCTCGACTAACATGTAACGACCACTGTCGTCTACCCGCGGGACGATCCTGTCCCGTGCCGTCTAGGCATCTTCGGCGTCGTGGGGTGTGTGGCACGTGTCACTATGGACCCGATTGGTCTCCCTCTCTCTGACTCTCCTCAGTTGATAGCTTCTGATCTCATATCATGTAATGTAATGAGGTGAATCGTGTTCTTGAAGTTGGAGCAAGGGTAGTAGGCGGCCGCGACGCCGCAGCTCACTCAGCACGAGGGTGGTTGTCTGGAATTGGCTACACATCACCATTCAAAAGACTGCCTACTCTGCTAGGTCTTATTCAATACCTTCTCAAATCCTTGATTTACTTCCTTTGGATATTGCATGCGACTTGCCTCAAGATGTCGGTGCCGCAGTACCCAGAGATAAAATATCACCAGCAGGCGCTTGAATTGTTCAGTGACTCTTGAGCCCGCTCCTCCGTACTGCTACGCTATGACTCTGCCCTCCTCGCCGGCAACAACCAGGTCCAGACTCATGGCTTCGTGCCACTGGTCCTAAAGTCATGATAATAGTTCGGTAGATCTGGAACATGGCGAAGTGCGACGGCGCCTGAGTGGGCTGGCGCAGGGTTTCTTTTACTTGGGATGCAAAATGAAGAGAAAAGAGAGAAGATCAGGAGACGACCACGGCATACATCTATAGTCTGAGTGACTACAATACATCCATGGGTCGGCATCGCCGCATCAAATCTCCATGCCTCCGTGGTCAGTTTGTGCCCGAACACTTTCCCGAAGTTGATGAAGCACAACGATCATGTAATTCGCAGCCGACACCTCTGCACCACCAACAACTCTTTCCTTTCTTTTGCAAGACCTGAAAAAGTATTTTATCCTAAATCGCAAAGCTTCCCATTCCCAATGTGTCCATTGCCTTCTTAGTCAAAAATGCTAGACTTCTACGAATATCTAGCAGGAAAGCAGGCTGGCCACGGAGAAGCCAAACACCACCCATAATTATCTATCATTTCTCTTTCTCTCTTACATATCTCTCTCTTTGCAGGCAAGAACTATATTTAAGCAGGCAGCCCAGCTTATGCCAGACTCCCGGGCGATCGTGTACATACATGCTACTCTGTCAAGAAAGACAAAACCGAAACGGTAGCGTGAAGCCTATTGTACAAAATCGCTGCACTTTGCACTTTGCACTTCGCCCGCCACAGGCTACCGGGCATCACTGCTACTCCGGCTTTGGATTGTGTAAAGACGAAGAAGAGCACGGCTCCAGTGTCCCCGTTCTTCCCTTTGGGTGCTCGTCAACCCAACCACTGTAGAGCACCTCTGCAATCGGCACCGCTTTCTCTAACACTGCTTCGATGTCATCCGGCGTGCGTTGTTCTTAATGTTCTACCTGCACGACCTGTCTGGCGCATCTTATTTTCTCCTGCACGATACTACCCTTTTCGAAGAGGTGAACGACGTGTAACGCACACCATTTTTTTTTTTTGGAACGTCGACTGTCAAACAGCAGGACGGCACCGCAAGGATTACCAGGGATTCCCATCCCAGTTGGCCTGGATCATCACGGCTCTGAACCTCCGAGATATATGATAATCTCGACAACAGCACACCAAAGCGTCCAATTCCCTCCTCGCCCTTCGAAGAGTAGGTAAATTACTCAACACCCGGTTTCCATACAATCATTTAGTTCGCGTAATCCAGCAGCCGGTAACGGAGAGAGAGAGAGAGAGAGAGAAGACGTGATACGACACCGCCATCTCATTCCTATTCCTAAAACAATCACCAGTGGTCCGCTCCCTCAGTAAGCTCCGTCGTCCAGCGCGTGGCCATTCCACGAACAATGCGATACAGCGGTGACTGCCACCCTCGGGAATAACAAAAACCACACACCCACGCACGAACATACACATATATCTATATTCTCAAACCCATACAACAAAACCACTTGAGTCGACGTGAGAAGGAGCCTCCCCTGCCCTCCCTAGTAGGTTGGCGGAAGTGAGTTTGCATCGCTTCGCGTGTGGTCTTGTTTGGAAAGGACAGTGAGTCTCCAAAATGAAATGTCGTGCGCCATGATTCGAATCTACAATTCACTGTTATATGTCGTTGGAGAGATTTCACGTTTCCAGGCATGAAGGCAAGATCATGGAGAAGTTGAGGATGCGAGTAGCATTTGACAGCATTGAATATTCTCTTTTTGTGTAGATTGTACTTGTGTCTATTGCTGCACCCTAAAGGTGAGCAAATGATGGCCTAGCTCTATGTCGCAAACTAGGTACTCATGTCCTATGTTGCGTATGTGGTTGGGCAAGAAAGTATAGTCTGTGACAGGCAGAAAGATACCGCTGTCCTCATCAACCCGTGACATTCGTGTTGAAAGGCTCGGCTCTCTGCGTGGTAGCACAGGAGCTGTTCGACGCCCGGAAAACCAAAGACGCCTGATGCGAAGACAGAAGAGGAGTAAAGAAGAGCCCGGTGAAGGCAGCGTGCGAGGTGCGACAGAAGAATAAGATGATGGGAAAAGAAATTGTATGAATAGTTGAGGGTCGATGTTGGAGCTGGAGTCATCCAACATAGACCAAGCCACCAACTGTGAGGGGTATATACGTGAAGAGAGGCTGGCGTGCAACCCAAATGTCATATCCAAAAAAGAATCGAATCAGCAAAGCAAGAGCGTGACGATGGCCTTAGTTGTCTCGCACGACGTTCTCGTCGCCGAATGGACTCCGACCTCTTGCGCTTGCTGTGCTCGGTTGCGAGTTCGGCCTGGATGATGCACGCTCTTCCGATACCGCGGCGAGAGAGGGGCTCCTGCTGTCGGCGGGAGGATCGGCGAAGGGTCCCTGGTCTTGCCTGGGCGACGTCTTGACGATGGTGATACCGCTTGACCCCGGCTTGCTCACGCTTTCCGTCTCAGACAGAGTCGACATTGTCGAGGATGCTTTCGACTTGATCTCTATCGTCTTGGCGCTGCCACTACCGACACTGATCATCTGAGGCCGGACGGTTGTGGCTGTCGAGGTGCTCGCGTTCTTGAAGAATGCCGAGCCGATGCTGAACGCAGGCGATGGCGGCGGCCTGTCGTACTTGTCGTAGTCGACAGATGGCACTGCTGGTACACTGTCGCCGCTTTCCGAGCCTCCCAAGCGAGACTTGACGCTGACGATCGACGGCTTCAGGAAGTTGCCCTTCTGTGCTGGCAGAGGTGACACAACAGCATTCTTGCCATAGATGGTCGAGGCGACACTTGACCGGGGAGCGTACGAAGTGCGAGCGTATGAAGTCCGGTCGGAGAAGGTAGAGATGCCAGAGTATGTCGAGTTGCGGAGGTCGCCGGGCATGAAGAAGTGCTGCTCGTCGTACGGAGAGCTGACACTTCCATTTTCGGAGTGTGCCACAGGGATCGGCGGGACAGGCGGGACGAGCACCGCAGGCGATGTTGGCGTGGCACGATTGGTGACGCCAGGGATGTAGGCGATCTGGATAATGTTGGAGGCGCGGGTGAGGACGGTCGAGGCAATAGAGTGAACAGTGTGTGTCGAGTTCCGCTTGTTTTGCCTGGCATCAGCGGCGCTGTCGTCGCTGAAACCCTCCTTTGATTGGTACGTCCACTGCTCACTCTCGCGGCTGCTGCGCTTGGCCTTGATGCAGTACCTCCAGACAAGGTATGTGATAATGGTGATGGCAGCGATGCCACCAATGACGCCGCCAGCAATGGCGCCCGTGTTGGGAGCTGGAGGCGGCTGCGCAGGGCTGTCGCCTATAACCTGGTTCTTCGCACAATAGGCTGAGGGACATTCTTTGCACGATATGATTGTGAAGGCGCAGCGTGTGCCATCGGGGCAGGTGGTCGGGCAGACTGGGGAGACGCCGTCGCACTTGACGCAGCCATTCTGCCGGCTGAAGAGAGACGAGATGGCTGAAGGATACGGGTCAGTGACGATAATGATGTGGTTGTTGTTGTTGTTGTTCAAGTAGGACCTACCAGAGCCGTCTGCGGCAGATGTAAAAGGGGGCGACATGTTGTGTAAGGACGCTGGTGCTTGACTCGGAGATGTTGTGATCCGTTGTTGCTTCCAAGGTGCCTAGACTCTCGGACTCGGGGATCGACAAAAGTCACGGGCTGGCCGGGATTGGATTCAACGGGTGCCGATCCAGTCGATCTGATGCCGAATATTGGAACTAGAAAAAAAAGAATAGACAACGTCGACGGGATATGTAACTGCTGCGAGGTTGGGTGCCGCGAGAGATCCTTGACGAGACACAGATGCTTTGATCGTGCGTGGCGCGGGCGGTGGGTGGTGGTGAAGCGAATGACTTGGGAGACTGGCTCCTCAACGAGAGAACGGAAGCTAGAGGCGTGAGATAATGAACGAAAGTAAGGCCGGCAGGCGCAGGCGCGGGTCGAATTGAAGATGCTGAAAGTGATGCAGGCGGACCGGAGAGCGAGGAGCAAGGCGAGTATCGCAATCGAGGATGCGGTCGAGGATGGCGAGGATGGCGAGGATCGGTGGTGACTGTAGACACGGGCGGCAGGTGGTTGATGGGAGAGATGAAGAGGATGGGCAAAGGAGGAGCGGAGCCTGGCTGGGCTGGTGCTGGGAGTGCATTGTGCTCAGGGCAGAGTGCCAAGCTGGGGTCAGCCAAAGTGCGAAAGGTAAGCGTCCCTCAGGAAGGTACCTTCGCGGGGAGTGTGGCCCAGCGCCGAGGGCGAGGTACCCGGGGCCCCCTGACGCGTCTGTCCGGGTGGAGGGTTGTGCGGCGCCGCCATTCGCCAGGCCGACCCGCCGCGGGCATGAACGAGGAAGGGGCGGCCCTGCAGACGGCGCCGAGGGGCGCTACAGTCTCATTTACCTGCGGACGCTCGCCCGAGCCAAGGGGGCCCTTCGCGCCTCCCGTTGGCCAGACCTCGAGATGACCACCACTTTGGTCCTCCAGCACACCCACGACAACGTTGCAGCAGTCGTTGGTCAACATCCCGACTGCTGACAGGACAGTCCGGCCCGGCAGGCTGTGCATTGTGCTTTGCAGCAAACCATCGTCGGCTGGCAGCATGCGATTCACAGCTATCCAGAGCAGGCTCGCCAGGCTCCTCCTCCCTTGCTGGCGCTGGCCTGCATTCCTGGATTCCTGGATCCCGACCTGCGTGCAGTCCACAGCCGCTGGCGTGGTGGACACGAGGGACCTGCCGTACTAGGACAGACTCGGCCAAAGTGCCTCGACTTTTGTCCCCGCCGATCTACATCCACTATTGTCGTGCCAGGGGCCTGGTCGGCATGGTCGGTACTTGCTTGACTCCGGACTCACGGCGGAGTCCGCCAACGCAGCACAGCTGGGAGACCAGCAACAGCAAGACTTTGCGGCGAACAACGATCTCGAAGGGTGAGTCCGTAGGATTCTGTTGATTGGACATGGCATTTCCCATGTCACGACAGGCGAGGATAAAACACGGAAACGATGATCGGTCCTGTTCTGACACTCTGGCAAACTACCGCACTCAATTCGAAACGGCGCCAAATTCTCCGGCCCAGACGGGGCCCGGCATCCACTTGCTTGCATTCATGAATGGCACGCGTGGCCCAGGACACAGCGAGCAACAAATCTGACAGCAGCTGTGTGCCAGCCGTTGTGTCGAACGACGAGCGTTGTATTGGAGGCCGAGCTGACGCCGACTGGGACGACACGTACGTTCTACAATGGGCCCAGACTCCGTGATCGACAATTACCCATTCTTTCCCAGTCAACGTTCCAAAAGAGGGGGAACGGCAGATCTCAGCCACGGCCTCGACGATTTCGCCATCGCCACGCAAGTCGTTGGACCTGGCACAGCAACAATGGAGGGAGAAGTGGATTTCCAAAGGAATGAAGGGCAAACAAAGAAAACCTTGACGAGTCGTACATGACTCTTGGTCGGCAATCGGTGCGCCAACTCTCAGTCACGGTGACGTGGACACCACGACGACAACAAGTCGCTCGCGCTCTCTCTCTCTCTCTCTCTCTCTCTCTCTCTCTCTCTCTCTCTGCCTTATGAGATATGCAGACCCGCAAATTGACGCGCGGAAACAGGCTCGTCGCGCTGATACTGGCAGCAACAACAGGTCTCAGGTAGCCACAAGTCACTGCATGCATCCCGGTTTCCACAATCGGTAACCGTGATTGGGACCCTCGTATCGTTCGTGCCATACGGCAACTTTGTCAGCACTCAGGCCATCCCTTGGCTGGCGTCCCACCCGTGGCCGCTTCGCGTGTTTCATTGCTGGCAAGGTCAGGCAGGGCGCATGCACCGTTCCCTCGACAGCATTTCGAAAAGCATAAATCAGCATGGGCCAAGTTTAGCGAGCAGGGAATCGTAGATCAAGCAATGACAGGGCGTTGCTGCAGAATGAGCACCACGATGCAGATTAATCTACGTGAGACCCGTCGGATCCGGGAAGGACCCGTCTTTCCTGGCGGCCTTTCCGCTTTAGAATCGAGGTCCCCCGCGAGAAACAGGGCACCATGACGCTTCCAGAACCTTTGTTCTTCGCAGGCGTGCGTCCGTCAGGAAAATTGTGTATCACGGTCCCTAGTTTGTCGTTAATAATGCTGGTCCTGGCGTTTGCTGCCGTGCTGTGTGCCGTGTGCAACGTCGCACAGGCCAGACAGCCACGCGGAGATGGGCACTATCCATCTGGTCTTTCTTCGCTTCCCGCCATGGCACTGTTCGCCAATGGACCTTCCCTTGAGTGCGGTCGCCCTGTGTCTCACAGAATGTCGGGTGTGTGACGTGCTGCACCTCGCACGGGATTAATTTGGGGAATAATAGTATCGGACGTGACAGAAAGCCGGGAAGGAGGGAGCCGCTCTTGCTAAGAGACATGGGTGGCCGTCCTGACCTGGACTCGTCCCAGTCGTCTGGGCATCCGACCTTTCTAGAACGATATTCTTCGTGAGACGTATTCTTAGAGCCGAACCAGTGTGCCGTACGCAACATCTTCAGTACTCTGCAGAATCTGCAACACATATTCGAAGAACCTCCACACTGGCGTGGATAGTATCCCCAACCATGAGGAGCACATTTTTTCAATATTCCTTTATACACGTCCGGAAGGAGAGTTGTCATATGCACAGCTTGGACTCTGAGCTCTGGCGTCAAAGATCGAGGCTTGGAAGATACACAGCCTGGCACCAACTGGGAAAGAATAACGACGGCGCGACACCTGGTGTGCATATCGCCTCTTGGTCCTGCGAAGAGACACACCTGGTCGATGATTTTCTTGTTTGGATGAGCCAGCGGGTCGAAGAGTCGTGGCCCCTTCGAGGGGTTGAGGACGATGAATGGCAGTCTTCGGGACAATTACCCAACACCCAGTCCGTGTCACAGTGTCTCTCGAGCAATGGGCATGTCACGACGAATGCAGCCACGCAGGAGCGTGAACAGGCCTTTGCAGCTCTTGTTGCGCTCCCCCTGCCGGGAGACCTGTATCGGGTGGTGTGATACTCATCTTGCTTGGGTCTTTAGTGTTCAGCGCCGTCATCATGATTCATGCTGTGGTACTGATGATTTTCTACGACTCGGTAGAGCAGGAACGAAGACGAGTGGGGTTTGCGATGGGTGTGCAAGAGTTGGCTGTGCCAGTTACTTGCGGCGGCGACACCGCCGACACAGATTGACAGGAGCGAGTTTACATTCTAGATACGACTTGAACCCCCCCACAACAGGATAACTCCAGCTGTTACAACCATGCTGCGATGTAGCCCAGACACCAAGGTCATGATGGTGGCGCTGGTATGTACTTTTGTGCCTCCACCGCGAACCTGTTCCGTAGAAGCACGGCTGCGTGTTTTACTTCTAGTGTGCGGACAGGAACGATATGACCGCCCTGTGTTTTGTACGCCATGCTTGCTTGCAATGTCTGTGACGCGAGGGCCAGCGGGCGTGTTGGTCACGGGCAAGAAAGAACACATGGGAGGCCGGCGCTGATAGGAGTTCCCCGGGCGACGGTGATGGTATTTGCGCTATTCTGCGTTGGCCTCGGTGTAGTCCCCGGGTCGAAGGGGTCGAATGCAATGGCAGCAGGTCTGCTTGGTTTCCCTGATGGTCCGCCATTTCGAATGAGGATGTCGGTAGTCCTGTACATTGCCAGTACTGGCCACGAACGTTGCTTCCGCGTATGCCAAAGGATACTAGTACTCAATGGTATGGCTTTCAAGATACTTCGGAAGTCACTCTCACATAGTTTGTCCCCAACAGTGGTCCAGAATGCTCAGAAAACAGTTCTGGCCAAGCTATGGTCAGGTGTGACACTTGTCCAGATGTCTAGGTACAACCGCAATATGCAGAGGTACGCTAATGTACGACAAACAGTTCCGATACACCTTCTGATTTAGTAAAAAGCGCCTCCCTCGCGGTCTGACAAAGTGGTATTGCCCTCTCATCTGCCGCGCCGCAGCTGCTTACAGTTTGTTTTTGGGGTAACTCTGAGTACAAGATGAGATCAAGCACTTGAGACCTGATATCTGCCTTGATGTCTGGCTGCTTCATTTTGTGCGCGTCAATATATGTCTTCCAACTCGCCAGCACGTCCATCGCTGGAACAGAGCACTTGGGCTCTCGCAGAACCTACGGAAAACTTTTAAACACGTTCCTGACTTTGAATCCTCATCACGCTTTTCGATGATTCAACAAAATCCTCCGAGGTTCTTCTGCAGCTCCCCTCCACGAACTTTGTCTCTTATTTTCCACTTTCTCTCTCTCCCTGCGCGCAGAGGAGCAGAGGAGCAGAGGAGCAGAGGAGCAGAGGAGCAGAGGAGCAGGATATATCTCTACCCTTGAGTGTATCTATTTGCTTCTCGCACAACGGCAACGAACCCATGTCAACCTCTACAACAACCATGGCTCCTGCCAGCATGTCAAGAGTCCACCGATCCGCTCACCCTCACTCCTCTTCCGTGCTCGCGGCTGTGCGGCGAGGATGCCGTCGCCAGCGAACAAAAAGATAATGTCTTCGCGTCTGATCAAAATACTGGGTCCCTCCTCTCCCTGACGTGACGAGATGGAACAGCCGAGTCCTGGACCTGACTGGTTTCCTGATAACTAAACGTAAGCATCCTGTGCTAACCCCCTTCACGCATATATGAACATATTCAAAGACATGAAGAGGGTCTATGCATCTTCGAAAGCACCAGAAATGTTTTTTTTTCTCTTTCTGTCGCGTGGCGCGACTCGAAAGATTAGGAATCACAACAAGTTCTCATGCAATGGATTCGGAATCTCGTGGCTGGTGAGGTTGAATCCCTTGCAAGCGTGCTTTTCACTCTGTCTACATATCCTATAAGATGGCGGACGAAATATCCTCCACATGCTATGCGCCATCATCATCCTCCCCCTGGGTTATCAGCCGGGCACTAAGGGGTTACTTATCCCGAGAGACTTCCCACATAAACTCTCAAACGATGATATCTAGGGAGTCAAATGAAGGCTAGGTCTCCAACATCTTGCGAGGCCTCTACCGGCTGGGAGACAAACTTTGTCCCGGGCTACTCCTTACTTTTCAAACAATAGGAACGGGGGAATATACACGAACCAGTACGTCTAGCCTTTTCTAATGTTGCGAGAGCATGCTGGAATTTTGGCTGTACTATCCTCGTAATGCTGTTCGGCTACAATGTATTTCAACAATTTGATGTATCACGTTTATGCCAGAATCCTCCGAAGGCCATCATCTCATCTTGACACCTCTAGACCTCTACACCTCACATATACACATAACCCGGTCGACCTCTCGACCTCGAAGCCTCGCCGCCTGAGCGAAACCTCGCCACATGTCGTCTTCCGCCGCGAGTCTGCCGCAAAACGGACTGCGCATGATGCAACGACGTTGTTTGCTGGCCCCGAGGCTTAAGCGCCTCGGGCGCGACCATGTGCGTCTAAGCCACGGTGATCCACCTTTGGCTGTTCAGCACACGAGACAAGGGAGCGCTGCCCCACAGCCTGCGCCCGATGGCGAAATGCTATTTTTGGATCGGCGACCCCAGTGTCCGTCGCCAGATTCGCGAAGAGTTTTTCGCTCTCGGATACACTTTCCAGGAAGGAGAGTGTAGGTGTCACGATCGAGCCGTGAAATGTTATTGTCGTTTATCACACATTTCCATGCGAAGGTTGTGCGCAAATATCATGGCAGTCCAGTCCAGTCCGGTGCCAAGCGCGTGGTGACGGCCTGGCAGATCTGAGCCAAGACCTGGAGGGCCTCTGGCACCAGGCACTAACGCCTCACGCAGTGTAGCCCCGTTTCAAGCTGAGCATTAGTGTTTGGCTGTTGGCTACGGAATGATCAGCTGCTGGCGCTGGGCACTTTGAAGCAGCTGTGAGCGAATGTGGCTATGTGAGAGCCTGCATCGCTCGATCTATGCACGCTGTCGAGTCGAGGCCTTGTCCGAAATAAGAACAAACAGTCGGATTCTAGATCCCTGGTGATCCCATCTGGAAGCCCAGGCAGCAGGTTTAGCCAGGATCTGCTTACTCGCGCGCGTACTCCGAGACCCCTTTTTCCAACTGCCAGCCAGAGCAGCGAATGGGTGGGCGAGAGCTGATGCTAAGCCGGACGAGGCAATTGATTTTCCGCGAGCATTTACATGCTTTTTGTTCGTCAACCATATTCTCCTGAATGCTGCATTGCCGACAGTGCATACACTATCATGAACTGTCCGCCCCTGCCTGCCCAGGGGGACTTGCTTCTGCGCACCTTCAGGCACACTGCGTATAGTAAATGTTCTACCATCCTTGGTATTTCAAGGACAAGGCTGGCAATTGCCGTAAATCGACAACACGGTCGGAAGAATGGGAGGGTCGATTGGGCGCCTGAGACACTACGGCAAGGGTGCGCGGTTCCAACCCACACAAGAAGCGTGCATTGATTCTTGGTCGCCGATGCTACCTTGTGACGTCGTCCTGGGTGGCCCACCGGACGAAACAGCCAGACTTCTTGGTCGGCTGGACGCTGGAGACACCGTCGCGTGATTGTATATTACGATTGTTTGGGTCGTGTGCGCAACTGAGGTGGTGGTCGAGGTGTTTACACGTGGATATGAAGCCCAGCAGCCTTTCGATCCTGCTCAGATGGTGGCGTGCCAGCGAGCAGGAGCTGTGCATCGTGGAGCAGACTAAGTCGCCAGCTGGCCCAGCTGCTCAGCCACGCTGAGGATCGCAGGAGCGCTTGTGCAGTACATGAGCTGATATCAAAGATCCTGAGCCCCTAGATGGCAGAAACACGGACGGATTGGGACAGCTGGATCATGGCCAAAGCTGTGATGAGCGAGGCTCGTGGTCGTGAGGCTGTCGATAGTGACCCCGTCATGGTCGAGAGTGAGGATGTTACAGATTGAGGGTCTGTCGCTGGCATGCATTGCTGTGCCATCCTCCAGCGGGGAAGGGGGGAGGAGGGGGCCCCAGTGCCGCTGAGTAAGGATCACTGTGTGCCCACCATATACGAACGGCGATCGCTCGTGCCTGGAGGCAGCCCCTGGAGCCCTAGAACCTGAATGGCTGAGCCCGCCAGACAGTGCGGGTCTGCTTCTCTTCGTGTTGCGTCACCAGGACCAACCGTGGATGCAGGTGTCCCTGAACAGCCTCAAGTTGGACCCATCCATCCCAGTGTCTCGACGTCGCACAGCTGGGAATCCGGGCAAACGTCGTGTCAGAAGGTGACAAGAAACATTGCTCTGAAGGATCAGATCAGAGTGCCTACTTCAGCCGCTGCGAGAACGGCAAACCAGGCACGACATACTTCACAGTCTGCTCAGCACCCCCACTGACCGACTACTGCTCCTCGCACAGGAGCAAAGACGTCACCGCCGTCTCGGACTAACTACCCTGGAAATCAGCAGCACAGACAGACGTGGACTTTGTACCTCGTTGCACCGCTGCTGTTGCGTGACACCACACCGTGAAAGAGGACCAAGATCCCAGAAGAAAAGGTCCTCGCCTTGCCATTGCCCGTTGGCGATTCAGACAGGCACCGTTGCGCACAGTTGGGCGCACTTTGCAGGTGCCGGACCCCCTAGCCCGCCTCCTTGTTCCTCCTCTCGGCGGAGCCGCCAAGTCAGTGCCCGTCCACCAGCGTGCACCAGCCGCTTCACGCTAGAACACCCACCCGGTGCTGCTGCTGCGGACGCTCACTGCCAAAAAAACCCCTGGACCGATTGCTGCTGAGAGCTTCGTTGCCCCAGCCCATTACGCAGCCTCCAACCATCGCTTGCCTCTTCTTCCACTCCTCCGGCCCTCCTCAGTCCCATCTCACAGACTCCTCACCATCCCGACAACACCTACCTCTCCTCTCGTTCCCCATCCTAGCCAGTACCGGTCCCCTCTTTCCTCCCTCATCGCCACGCCCGTCGCTCTTTCTCCTGGTTGCTGTCGTCCGTCACACACCACGAGTCTCAGGCACGCCCTGTCGCTTCCACCATGGCGTACAACGGCGGCCACGGCCAGAACAACGACTATGGCCACGACGGCCATCGTCTCCAGGACATGCCGCCTGGCACTTCAGTAAGCGCTGCATCCTACAAGTGCATCCCCGAGCATTGCGTCCCACTGCTGGCAGCAGGAGGCATAGACCACGGAATGCTAACACTAGCCGCCCCCGCGCCTGCAGTATCCCCAGAACGACTATGAGGATGAGACATCTCGCCATCTTCTCGGCCACAACCAGCCCTACGACCATGAGCGCCTCGGAGGTGGCCTCCCCCCGCCAGACCGCCCCGCCTCTGCGTACAGTCTGACAGAGTCGTACACGACCCCGAATCCACAGCAGACATCAACGGCACCGTCGTATGGCGGTGGCTATGGCGAGGGTGGCTACTCCACCGGTCACAACGCTGGCTTCCCGGGCGGTGGCTCGCTCGAGGAGACCGGCTTTGGATACGGCAGGCCCGCGTCCACCGTCAATTCTACTACCGATGCCGAGGAGGGCTGGCTTCGCCGCCAGCAGACTCAGCGAGTCGCTCCTGGTGGCATTAAGCGCTACAAGACCAGAAAGGTCAAGCTCGTTCAAGGCTCCGTCCTCAGCATCGACTACCCCGTGCCCAGTGCCATCCGCAATGCCGTGCAGCCCCAGTACCGTGACCAGGAGTCCGGCACTGGCGAGTTCACGAGCATGCGCTACACGGCCGCCACGTGTGATCCCAACGACTTCACATTGAAGAACGGCTACGATTTGCGCCCTCGCATGTATAACAGACACACTGAGCTGCTGATTGCCATCACCTACTACAACGAAGACAAGGTCCTCATGGCCCGTACCCTGCACGGTGTCATGCAGAACATCCGTGAGATCGTCAACCTTAAGAAGTCGACTTTCTGGAACAAGGGTGGCCCTGCCTGGCAGAAGATTGTCGTCTGCTTCGTTTTCGACGGTATCGACAAGGCTGACAAGGAGACTCTGGATGTTCTTGCAACGATTGGTGTCTTCCAGGACGGTGTCGTCAAGAAGGACGTTAACGGCAAGGAGACGGTGGCCCACATCTTCGAATACACGACCCAGCTTTCCGTCACACCCAGCCAGCAGCTGATTCGCCCCACGGACGACGGGCCTCAGACTCTGCCGCCTGTCCAGATGATCTTCTGTCTGAAGCAGCAGAACACCAAGAAGATCAACTCTCACCGTTGGCTCTTCAACGCCTTTGGCCGCATCCTCAACCCAGAGGTCTGCATCTTGCTCGATGCGGGTACGAAGCCTGGGCCCAAGTCTCTGCTCGCCTTGTGGGAGGGCTTCTACAACGACAAGGATCTCGGTGGCGCTTGCGGTGAGATTCACGCAATGTTAGGAAAGGGGGGCCGCAAGCTCATCAACCCGCTGGTTGCCATCCAGAACTTCGAGTACAAGATCTCCAACATTCTCGACAAGCCCCTGGAGAGTGCCTTCGGTTACGTCTCTGTGCTGCCGGGTGCTTTCTCCGCGTACCGTTTCCGTGCGATTATGGGTCGCCCTCTGGAGCAGTACTTCCATGGAGACCACACCCTGTCCAAGATCCTTGGCAAGAAGGGTATTGAGGGCATGAACATCTTCAAGAAGAACATGTTCTTGGCCGAGGATCGCATTCTCTGCTTCGAGCTTGTCGCCAAGGCCGGCTCCAAGTGGCATCTGAGCTACATCAAAGCCGCCAAGGGCGAGACTGATGTGCCCGAGGGAGCGCCCGAGTTCATCGGCCAGCGTCGTCGTTGGCTGAACGGTTCGTTCGCCGCCTCCATCTACTCGCTGATGCACTTTGGCCGCATGTACAAGAGTGGCCACAACATCATCCGCATGTTCTTCTTCCACGTCCAGCTGCTCTACAACATCGCCAACGTTGTCTTCACTTGGTTCTCTCTCGCTTCGTACTACCTGACGACCACTATCATCATGAATCTCGTCGGTACTCCCACGCCTGCTGGCCCCAACACTGCAGAGAAGCACGGCTGGCCCTTCGGAGACACTGCCACGCCCATCATCAACATGGTTCTTCAGTATCTGTACCTTGCATTCGTAATCATGCAGTTCATCCTTGCGCTCGGTAACAGACCCAAGGGATCCAAGTGGCAGTACATCTGTTCGTTCTTCTACTTTGGCTTCGTCCAGCTCTACATCCTCTGCCTATCGTTCTACCTGGTCATCAGAGCCCTCGCCCCGTCCGATGCCTTTGCAGGCAGCCTTGGAGACATCATGAAGGGTCTCTTCGCCGGACAGTCCGAGGTCGCACTCATCCTGCTTGCGCTCTTCTCCACCTATGGCATCTACTTCCTCGCCTCGTTCATGTACCTGGACCCGTGGCATATGTTCCACTCGTTCCCGTACTACCTGGTTCTCATGTCCACGTACATCAACATCCTGATGGTCTACGCGTTCAACAACTGGCACGATGTGTCCTGGGGTACCAAGGGATCGGACAAGGTGGACGCGCTGCCCTCTGCTCAGGTCGTGAAGGACAAGGGAGAAGACGTGGCTATCGAAGAAGTCGACAAGCCCCAGGAGGATATCGACAGCCAGTTCGAGCAGACCGTCAAGCGCGCCCTGGCTCCTTTCAAGGAGGTTGAGGAGCCCGAGACTAAGGATCTCGAAGACTCCTACAAGTCTTTCAGAACATCTCTGGTCATCGCCTGGCTGTTCTCCAACACCGCGCTTATTGTGGGCGTCACCAGTGACAGTCTCTCGACCGTCGGTATCGGCGTAAGTTTACAGTCCTCGACAGGCCAGACCTGGAATAGTTTTGCTAACAATTCTCGATCGCACAGGGTACCACTACCGATCGCACCGCCTCATTCTTCCGAACCCTTCTTATCGCGACTGCCATCCTTTCGATCATCCGGTTCATTGGTTTCCTGTGGTTCCTCGGCCGGACTGGTATCCTGTGCTGCTTCGCGCGGCGGTAAGGGGCTCATCCAGCTGCGACACTGGCGGTCCACGTCAGTGTTGACAAGATTTGTGCAGCGCTATTGGCGCTGCACACGTCTACTTACGGGGAGTACTGTACAGGATAGACAATGCCCTAGCATGTGCTCTGGCCGGACATGGAGTAGTGCGCGTTGTTATCTATGAATGGTGAAAAAGTTGTTCAGCAGAGGATGGCCATGGCGAGGACTGAGTCCCGCGGCAGTCCCGAAGTTGTTACTTATGAAATGCATTGGCGCGAATACCCAATACATACAATTGTAATGAAATTACTTGCAGATCTTGCGTCTTGGTTGATGTTGGCATTGTTTGTGGACTGAATTGAATGTAGGTTCTGGTACCCCAAGTGCGGCTACATTCCGCGGAGCTGTCTTGCTGCTCTAATAAAAAGACGTCACCCCACCTTCCAGACGCTCTGCCCCACGGCCAGAACAAGCCGACCTTCTTGCACGACACATGCAAGCTGCCCAAACAATCATTCTATAACCACACATGCGACGTTCCGGCTGAGAGTGAGCATCCCCGCCAACTAACACATTGCACGAGACCTGCGGCGCACCAACAAATCCAGAGGAGCTATCCAGACATCCCTTGCAGCAGAACGATAAGCAGCGACTCCTCGAAAATCACCTACGGACGTCCGAGCGACAGAAGGGAGGTCTTCAACACGACTGTATTTTGGCCGAATGGTCCCCTGAACACCAGCGAGCTGCGGGGGAACATTATTCGACGAACGGAAGGAAACGAGTCTCGACCCCCCAGACGGAGAACCCACAAAGTGTGTCGGCCGGAGGACAGCGTCCACAGAGGGACAGCTCTCGCGCTCTACCAGCGAGCAAACCACCCCGCATATTGGAAAAAGATACTCCGACACAGAAGACCACCATGAGCGGCGACGAAACATCACAAGCCACAGAGACGCTCGAGGCGGCGCAGACACGGCACCGCAAGGAGCAGCGAGACTTGCAGTCACGGATCACCCAGAAGAAGAAGAACGCGACCAAGAAGACGAGGAAGGGGGTCAATGACGAGTGCTCCGAACTGGAGCGGGAGCAGGTGGCGCGGCAGGGGCGGGAGATTGCTGTGCTCAAGGGGGAGGTTGCGGAAGCCGGTGAGGGTGATGTAGAGGACGGGGAGGAGGAGGATGAGGAGGAGGAGGCGGAAGTAAACGGCCTCGCGGACAAGCTCGACGAGACCAGCCTCTCCTCTTCAACACAACCACGGCCATCACAACAACCCCAGGACCCCGCCGACGCGGCCGGGGCGGGAGGAGGAGGGGGCAAGAAGCGCAACCGCCAGAAGGAGCGCCTGGCCCGGCGCGCAGCCGAGGTCGAGGCCGCGTCGGCCGCCGCCGAGTCCGAGGCCGCGGGCATGACGGACCACCGGGCGGTCGAGCGGGCGTACATGACGGCGCAGTTCAAGACGCACGGGCTGGTGGAGCAGGACATCCAGCCCGACGGGCACTGCCTGTTCAGCGCCGTCGCGGACCAGCTGCGGACGAGGGGTCTCCTCGATGGCAGCAGTAACAAACCGGTGTCCCCAGAGGGAGATGCTGCTACCGCCGCGGACAACGACGACGACGACGACGGCAACAAAAAGGACCAGAGCGAGCCCGGGTACAAGCTCACCCGCCGCCTCGCGACGGACTACATGCTCGCCCACCGGGACGACTTTGAGCCGTTCCTCGCGATGGACGAGACGTCCGGCGGCGGGCGCGGGCAAGACGGGTGGGAAGGGTACATTGACAAGATGCGCAACACGGCCGCGTGGGGCGGGCAGCTCGAGCTCACGGCGCTGGCGAACGTGTACGGGATCGAGATCCGCGTCGTGCAGGACGGGCGGACCGAGAGCATCACCGCAGCTAGTAGGACAGGCGACGGCGACGGTGATGAAGACAAGGACCAGAAGAGGACGATATGGCTCGCGTACTACCGCCACGGGTACGGGCTCGGGGAGCACTACAACTCGCTGAGGCCGGCGGCGACGTCGTCGTCGTGAGCGCGGTTTCTGGGGGTACCAAGAATAATTCTATTTTCTACAAAAAACGGCGTTGCCCCAGCGAGGTAGTAGTATGCAAACAGACAGAGAGATAGACGATTGCTCTGGCAGGGTCGTTCAAGCAGCCCTGGAAGAACGTGCAACATCACATACCTACCCGTCGAGGATATTTGCAAAGGTGAACAGACGACCACGCCGTCGGCCAGAGCCCTCTCTGAACCTGGGTCCGGGTGAGCACACTTTCGCACTTCAGTTTCTGATGAGCCAGAAGCGACGCCATGCCTCATCAAGGATCCTCTAATGTTCTAGTAACAGCGAGATACAGATGGGCGAGATGGTTTGTTCTTGTACTATCATGATTATCATTATCATTTCGAGTCTATCCCCTTCTAACTCCATCGGGTTGCCCCGCTGGAATACTATCTCAAGCGTCCCGTTCTACATCTACCGCGTGATTCTCGTCCAGCAGCTATTAGTATCTAAACATTACGCCCTTCCTTCTGTGGACAGTGACACTCATCACAGCCACGTCCCGATCTTGCTCGTAGAAAGCTGCCTGTAGCTACTCTTATACCTCCCCTCGGGATGCACTATCCTCGCACCAGTGCTCAGACCAAAGTCATCGCCCTTGCTGTCATTTTCTTCTTCTTCCTTACTCCTCTCCTGCTCATCGTCATGCTGGTGATGGCGGTGATGCAGCTCATCGACCTTGTCCGCGACCCCATGGGCACTGGACAGCCTCGTCTCTTGGAAGTAGTAGTGGTTCGCAGCCTCCGAGTACCCTATCCGCCAGGGCTGACGGAGCTGGCCCCGGTCGGGCCCGCCGCCGCAGCTGCCCTGGAGCGCGGTGCTTGGCGGCGAGTTGATGGCGAGGGAGAACATGTTTTGCGGCTCCGTGAAGTCGGTGACCATACCCCGGCGGAAGACGAGATACAGGAAGCAAACGACGTTGATGACGAACACGAGCACCAGAACGACATAGAACACGCGCTGCCAGTCCGACTCGTACGCCGAGGTGTACTGCTGCTCCTGGATCACAATTGGGAAGGTCTCGTACTGCTTGTGGTCGAGCACCATCTTGTCGTAGCCCCAGAAGTGCTTGAAGGTGGACTTCACCGCGCCTCCGACGAGCGTCGAGGCCGATAGCGCGGCCATGGCCTCGGCCATGCTCGGCAGCAGCGGGTCGAGTCGCGGCTGGGTGAGGATGAAGTTGGTCATGATGCGCGACGTCGAGGCGTTGCTCGTCGACAGGCCGCCGTTCAGGTCCATGCTCAGGCGCCACTGGTCTACCATGTTTTTCCAGTCCACGGAAGGCACGGGCTCCACGCCCTCGGCGTACGGCAGGTACGAGTTCTTGTCGGTCGGGTCCTCGCAGTGCGCCTCCATCTTACCGCCGGCGGTGCCGGAGATCTGGAACTCTGTCGAGCACTTCGCCGTGGTCCAGGAGCGCAGCTCACAAATTGTGTAGTCTTTTGTGTGCGCGGACTTTGCGAGCAAGTAGATCGCGTCGGACCTGTCGACGGTCGTGTTGGTGATCATGTTGAAGTCGTAGGGGAACTGAGAAATTTGATTAGTTTGCGTAAGAGCTATGCTGCTTGATGGCGGTCTTACCATTTGAAACACCGGCGGCCGTCTCCTGTACTTCGCGCCCCAGCGGAATACATCGTCCACGACCGTCTTGTTGAGCCATTCGTTGTCCTTCGGAGGCGGCACCTCGTTGAACCAGGTATCATGACCTCGCACCACGCCGGGAGGCCCTGCCTCTGTGGTCACCACGTTCGGCCACTCAGTATACACCAGCGGCTTGAGCTCGTCCCTGTTCATATTCACACACATGACGTTGACGACCGGCGACACAACCGCGGCCTTGAGCGAGTATTCGCCCACTCCGGACAGCTCGATGGGCTGGAGGATCCCATTGATGGGGTTGACTGCCGCCTCGTAAACCCCGGGGTGTGGCATTGCGAGAGTGACGTTGTTAATGATCCTGTTATACTTCTTGGAGAGCTCGACTGGGTCGCTGTGGTCCGTCTCGATCCAGGAGGCGGTCATCGTCGTGTTGTCGAACAAGCTGTGCTTGCCATTCGGCCGCGTCTTCATCGACGCCGCCACCTCTCTGTTCCCGCCGGCGTGGATGCCCTCCCACTCGGTCATGAACGTCAACAGATTATGGTATGATTGCCCAGAGTACTTGATGTCCAGACAAGATGCGCCGTGGTTCACTGGGTCCAGGTTCTCGTCGATCGGCGTGGAACAAGTGTCCCTCACAAAGGTCGGGTTCGAGTACGACGCCTGCACGAGCCCCTGCAGCTCCCTGGGAGCCCAGTCGCCGAACTTGAGCTTCGGGCTCACCATGGCGTCTGCGGCCGTCGTGTAAAAGAGTGCCGCCAGCGACGCTGTCAGGGCGAGGGCGCCTGCCAGGGTCGTGCCAGCACGAGGTATGCCCTGCCAGTAAGTGAAGAGCGACCCAGGCTGCACGACCCAGTTTCTCATTGTCATTTCCGAGAGCGTGACACCGTTTGCCTGCCGCACGAATGCCCGCCTCGAGAGTACCTGTCCCAGACATGCCACGAAGACAGTCACAAACGACATTTCGATGGTCTTTGAGAAGAGCGTGGAGAGGACCGAGGCCGATGAGGGGGAGAGCATGACAGACGATCGTGAGCTGGAGGATATGCCGCGACCGTAGCGCGGCTGATACAGCGCGACGACGAGCCAGATGCCGCTCAGGACGGTCGAGTAGACAGAGAGGACGATCTGGATGATAAAGAGCGAGCTACGCCGCCTCACGTGGACGTCCTTCTGGGAGTGACAGTCGAGCGGTGCGCCCTTGTTGAATCTCCTGACGAGCTCCTCGTGGTCATCATCGTCGTCGTGGTCGAACTGGCTGATGTTTGGCGGCACCTGGCGGGTGTCGGCGCCATGGTATGACGTATCCTGGTCCTCGTTGAGGTTGCCTGTGGACGACGGGGAAATGCCCTTAAACATCTCCTTGAACCGGGCCACTCGTGGCTTCTTCTCGGGACCGGAGGGCACTGCTATGGCTGGCGGTGCTGGTGATTCTGGTGCCTCACGGTCCTCTGCTTTCGAAATTGGTGATGGCAGTAACTGCGTCCAGTCCTTGGACGTCTGCTGGTCTCTGTGTGAGATGAGTGAGACTTGCGAACCGTCGTCGTTGTGCTTCCACAGAGACGTAGAGGCGGAAAGGTGCCGCTGCTGCTGGGAGCTGGACGCAGGCGAGGGTGCTTCCCTGGCAGCAGCGGCGGAATCATGAACAGCTGGTGACGCCGTCTCGAACCCAGCGCGTGATGATGCCTGATGTGACGACGTGCCCACCTTGCCGTCGTTGTCGTTGCCCTCGTCGGCAGCTAGGGGACTGTAGGTGCTGTTACCCGCGGCGGCAAAGTACGCCGAGACATCGAGGTACGAGGACGACCCTGAAACGTCCTGGCTGTGTCCTTCTCGGGAAGAGTGGCTGTCGTTGTCGTCGCCGTCGTTGCTGGCGCCACGGCCCTCCACTGTGCCCGCCATTGTTCAACGTGCTGGTGGGTTTCTCCCGAAGTGACACCCACCCCCGGATTCCTCCCGGAGATGTACTTTGTGATAGTATGGGCCTGGCCCTGTCAGACATGCGGTTTGAACCCGCCCGTGCCCACGTAGTTGCTCTATCGGCTCCCGGCCGCCGAAGAGAGCTGTCGGGTAGTACAGACACACGCCTTCTGGCCGGCAGCTCGCGTCGTGTCTGCTTTGATTTTGTGTGAGTAATGGTAGCTTGCTCGCCTGTCAGACGTGTACCGATTGGCGTCTCCTGAGGCGCGGTTGGGTGTAAAGATGCTGAGGCGAAGTCAAGCAAAGGTGCTAGAACCGTAGTGGTCGATGCTGATGCCGATCTGCCGCTAATAAACAACAGTTCACACTTTTGCACGCAAGGGAAGGCGCAGATCTCGCGCTGGGATCCCTCTCAAACGCTCGGCCCCCTTTGCCAGAGATTGGGTCTTCGGAGCGCCCTCGCCGCTGTACTTATACCACCAGCAAGACGCACGAGCTGCAACGCCTGTCACGCGGAGTCGACTTGGGCCCATGACGGCGGAAAAACAAACCTGGGGAATGCGCCGTGGTCCCCTGAAATTTGGGGGTGAGGTGGGACATGTCGTCACTTGCGATTTTCGGGCACATCGGACGACACCTCTGAAACAACTGGCACTGCCCGTAGCCATCATCTCACCTAAAACCATCCCTTGGGATGTCCATAGGTAGTACGGAGTACGGGGATGCCAAAGAGAACGGCCTCTGGATTGTGTTGTGCGTCTCCGTCCCGCGTTTCACTGCCCCCGCCCTTGAGACAGCGGCATAGCTGCAGCGCGACTCATGAACAGTTATGGCTGGGCGTATGTTCTCCCCCATGCACAGACAAACTTGTCGTGACACGGGACCTCGTGTTCACTCGGCGACCTGGGCATCTCATCAGATCACAAACCCATTGTCCGAGAAAGCACATCAAGGGATAATAGGCTGTGTCCTTTTACGCGACTGCCGCAATGTCAGGTACCAAGTCGTGAGCGTATCCCGTCCCTAGCGCCGCCCTAAGACCTCGGGAGGCTTGCTTACCTCTCTCTTCCTTGCACCTCCTGCACGCCATGATCTTGAGTGCATGCATGCATGCATCCAAGCCTCAAGTGCAATGCAACGCTCCCTGCAGGGAAAACCCATCCCCAGGCTTTTTCAGCCTCACCGCTGCGGTGCTGTGTGACCAGTGCCCTCCAAAACAGCGCGCACCCCCCACCGCCAGCCCCCCCTGATTTTGCACCCTGATGCGGAGCTACTGTACATGACTCGGTGCGAAGCCTGGTCCCAGGGCAGTTATGGAAGATACCCAAACACAAGCGAGGGCCAAGAGCAGATATATTGGACAGACGTATACTGCCACGAGCCTGCTGTTGAGTCAGCTTATCGTTGGCCGACATGAGAAAGTGTGGTGTCCCAGGGATGCGGATTGACAATGTCTATTGTAAACTTGGGAATCATGGATGGGCTCATTTCACATATAGTGCCCTCTTTCTATATAGGTTCACACATCTCTCTACTGTTTGACCATCTCTCCCCATGCTACTCGGCCGATATCTTCCCGGATATATCGGCTGTGAATGCCCATACCTCGTGGCCTCTGAGCGCGATCTACTCCCTTCTAAATACATAGCCCTGCAGGAGTCAAAAGCATATCAAAGCTTGGGCTTCTTGTCGCCGACCTCGGCGGCCGCCTGGTCGCGCAGGATCTTGCGGAGGATCTTGCCGGACTGTGACACACGTGACACGATGATTAAGGTTAGCTAGCTTGCTCTTTCGACAACACAAAAACCAATACCAGAGGGAATACTGCTTCAAAAGAAGCACACATGGGGTCCAAGAACAGACTGAAGAAAACACAAGAAACTTACCGGGTTCTTCGGGATCTCCTTGACAAACACGACACCACCCTTCAGCCACTTGTACCGCACGACCTTGCCCTCGATCCACTTGGCGATGTCCGCCTCCTTCTGGTCGCCGAGCACCGCCGGGTCCGGGACGATGTACGCGCGGGGCAGCTCCTCCCCGTTGATGGTGACGCCGACGACGGCGGCGTCGACGACGGCTTTATGCTCGAGCAGCACGCCCTCAAGCTCCGCGGGAGCGACCTGGTTGCCCTTGACCTTGATGAGCTCCTTGAGGCGGTCGACAATGTAGAAGAGCGCACCGGGCGCATACCGGTCGACGTATGCCATGTCGCCCGTCTTGAGCCAGCGGGTGCCGTCGGACTCAACGTGGACCGTGGAGCTCGTGGCCTCGGGCTTGTTCCAGTACCCCTTCATCGTGGTCGGGCCGGAGACCCAGAGCTCTCCGGGGACCTTGGGCTCGGTGATCTCCTTGCCCGAGACCGGGTCCACGAGGCGAGCCTTGCACGAGGGCATCATCTCGCCGACGGACGCGACGTGGGACGGGTCATTGTCGAGAGGTTCCCAGCCCATGCTGGTACAGGTGACCTCGGTCATGCCCCAGCCCTGCTGGACGTGGACCTGCCCCTTGGGCCAGAGCTTGGTGACCTCCTCGGCGATCTCGCCGGAGAGGGGCGCGGCGCCGCACCCGATGCTCTCGACGGCCGAGAGGTCGTACTTGCGCGTGAGGGGGTGCTTGGCGAGGGCGACGACGATGGGCGGGACTGCGGTGATGGCGCTGATGCGGTACTTGGCGTTGTACTCGAGGAACTTGACGAAGTCGAACGCCGGCATGATGTACACGGGCACCCGCAGATGCGGGAAGTTGCAGGTGAAGTACGTCTGCCCGAAGGCGTGGTAGAGCGGGAGGAAGCATAGCTGGCGCTGGCGCTTGAGCCAGGCATCGTAGTCGGGCCGCATCTTCGAGACGTGGGTTACGCCGACGCCGTTGGCGACATACGAGTAGTGGGTGATCTCGACGCCCTTGGGCACGCCGGTGGTCCCCGACGAGTAGTTGAGGCAGCACGTCGTGGCCTTGGTGTCCTTGGGCTCGACCCAGCTGTACTTTGCGGCCTTGGCAGGGCCTGCGAGGAGCGAGGTCCAGTGGTTCACACCGAGCCGGGCGGTGCCGGGCGTCTTGTCGAGTGCCGTGTCGTCGTACGCAAAGATGCTCGACTTGGGCATGCCGACCTCTGCCGCGGCCTCGACGGCGATCTCGAGGGACTTGTCGGCGGCGATCATGAACTTGGCGCCGCTGTCCTTAAGCTGGTAGGCGACCTCGCGGGGCACAAAGCTGGGGTTGGCGCCGGTGAAGATGCCGCCGGCCATGAGGACGCCCATGAAGACGACGGGGGTGAAGATGTTGTTGCCAGAGAAGAGCAGGACGCGGTCGCCGGGCTTGAGCCCACGCTCGGTGAGGCCGACGGCGATACGCTTTGCCCAGAGGCGGTAGTCGGCGACAGTGAGGAAGTGCGTGTCGGGCCGCTCCGGATCGAGGAATTGGGGTGTGGTGGGCAGCTCGTCAAAGGAGCTGCCAAACACCCATTGCTGCACCGAGCAGGTCGGGACGTCGGCCTGCCACCGCGACGGAATAACCATCTTGGCTGTGGTGGTGCTGTGTCGTGAGGCTGTGGGGGGATCGGGCTCGGCAGGGCAAAAAGCAAAAGAAACAGGCAACCTGCAGCAAAAGTTGGAGAGAAGGACGGAGGACAAGAGGATCGAATTGGTATGGATGGAAGAGGGGAGAAAGAAGTGAGGAGAAAGCAGCAACAAATAGCAACACTCTGTCAGCGGAGACAGAAGAAGGAGCGACCCTGGCCGGACTTCAGAGGAAGGAGCTGGAGCCGAGCCGGCGCTCCGCACACCACGAACCCCGACGGGAACCCCAGACCAAGACGCGGGAGATTTTATGGGGGCGGGTCCCCTCTCGTGGTGCGGAGTCGTGGGTGTAGACGGAGCCCGCGGATGTGCTCGAGTTCACCCACCATTCACCCGTACACACCACAGCTCTGCTCTGGACGCAGCATTTATACACCAACAACAACCCGCTGAGGACCTTGAGCAGCCATGCCGTGCATCCGGTGGGCTGGACCAGGACACCGGACGAGTTGGGTCTTCCTTCTGCGCAGGTCCGAGAAGCTGTGTGCGGTCCCTTTCGAGTAAGAGGCTAAGGTAATACTCCATACATACGGGGGGACCAAAAACATACCGAGGCAACTCGGAGGCTCAGCTCCACACCAGGCGCTTTGACTTACTGCCTATTCGAGCCCAAAGCTCTCCCTCCAGCTTTGCCCCCGGACTGCTTCGAATCCCGCCGCTCAGCTTGCGGAAGGAGGACGGATTATTACCAGACCGCAAAGTGCAGTCGGGTGGTGGCACTCCAGGCGTGGCGTACCCGCCTCAGATCGCATCCCAGTGCCGACATCTACCCTCACTCACCTATGTCATACACTCCGCTGCCGTCGTCAGGTCTAGGCTCGCGTGCTCGCCCGCCTGCACGCCTGAACGGATCGCCTCGCCTTCCCATCCCCAGCGCACAGCTTCTGCAACCCCGAACGAGGAACCCTGATCACGACCAACACCAGCTGAACTACGCCCCCGTGGCCTCTAGCCGGGCGCCGCTGCCTCCATCATCCTGCCTGCCTTTGGCCGTTCTCCGGTAAAACCCCATGGCCACAGCAGACCCGTTGCCCAGCTGGAGTCCCGTCCCCACACTTCCCCCTTCTCCCCGGCTATTGAGGCTCCCCCCCACGTTTTGGCCTTGTCCAGCGCCATGCCGTATCCGGTAATTGCCTAGGCTCAAATAGAGAGCTCGGATTGGGTGCGGTGCCTTTTTTGCCTTGGTGCCATGTATCAGGTTCTACAAAGTCCTCGAGCAGGGTAAGTAAGCGTACGCTAGGATGATCAGTCACCCGCACAACAGACAGGTCACACCGACACACTACGAGCAGAGAGTTGTTGAATTTAATTCTTTTTCGTTCCATGTAAATAAAAACCAGCCGCCAAGATGTGTGTGATGGGTATAGGTGCAGAGAGATGCAAGGCATGCATACGCTGCTCATGCGAGGAAGAGAAAGGAAGAACAGGCGTGCCACTGCGGGTAGCAGCCTGCAGATGCGAAGCGAAGGAATAGAATAGGGGACCGAAAGCAGGGAAAAAATCAACCCCATCCCATGCCGACACCAGAAACGCCAGATGAATGCTCCTGCTTCCCATGCGTTGTGCGATGCTTTTCTACATACTCGCTTGCCAAGCACCGGGAGTCTCTCATATTTTTCATAGCATTGCCCCTTGCAAGCCTGCAAAGAGTCTCGTCGTGTCAATGCATTGACGCCAGTGGCCATCAGTCGTAGGGGAGCTTGGACTCGCTCTTGTAGCCAGGCTCCGTCGGTTCAATGTCCTTGACGGGATGCATTATCATGGGCGGCAAGCATGGCCGGCCGTGCTCCTCCTCCCAGTCGGGACCGCCGATCCCGGTATCTTCCCAACCCATCCAGTTCAAATAGAGTCGCTGAGGCGGGTCCGCACGGAAGTACCATGTACTTCCTGCATACCTCCCTTCCTGACCCCAAGCCATGGCGCAGCCGTGACCTCCAGCCGTGCCGTTAGGGCCTGGGTTGAACCACTTCGCAAGATCCTTGCCTTTCCAGGCACGATCGAACCAGACCGGGATGGGGGCGTATACAGCCTTGAGGCCGTGGAGAAAAGCCGTGGTCTGGGTTGCCATTTCAGACGAGGCGTGGTTCCCGCGAAGGTTCTCGATGTGCATGACATCAAGCAGTCTCTTTGACAAGCGCGAGTGGGTGATGATGGTTGCGCGACGCGGGAGGTCTTTCGTGGCGTGGGAGCTGTCATTGTAGCCCCAAATCTCGTCCACCGCGACCCAGCCGCTCTGCTTGGGGTTGAAGATTGGCGAAAGGGTGATCAGGTCCGCTTCTTCACCAACACCCCATTCGTAGTCATCGTCCTCGGGACGCGAGGTTGGTGGGTGGGGTCCAACAGGCTTGACGAAGGGCAGTTCCGGCGCGCCCCAGATACCAACACCCCTGGACCTCTGCTCGACCTCCTCGCGGAAGTCTGTGTCATATTCTCCGTGGACCGCGGGAATGTAGAATCGCTCGTTCCTCTCCCACAGACCGCGGCGCGGCTGCTGTTTGGCAAAGGTGGAGAGCTTTTCGAGGATGTCATAGTTGTGGCCAGTGACCCTAGCATCCATCTCCCAGTTCCAGACGTAGTCGTATTCTGGGAACTCCTGTGCAAATTTCTGCACAGAAAGCCACTGAGAGACATGCACCGTGGCTTGCTTCGGATCCAAGGCAGTGTACATGGCCTGTGTTGCCTCGTCGTTCCAGAGGATTGCGATGTCGCGGAACTCCTTGGGCACGGCGCTCTGCAGCACGTACTGGTACGTCGTAGCATCATCCCAGATCGCATACGCAGTGTCCTTGACATGTACGAACAGGTACACCTGGTACCTTCCGCCGGTGCGGAGAGACAGCTCGGAGATGAGAGACCGGATCACCTGCTTGTCGTTCTCGCTATACGTCTTGCCAGTGTATGTCCTCAGCAGCAAAGCGGTTCTCTCTTCCTTCTTGATAGCAGAAGAGTGCTCAGCCTGGCCGGTGGTGGGTTCGTCGTCCGAGTCGGTGCTTCTGCGGGTATGCAGTTGGCTTCTCTTGGCCGAACGCCTCGCTTGGCTGCTCAAATGAGACCTTCTGAAGGTGAACTTGTCACCAGCCTTGGCCTCGTCTGCGGCACTGTCCACTACACTCCTCTTTCGGTAGACGCTATTGAGGTAAGGGTTCTTTTTGCCCTTCAGTTCGAATCTCGCCTTATTCTTCGAGACACAAGCTTCCTGCAGCTCGCCCCAATTGACCTTATCCCACTTGGCTGCGCGTTGCAATGCTTCTTCCTCGGTCTGCGACGCAGAGTCCAAGCCATATAGACCCAGGCGGGTCTCACGCTCGAAGCACAAATTACCGTCCAAGCCTAGCGCCTCATAACTGCCGAATCCAGGCTCAGGGAAGTTGTGCGGGTGGCCTTGGAACACCTTAATGTCCTCTAGTGGCTTCCCACCTGGGCCGTCGCAGGCGACAGCCTGTGCATGTTTCTTGAGCCACTCCTTTCCATTGTACTCGGGGTACGGGTTATAGACATAGGGCTCATCGACGCTGTAGATCGGTTTCTCCCTGGTGGGTGTCAGGTGAGCCTCGTTGCTGGTGTGGCTCAACTTCTTGAAATCGAGAGAGGCGAGCGTGTTACCGTAAATTGCTCCATAGCCCGGTCGACTGCAGAAAGGTCAACAACTTGGGCAAGTTCGCGCGAGAAAATTCCAGAAGTCCACTTACTCAGCTAGATATTCGTACTCGGCCTTCCACTGTTTCTTCATCTGGTCGGCAGTCATTTTCCGGACCGGCGAGCTCTGGTTGATGATCATGTTTTCCCACAATTGGTTATCGTGGTCTTTGTGAGTCGAAGACCCAGTGTCGGCTTCAGCTTGGCTGTCCACCACCGGCTGAACCAGCTTGGTCCCGTCTACCTCGTTGTGCGCGCCCTGACCACTTATACTGCCGGCCTTTCCGGGGTTTGATGGTCTACCATTGTAATTGGGCTTGGATCCGTGATTCAGACGCAGATCTTGTGGCCGTGAGTCGAAGTCTGATGTTGTGCCGCGGGTCGCAAGCAAGTAGATTACCACCAGGACCATCGTCAGAGCTGCGAGGGCTTTGGGGCGGAGCAGCCCTCGGCGGGATAGTGGTGCCAACATGGTGGCTCAATTCCTTCCTGTGGTCTTGCAACCGAGTGCTTTCAAAGCTGCAGTCGTGTCGTCGTGATGCTGATGGTGTAAGATGTGCGTTGGAGGTAATGTTTACGAATTGCCGTCCCCGTGGTCAGGTCATGAAGCTTGCAATCACCGACACGTCATTGGCCTTTGGCTGTTCTGAGACATCCGCAGAGGTTGGGGACAGTCTCGGCCAAGTCGACAGCTATCGTGTGCCCGTCTGGAGGAAGCGAAGAAGAACCGTGTGGTCTCGTGGTGGTTCTGCTTGCGTGGTGGGGTCGGGTCGAGACAAATCGAGTCGAGACGTGAAGCGGCGGCGTTGTTGTTGTTTTAAAGGAGCGGACAGACTTCTATCAAAGAAAGTCAAAAAGAGGGCGTCGCAGCTCGAGGCTTGCGTGCGGCCGAAACTCTACGCTGTTGCTACAGGCGACTGAGGGTTGTTGGAGCAGGTCGGAGGAGGCTAACAAGCGGCAGCCGCAATGCGCATGTGGAACGGGCCCGAGTTAAGAAGGGAAGGAGGGCCGTCGTGGGAGCGCACAGTCCGATGTTGCAAGTTGAAAGGGGAAAGGGCACTAAGAGGTGGGAGTCCACACCCCTCTGGATCCTGCTTGAATCAAGAGGCTGGCGGCGAGGAAATGACTGGCAGAGCACCCTATCGCCCTAACAGGGGTTGCGGTTCTTGGCTGGAGGGCCGATCGGCCTCGGGCGTCATCGACGGGGGGCTGCAGCGGTGAAGAAGGGATGCACCGGAGAATCAAAGGAGAAGGCCAAGACGTGGGAGTCTGCAAGGTTGAGTATGAGAGATCTTGGCTGCGGCCCTGGACACGGAAGACGCGGCGAGAGACGGCGTCAGAAACGGCCATGGGCACACGTGCGACCAGATGTGTCAGGAGCAGAAGCCAGTTGGCGCACACGGAGGGTTCTCCGGGGGCAGTACAGAGAAGCCGTTGCGGTTCTTGGTCGTCCCACGGATGCCACCGGGGGACAAAGCGTGGCCACGAGCCGATCTCGACGGAGCACAGACGACGAGTTGAGACCGGGCAGGGGTAACTGCGGGAGGCTTGGAATGTGGCCGGAACCGGGGTGCCGACTGTATGCAGAACGGCATAGCTGGGAGCTTGCTCGTGCTCTGATGCCAGCCAGATTCATGGCCCTTCAGGGCTGCACCCTCAGGTATACACACCTGCCGTCAGGTACATACCTGAAGGTACCCTACCTCAGAAGGAGCTCCCACATCACGACGGCGGACGTCGTCTCGCAAGCCAGGCTGCCTGATGAAAACTCACTACGGGAAATTGACAAGCGGCACCCCTTGAGATGGATTTTATGCCAAGCAACCAGCCAGGCACTCGGCAGGGGTCGCCCCCTCCCCACCAGCCTAGCGTTATTAGCATGCCCATAATCAACCGCCGACGGCACCACGTTATAGCCAGTCATCAACCGGCCAATCCAGCCAGACACTGGCGATCGAGGTCTTGTCCCTGTTGATCGATATCATTCGCCCAGCGCGCCGCATCTAGAGATACCTGCCTTGCGGTGTAGTGATCGGCTGTAGGTCCCGTGGCCTCCCAGTTGCCCGGCAAGGCTTGACAGTGGCTGATGCTGCTCCTTGTGCGCGCAAGGCCAGCCAAGTTGCAAACGGCCTCGCCAGTGTCTCACCATCTCCCCTTCCAAGCTTCCACAAGCAGCGGTGCAATACTCCTCAGGATAGCCCATCCAAAGACTGCGCCGCCTTGAAGTATCCCTCCACAATTCCTCCCCCCCCCTCCCCCTTTTCACGCCGCATGATCCCATCTGGACTTTGCTCCCACGCGACCAGGCGCCACCAAATCAATAACCTCCCCACTCGAGAGAGAGAGCGACCACCAGTCGAAAAAGCCCGAAATCCAACGGCCAAAAGTGCGACGCAAATGGCGCATTCCGGGGGTAGCGCCAAGATACACCCTGGGAGAGGGAATAATCGGTGCTCCCAAAAACTTCATTGCGGTGTGGTGGAACCCTCTTGACAGCTCAGGACTGCCCCCCCCCCAACTCGACCAAGTGCGGCTCAGGAGGCAGTTGGTCGCGTGCGTTACTGATAAGCGACGACGCTTCTTCCACGGGCCATCTCACATACAAACAAACAACACACACTGCGCGCCTATAAGGTTTCGCGCCTGCATGCACCGATCTCAGATCTGCACTTTTGGCTCAAGCGTGGCTGACAGGACCGCCGCCCGCTGCTGCAGAGGTTTAAATCAGCCGCACCTTGCCATGGCAACTCTTTCGCTGCAGCGCAAAAGCAAGGGCAGAGAGCTCAGGTAAGATACACGTAGCTTTGTTGACCAACAATCAAACGTCGGTCCCGTGCCGCCTCTTCTAGGCGCGTGGATGTCTCTCGGGGGGTCGTAACCACTCTTTGACCACCGTATACCTACTCGTATCGACAAACCCCCTACCTGTGACCCTTCTCGTCTTGTAACAATCTTTGGCCCCCGAGCGCGCATGCGAAAGCGAGGCCCCCATGCTCCTGCATTCCTGCGCTCGCATTCGTGCACACATCGACTGGCCATCGTGGCCGGAGAAAACTGCCCGGGCTACACAGAGACAATCGTAAGAAAAAGGAATGAGCGCGAGACATACATTGCTCGGTACGCCAGGTGTATCAGGAAGAACGGACCGTCCCTTGGGCCACCGGCCCGAGAGCAAGCACTCTGCTAGCTATGCCCGACAAAAACTGTTGTCCGCGAGTACAACACCTCCCGTTACGCGCTCTGCAAGCCGTTGCTTGCTCACCAGCGTTGTGCTGGTTGGTGATGTCCAGAAGCGTGTGATGGGCGAGCGGCGCCGGTGGCGCCGGTGCTTCGGGTGGACGTGGGAGACACAACACTACTGCACCTGCACTTATGACCTTTGACCACGTTGACAACAAAGACTTGAAGGGTGGACGTATTATGATTACTAGCTATCCTTTCTCGTCATCGTCAAGATTTGGCTGAAACGATCGAAATGAGCGGCCTCGCGGCTCAAGCTTAATGTCAGGCTGGCAAGCAGACGTGCTAGAAATGTCCAAAAGTAAAGGGCCCTGGCAAGAGGACAACCTGTGGGTATCGCGAAACGGAGGGGTCGGACAAAGTGTCTCATGCACCTAGAATGCTGTGCAGAGAAGGAAGAATAGGGCGGTTTGGTGTTGCAACAAAGTGTGCTTCCAGTGGCCCAAGAAGAAGAAAAGAAGGTGGTATGGGGTATAAAACGAGGTGAAAATAGCCAGCCCAACTTCCGGAACACCAATGCTTGGAAATGCAGACGAAGCCCGAGTCGCTACTCGACTTGGGCATTGGGAAAAGAGAGAGAGAGAGAAATCTCGAATAGGTGAACGAATGTTATGGCGTGTGCTCGTGAGGCATGGCGGTATCTCGTCAAAAGACGAGCGCAGACTGCATAAAAGGCAAGGCTCCTTTTTTACATCATGCCCATCCGAGTCATACGCTTCTCCATCCTCGGCATTCCGCCGAGTCCGCCACGGCCCAGAGCTTGCCCTGGAGTAAGCCTCTGCCCACTAGGGAGCCCGAAGGGTCGGTTGAGCGAACCGACGCTGGCTGCCGGGTTGGCTGGGAGTCCTATTGGCTTCTGGGGGCCCGCGCGACTTGCCGAACGCGTGGGTGCATGTCTGGGAGGAGCACGAGTCGATGGTTCTCGCAGAATAATCTGGGGTGCCGGCGGTTGTAGTCGCTTGCCCGCGTCGCGCTCACAATACGTCTTGCCATTGACCTCAAAGTAGCCGTCCCGTAGCACCGTACCACAATCGGCACAGCGGAAGCACGCGACGTGGTACTTTTTGCGACTTTCGTCTTCCAGGTATTGGCCCTCGATGCCTCGGTTGCAGCTCCCACATAAACTACCATTCAGCTTGTGATAGTGGTGCTCACAGTAAGGCTTGTCGTTGAGCACATAGAAAGTAGCCGACGAAAAGGGCTCCATGCAAGTGGTGCACACAAAACAGGCTTTGTGGTAACGTCCCGTGAGCCGGCCGTCCGCAGACGATATCGATTTTCCAGTGATCGGCTCACTGCAAGCCTTGCAGTTGCCCCGCGATCTCTCTCCTACCGATGGCTGGCGGCTTCGGAGGGCCGGATCTTGCACCGCAGGGTCGAGTGGGCTCATCGGGGGTCGCAGAGGCGACCGCAGAGGAGGCGAGGTGCCCATGCTGCGTGGCCCGTAAGGATCGAGACGGAGATTGTTTGGTGGAGGTCGGCGTTCACTCCTTGCAGCCGGCTGCGAGGCGACCTTCGGCGCTGGGGGCTCGTCGCGGCGTGGCTGGTCATGAATTGATGACTGGAGGTCCTTCATCAGGCTCTCAATCTGTGAAGTGTCGGAAGGTTGACGGCGGGATCCCATGCGCGAACTCGTGGCTGAGCGAGCAGGGCTAGTGTTAGAACTGGCTTGTGACTGAAACGAACTGCTCGAGGCAGAGTGGCTGGACGACTGTGACACGGACGACACAGATGGCGAGTGGAACGGGTTCCCGACGCCGAACTCGTCGGCCAGGTTGATCGCTGGCATGTTGCTGCCATCCCTTGTAGTCGGTCGCACGAGACTTGTGCGCGGTGGTGGAGCCCGAGAAGTGTCGCGAATCGTGGGCCGTCTTGTCCAGGATGAGTCGGATGGATGTAGCTGGTCCTGATTCTCTGACGGCCTCCTTGGACGTGATGGACGGAGACCCGGCGCCGATGGTGTCCTTGTTGGCGGAGCCTCGCCCTCGCCACCCGTTAGACGGCTTGGGAAAGTATCCGACCTTTTGCCTAGTCCTGGCGGCGGCGGCTCCGCGAATGGCTGGCTTGAGAAGGACTCTTCTGAGCGTGGCTCCTCGACTCCCTTCTCCATCTCACTGCTGTCCCTGGACGGGGGTCCAAATCCACCATAGCCGTTCTTGCGTGGCATTTTGGGTGGTGCAGCAACAGCATTGACACCATTGTTTGACGATGATGTGCTAAGACGCGAGGTTGATTCCTGGTCCAAGGGTGCACTCAGCTGAGCCGGCTCCTCTGCCGCGGTCGAGGGCCGCCGGGTTTCGAAAGGACCACGAGCGATAGTGTTCATCCGCGTCAACAGACTGAGTGACCCTTTCTGTGGGCTGCTGGACAGCTTTCGCTCGTCTAAAGAGGGTTCAGGTTCAGCGAAACCACCATAGCCCCCAGGCCGGAGTGATTGGGTCGGTGGGGGTGAGTCGACTATCGCAGGTGCAAAGTAATCTTCACGAGGGTAGTCAGAGCTCGTTGTGGTGTGTGGCGTTTTTGGGGAGATCGCCTGCGACCCCGTAGAAGTGCTGATCGGTGTGAGCTCGTCGTTTTTTTGTGTTGACCCATCTTGATGAAGTCGAATGTCAGCAGTGTATCTTGTGGCGGAGCTTTGCTGCAGCTGTTTCTTCCGTGTTGAACCTACTTGCAGCTGCCGTATCTACTACCGGTGCCGCCTTCTTGGCAGAGAATTTATCAAATACATTGAACTTCAGTGACGAGAAGGCACCGCCCAGGAGGTCCGGCATGGGCGGTTGAGGTGGTGCTTCTGTGACAGCGTTAGCAAAGTGTGCGGTGAGCACTGGCTGTTTGTGGGAACATGCCTGCGGTCGAAGAGGAGCAGACGTGCTCTCCCATCATGGAGATCTCCACCTGGTTGCCACAGACGGAACATTTTATCGTCGGCATGAATGCCGATTGTCTGGTGTCGGCCATGGCTGTGATGATATTGGGACTCTTCAGATGGCGGCAGGTTCACAGGGCTCTCGTGTTTCCACCATCCGTGGTGCTGGCGACCTGGTCAAGAACCCGTGGATGAGGGTACGGATAGCTTGGGCGAGTAGTCGCAGCGGCTGCGGTAGGCAGTGCCGTCCTGGACGAGTCGAGCTGTAGGTGAATGTGCCGCTTAGTTGCAGACACACTGACGGGCGGCCGAGCGTGGAGCTGGTGAAGTCGGGTTTTGCGACGGCAGGTATGGTCCGTGATGCGGGTAGTCAATGTAGGGTTGTGTAAGGTAGAAACAAAGCAAGCAAAAGCTAGGAGTCGTACAGAGGAGGAAACACAGGGCCAGAAGCAGCAAGGTACAAAGGTCGGTGAGAAAGGCGTGGAGCGCAGTGAGCATGCGGCAACTCGAGGTTCTGGCGCCAGGGGTCGGGCGTGTCAACAACGAGCAGCTGCTGCAGCCTCGAGACCCCTGGCGCCAACTTGCCCCTGGGCCCCAGCGCCGAGCGCCCTCGAGCATCCCCCTGTCGCTGCCTTAGCGTCGCGGAATCCGCAGAGGGAGGAGCGTCCCTGCCCACGCCCCACACTGTACGTTGCCTCTTTGAGAGCTCCTTCCTTTCCGACCCTCGTATGCGGCGTGCTTGCCTCGCCTTCCTTTGAGGCCAGCGACGCCCGAGACGCCCTCGGCCCTGTCGCAAGGGCGGCTTGTTCGGCTTGTCCTGTTCGGCCAAAACCACACTTGAACATTGCGCCTAGCCTTGTGCCATGGGAGCAAACGATTGCTTACCGTGTCTCTCGATTCTTCGATTTTTATGCACGGCAGCACGGACATGACCTCATTGTCGCGGCAGAGCTTCATCGTGCCGGCTACCGCGGAATATTTGTTTCGCGGTACCGTGAAACAAGGTGTGCGGATGCCAGGGAACCTGCTCCGGCACGCAGGTCATCCCTCGGCATGCTATCGCTCATGCTATCGATGCGACAGAGACCGTTTGTGCTCGGCGCCATCCATCATGACACAGGCTCGACAATCGGCCGGTCCACGACCATCATCAGCAACGGCAGCTCTCTCACACGCCGAAATCTCGCTCTTGATACAGTGCTGTACGCTGTATTGGTACTCGTGCTGAGCCTGTCCAGTCCAGTGTCGACTCGCACACGCAACTCAAGTTAGCAACGGCAGCTCTCGGAACACGCCCCTGTTGCTGTCGGAGTCTGGCCAGGGTCAGGGATGATCGCCGCCGAGCACCTAAAACGGCCTCTCAGATGATACAGCAACAGAAACGAACCCCAAACACTTCCGTCGTCGGCCCCGTCAGAGTCAGGTTGCGCCGATTCGCTCGAGCAGCCACTCATGCGAAATGAGCAGATCGAGCAGGCGCCTAACATTGAGGCGAGGCGTCAGCCGCCGCAGCTTGGTTCAGGCGCTCTGTATGGCTGCAGCATTCTGACACCTGTCTCGGTCGCCGAGCCAGCAAGCCACATCAGTCGCTAACCATGTCCCGGTTGCGGCACCTGTCCAGTCAGGTGAGCTAGTCCTGTTTATGATCGTCTGGGCTTTGGGGTCGGCCGGGGCAGGAACACGATGATTGCAATTTCATCGTCCAGCCTGGGAACCTCCATGATATTGATTGGCCGGCTAGCGGATTGGCCTTTCATCCACCCCTGCCAGTGGTCATTGTAGAAGAGAGAGCTGCGGGTACCTTGCAGGACGGATCCCAGAACGTCTAGGACCTTAAAGCGCTGGCTCCACCTGTGTCCCGGAGGAGAGTACAAATCAGACAGGCAGCCTCAGCGTTCAACAGCAGCTGCCACGGCTTGTCCAGTTCGTAGTCGACAAGCAGATGCGCGCGTCCGGGGTGTACATCCCGCAGGAGTCAGCGACTGGTATCTGTTAGCCGGGACCAGGCGAAATCAGCATCATCTTCGAGCGGCGATCTTGTCATCTTGAGCACTTTCGACGCTGGGGGCCAAATACCGGAAATTACATCCAGGCTCCGCAAGCAACCCATGGCCTCATGCACCTTCGGAGTACTGCAGTCCTCACCGAGACGCCTTCTTGACTACTCCGTGTAAGTTTACAATTCACGCATTACAGAGGAGCACGTGGCTCACAGTCCACAATGACGCTTTGTTGCTTTCATTCTATCACTCGGTCGCGAGATGATGCCGCAGTCGCTGGCCTCGCTTTGAAAAGGTGAAACTTGAGCTAAAGAGCAGCACGTGTCCAACGATCAAGTTGGCGCACAAGCCGGCGGAAATGGATATTCTAAAGCAAGAAATGGCCGCTAGATCAGCCGGTCAGACGACGGCTTGCTCTAGTGGAAGAACCTCAGTGCGGCTGGTGATGGATCATTCTCGAAGCTCAACTTCGTGAACTGCACAGTCGAGGCGTCGACGGTCGTGAACTAACCACGCCATGACTTCGGAGAAATCCGCTCATGTGGCAAGGGCCGTCGAGAAGCTGCCACCCCCAGACACAGGTGCAGCGCCTGATAGGCTTGACGTGCGCCATTTTGACATCATACCCAACGTCTACAAGCATTGCGCACTTTGCGATGGACTGCTCGAAGCGGTCTTCTGTGTTGGATCTCAACGCGCCTTCGCCTCATACAGTACATGATTCGTCAGGTCTCCCAGCGTGTCGAGAGACCCCTGCTGGCACCGGCTGTGTTTGATCTCCACGGGAGTGTCAAGATCGCTTGTGTCATGGCATTGATCTTCAGCTAAGCGCATTCGGTGAGCTTCTGAAGAAGGCAAAGTGACCAACATCACCAGACCATTGTGGGTTGGACCCTCTGTGCAGATTACGGAGTGCCATCTGGTGGGTAGAACGAGCTCTGAAGTCAGCTCCGCGCATTGATTCGCCCTGGACGTGGAAATTGGTGCACGGTCATCCACGACCGTTAGCGCTCAGCTCAGAAGTCGAACAGCAACCTAGCGCCACTGACTCGCTGATGAGTGTTCTCCAGTGCCTCGATTCTGCCGGCTCAATAGAGTATGTAGTTCCACGCTGAGGTCACGACTGCTCGCAGGCTCAAAGTCTCAGAGGGTCAATATCCCGTGCCGAGCGAGCAAGCAAGCGTTTCAGAGAAGTACCGGGGCAGTGTTCCAAACGAGCACTGCCAGCCCGTGGCACTCGGTTGCTCGAATCGATCGCGCTTGCTAGTTTCGATATCAAACTGCTGCTCAATCACGAATGATCAGCACACCACCCCGTGATATCTCTGAAGATCTGGGGTTCGGCTTTATGAATGGCCAAAGCTCCAAAAGTGAAATGCTGATCACTTCACTAGCGGGCGCACTGTGCAAACGGAATGGTGCTTGTGAGCGCAACTGTCTGATAGCCTATCACCAGCATACGTACATCCACTAAGCTACCATGATACTCATGATATCTCCAACGTTTTATGCGCACGTGCGCTGACAAAGAGGTCGATCTGTGGCCGCTTCCGGCGAGGCGTGCAGGTAGTTTCAGGGGAAGTGCAGCATCACGAGCCAGGGAGTCCCGGTCTGTCGAGCGTGCATCCAACTCCACTTTGACTGGCCACGGGAGCCCTTATGGTCCCTGAAGGACGACGAATCAATGAACGAATGCCTCGCCACCCGGAGATTTCGAAATGCTTGGGTCGTGCTGCTACGCAGTAAGATCTCTGATTGTCTCGTTCGGTTCGTCGGTATCTCTACAGGGTAATTGGTCTTTCGAAGATTGTGGCGATGGGGACATTGGAGGGTTGCATTATCATGGCTCGGTGGGCGACTACACAGGGTTCCTTTGTTTTGTACTGGGCAACAATGACATTGTGCAAAATGTGTTTTCCATCGTCGCAAGACCAATCGTTCCACACTCGACTCTTTTGGGCTTTCCGGCACCTACCTCCGTGGAACTTCCCAGAGCTGATCGTCTTGTTCCATTCTGTCGGATCGCAGCGAAACAGTTATCATGCTGTGCTCGAATTCCTGCCGGAACCCAGCCATGAGGGGAAATTCCCTCTGGCATATGAAAGCAACTCCCTGCCTTCTCAGTGTTTCGCACGACTGCTGCCGAGCTTTTTCATGGTGATACTCCGTACGCAATTCAGTGACTTGGATAGGCCATGATGACATCTGACCAGCAGGCTAGTTTGACACACGGCCGACAATCCAACCACACCTCTCGTACAGACGCACTCTCACACGGGAGCGAAGCGGGGAGCAAGCTCATTGTCCTCTTTACTCTTTGTCAAGGTCTGCAACCCTGCTTCGGCGTGTCTACTGCTGTTGAAGAATTCCTGGTTCCCGGGAGGATCTGAAACAAGCTGCCCGAGCAAACTACTGCACAGCACCGATCACATTTTCCTTGCTCTATGTTACCCGTGTCGCGGGAAGCGAAGTTCGCCAGAGCAGCTGCACGGCATCATCCATCTTGACATACTATCGAAAGGACCCCACGGGCCCGTGCCCGGCCTGCGCGCATTGCCCGCTTCGGGGAGGAGATCTGCATCATCCTTTTGGCAGGTCTCGACCGTCTGTCGCCTCTCTCCCTCTCCCCCCCCCCCCCCCCCCCCCCCACCGGACGCACGTGCCAAAACGTGGCGGTTGCTGTGCGGGAGCCCGGACGACATTGGGAGAGGCAAGACAGAAGCTACGCTTATCGATCCGCCGTGGGGGGAATGGGGGATCTGATAGTGATCTGCGGCGCCAGTGTCAACTCTAATTGTGACTAACAGCAAAGCTGTGGTGGAGAGACAGAGCGGCACTCCTTATGCCTCGGACGGTTTGGTGCATAACGTCATCTGGGGTTGTTCATCTTCCGTGCCTGTGCGATTAGTCGGATCTCCGGTTCGAAGTCGGACTTGTCCACAGTTGAAAAGGATTTGGCTGTACATGCTTCGCTTCTGATGCTCGAGAGGCGCGGGATGGATAGTTTCAAGATCGTGTCATGTGTTCGCAGGACACACTTCACATGCGCAACTAAGGCCGACCATGATGATCATGATAGAATAGGCGGGCATCGTGGTTCGTATTGGCTGGATCTGCATAGACCTTGCCAGCCGCGGGAGTACGGTGTCCATGATGGTCCTCACCTCAGTGTGGCTGGGTCGGCTGGCTGATCATCGACGCTCTGGATGCCGTGCCGTGCTGTGCATCTCGGGTAGATCTTGTCCTTCGGCAGATGATGATAGATATGTTGGATCTCTGGCGACACCTGGAGATCGTCAGGGGAGGGCGGGCCACGAGGTGCCCATCCATGTGCAGGCGGTGGTGACGTCGGTGTTTTGAAACTCCTGTGCTGCCTTGACTTGATCTCATATCCCCCGCAGGACACTGGAAGACACCGAGAAGGGAGCTCGGCACGCGTGGGCCCACACACGTTGCAAGTCTCAGCCATGCTGCCAGGCACGGCGCTGCAGGACAATGGAGCCTGGAAGCTGCGGCAGCGACTCGAGAGCCAGCAGGTTCCTTGGAGGGTTGCATTGCTGGCCTTTGTTGGCCTTTGCTGGCCTTTGGTGGCCATTGTTGAGCTGCTCGGAGGCGATAGAGTTCAGCCGTTAACCGAGGAGCCAATCAGGCCCCTGACAACCCCTCGGCTCGGGCCTGCCAGGGTGCAGCTGTCTCTCGGGAACGCCCTCGAAAAGACAAAGGTGGGAATCCAGGGTCGAGCCAGCTTCAGGGCCTCCTAGTTGGTCTACGGTATGGTTCCTGGTGTGTTCTGTTCTGTCCAGCTCTACCTAAGGTAGGGTAGTCTAGGGTCTAGCCTGTTCTGTCCCATCCGTCCGCCGCATTGCATGTGCTGTGCCTTCCAATTGTGGTCTCTGCCCCTCGGCTCTGTCCACATTCCGCGATTTATCCCGCGACCGCCTTTTCGACTTCTTGGACGTTCCTACAACATCAGCATCTTGATTCTATCCGAGGACATCCTTCTGCTAGTCAACCGTACCAATTCGTGCCTGCCCTTCCAAAGAAAAAAGCCTCTGCAAACGTCTGATCGCGCTTCCGGGTGGCGATCACCACAGCCGTCAAGACGTTCTCCAATCTCCTCAACTCGTGAGCTCCTCCTGCCCAGACATGTGCGATCCTGGCAAAGGCACAAGCCTCTCTAACATCATGGCAGCACCCATCACCCATACGCCGGAGCTCGCTGCTCTGCTTCTCCTGGGGGTGCAGGAGACTGGGTTGAATCCCAATAGACTGCTTTCTTTCAACAAGAAAAACAAAACAATAAAACAGCTGCTGCCTGTATCAAGACGATAATCCTTCAGACAGCCGAGGCTCCTATCATGGCTCCTCACGCTGAGTACGATGCGGCCTCCGCGAACGGGGACGGACACGTCGATGGCACCAACGGCCACCAGCAGGCCGGCCAGCCGCGTGGCGAGCTCTTCATGGTCGACTCGCCCAACGTCACTTACACCGAGGACGAGATCCGCTCCAGGTACACCTACCGCACCACGAGCGTCGCCAGGAACGCCGCCGGCAAGTATGTCGCCACCCCGCGCGAGACGCTGTACGACTTCAAGGTCGACCGCAAGGTGCCCCGGGTCGGCATGATGCTTGTCGGCCTCGGCGGCAACAACGGCACGACAGTGACGGCCGGCGTCATCGCCAACCGCCGCGGCCTGAGCTGGGACACGCGCGAGGGCACCCGGTCGGCCAACTACTACGGCTCCGTCATCATGGGCTCGACCGTGAAGCTCGGCACCGACGCCGAGACCAGCAAGGACGTCAACATCCCCTTCCACGACATCCTGCCCATGGTCCACCCCAACGACCTCGCCGTGGGCGGCTGGGACATCAGCGGCATGAACCTCGCCGACGCCATGGACCGCGCGGCCGTGCTTGAGCCGACCCTGAAAGCCCTCGTCAAGAAGGAGATGGCGGCCATGGTGCCCCTGCCCAGCATCTACTACCCCGACTTCATCGCCGCCAACCAGGAGGACCGAGCCGACAATGTGCTTCCCGGCAGCAAGGCCTCCAACGCCCACGTCGAGAAGATCCGCCAGGATATCCGGTGAGTCGCGAGTTCTCCTCACCTGCCTTTTATGCGGAGCTAACCACAACCAAAACAGCGACTTCAAGGCCCAGCACAACCTGGACAAGGTCATCGTCCAATGGACCGCCAATACGGAGCGCTACGCCGACATCATCCCGGGCGTCAACGACACGGCCGACGCGCTCCTGCGCTCCATCGCAGAGGGTCACGAGGAGGTCTCCCCCTCGACCGTCTTCGCCGTCGCCTGCATCCTCGACAAGGTGCCCTTCATCAACGGCTCGCCGCAGAACACCTTTGTGCCCGGCGCCATCGAGCTCGCAGCCCGCCACGGCGCCTTCATCGGCGGCGACGACTTCAAGTCGGGCCAGACCAAGATGAAGTCGGCCCTCGTCGACTTCCTCATCAGCGCGGGAATCAAGCTCACCTCGATCGCGAGCTACAACCACCTGGGCAACAACGACGGCAAGAACCTCAGCTCGCAGCGGCAGTTCCGCTCCAAGGAGATCTCCAAGTCCAACGTCGTCGACGACATGGTCGAGGCCAACTCGGTCCTCTACAAGCCCGGCGAGCACCCGGACCACACCGTCGTCATCAAGTACATGCCCGCCGTGGGTGACAACAAGCGCGCCCTGGACGAATACTACGCCGAGATCTTCATGGGCGGCCACCAGACCATCTCCATCTTCAATGTGTGCGAGGACTCGCTGCTCGCGTCGCCGCTGATCCTCGACCTCGTCATCGTCGCCGAGATGATGACGCGCATCCAGTGGAGGGCGCGCCGCCCAGCTTCCTCCTCGGCAACTGGTCCCGGTAGTGACAACGAGGAAGACTTCAGGGGCTTCCACAGCGTCCTCAGCATCCTGTCGTACATGCTCAAGGCGCCGCTGACCCCGCCCGGCACGCCCGTCATCAACGCGCTCGCCAAGCAGCGCGCCGCCCTGACAAACATCTTCCGCGCGTGCGTCGGCCTCGAACCCGAGTCCGACATGACACTCGAGCACAAGCTGTTTTAAAAGGCAAAACATCCGATTGAGAAATCGGACCGGTGGAGATACGTGACACATGCGTGTCTCGACTCTGGGTACGGGTCCTTCCACGAGACAAGTCAAAAGACAAGCATGTGGAGGACAACTAGTGCCTCATTTACCATTCTGGATACTGCTCGTTGTGTGTTTCAAATCCTCGGCTGCGGCTTTTTGAGTAAGCCTCTTCAACACGCAGAGCCGCGCGGGGAGGTCTTTTTCTGTTCAGGAGGCGCAGGACTTAGACTTCAACATCTGCCCTGCCCGCGAATTTTAGATAGCAATATAGGAGGGATTGTCACGAGTCGACCTCCGCACTCTGACTTGTTGTGATAAATCCTGTCTATCTACTACTGTCTATTGAAAGAGATTGATACCGAGCTGCGAGCAACGCCTGCCATGTCCGCCCTGACTATAACAGACTATTTGTACCAGATCCTTACGCTTCTCCTAAGAGATATGGGGATTCTTCCAGTAGGATAAAATCAGAAACCGTTGTGAAAGTCTTCCACCAATGCCCGAGTCTGCTCATTGCATAGTTGAAGCCACAGTCGTACCGCTCTAACTGTCCACACTGGCGGGAGTCTGTCTGCTGCCACAGCGACAACCACAACTGCCAGCACCATGGCAGTCCTCCTTTTTCTTGCCAGCCATGACACCCGAAACATTCTCCCGCATGGCAGTGATCTCGTAACCTAGCAGGATACGGCAGACGATGGTATTGGCACCGAAACGCCACACGATGCCCACCGCATCCGCGAGGCTGATGAATAGCAGACTCGACAGGAGCAGCGTGCCGTACAGCACGTGTGCCGCGGCCGAGACGCTCACGAGGTAGCCGAGCAGCATGTACAGGTATCCGTGGTCCCTGTCTTCGAGATCCACCCGCGGTGCGTAGGCCATGGGCGTGAGCTCGTGGCGGAGCCAGGCGGGCATCGAGTCCGCCAGGAGTAGGTGCGATGGCCGGTGCGCGGGTCTGGAAACGTTTCTGTGCGTGTCTCTGCTGCTGCGCGGCCTCGATCGTGTCCCACACCAAGACCTTGACGATGTGTCTGTGCTCAATGGCTCTACCTTGCGGAAGTTGGAGGTTTGGCTATCTGTGTGTTGCTGCGCATCATGACTTTGGCTAGTGTGACCATTTCCCTGGCCTGCAGAAGATGGCCCATTCAGTGGCCTGAGAGCAATAGACAAAGTCCTGTCAGAATCCACCGGTCTGGTGCCCACACCACGGCCTTGCTCCGAGTCATGTCGCACGTCGCCGCCCTCGGCTGCCTTGACCACTCGTACACGAAGCAGAAGACTCCAGAAATGTCCCATATGTATCAACAGAACCAAGCATATCCACAGATAAGAGTGATATGCGGTATGTGGAGCCCAGACAACGACGGTCCAGGATGCGATCTGCCAGGCGAGAATCTGAAGGTTGACAAAAGTTGCCATGGCGAGTAGGTACTCAGCCGCAGTGATGAGGCTGACCACGATAGGTCTCGGCTCGTTGAGATTCATCCAACTCAGGTCGGGCCTCATGGTCTTCATTGCGGGGATAGACAAGTGCTCGGCTGGGTTGTTGAAGGTTCCCGCCATGTCTGCTCCTACTATTGGACAACTGGCCCCTATCAGAATGGCGAGGAACGGTCTACGAAGAGCGAGTGTGCCGACATCTGCAACGCGGGGGCCCATCTGCTGAATGATGAAAGGGGCAAGGCCCAGGACGAGAGCTGCGGTGGCGATCTCGGCCTTGCGATACTCAGGGAATTCCTTGATAATGCAGTCGATGAGTTCGTAGGTGGCTTGATTACCTGTCTCGGCCGGATCAAGGTATTGGGTGTACACCTTGGAGCAATTCCCCTCGAGGATCGGTCGTATGCGGCTCTCCCATGCTGGGAAGACCGTGATGAACTGGGTTGTTGGTCTGCTCGCGGAAACCAGCGTAGGATAGACACAGAAGGTCAAGAAGGCAGACAGTGGGAGTTGATTTGAGCGGAGTATCATGGTTGTTGACGAGCAGTTGACTGAGAGCCGGAAAAGATTGGTCGCTGAGATGGAGAAGCCTTGATATATCGTCGTCAATATAGCCTTGAGGCAGACTTGTAAGGCGGCCGCCGAGCTCTATCCGAAGGCGTTCTGCAATGCCCTCCGCTTATATGGACTCCAGGAAGAGCCTCCGTACCATGACCGAGCAGGCAGGCGAGCACATCGCTTGATCGACGGCCCTCCAGTGCGCGGCCATGGTGCGGCTGAACTGGACCTGCATGGTGTTGCATGTGCTCGGCAAGGCTGCAGTCAATAATATACAGGCGCGAGCCGCCCTCCCAATCGCATATTGAGCGTCTGCAGCGTCTAATGAGCTTGAATTGGGAGCCCGAACGAGACAGGAGGCTATGGCTGACAGCTAGAATAAGCCAGGCTGCTGCAGGCTGATGGTGTGAACGAGGCCGGCTGGGTGGCCCAGGCGTTTCAGCTGAACCACAACACAGTCAATACGTGGCAGGGCGAGGATGACATGCTTGGCGGCGAAGGTCAGATCCCGTGTTTGTAGAGCAAGGCTGGCGGCTACGCGGCTGAAAGCAGGGCAGGACGGCAGAGCCGGAACGTCGATGGAAATGGCTTGACTGGCATACACCTGTACAGATGACCATGAGGGGAACGGCTGGCGCTGGGCGACACAGGGCGATGGAATTTGCTTCTGTCAGAGGCAGCCGAGGCACGTTGGCGGGAGGGAAAGAGCTCAAGGCGGGTAGTGACTGTGGTTGTATTTCATGCTCCTTCCTGGATGCTCGCTAGCCACAACTACGCACGACAACATAGTCAAAGATGCACTCTATGACAAAGGTTCATCATCAGTCATACTTGCTTAATCTACAAAGAATTATGCTCTATCGCCAAGTGGTCTTATCGCCCAGTGAAGTCATGAACCAACGCGTGCCTCATGCGCGCGAAGACGCCCTAAGTCAGGCTGCGAACCTGTCCAAACGCCAATGTCCAAACGTGAAGCATCTTCCAACAAGCAGTTTCATCCAGACATAACACATGCATCAGCTCTTCATTCCCTAATCCGCTCGCCCGCGGTGGCTGCCCATCTTCTCGATTGAGTTCATGATGCCACTCCTCGAGCTCGGGCCGGCGCCTGGCCGGGCAAGCATCCCCGAGGAGCCCCCGAGCCTGTTTCTCTCATGACTCATCCCTCCGATCCTGCTCTCAGCCGGCTTCTTGACAGAGCCAGGTGCCCGTAGACCGCTTGATCGTACGCTGGCGATGCTGTTCCGCGACTGCGGCACAGCTGGAGTCTTTGGCTTTGCCGGGGTCGCCTGAGTCCTCGCCTCCTCCTGGTGGTGTACCATGCTCTGCATCGATTGCATCTGCATCATCTCTTCTGCGAGCTGGACAAGCTCGCCCTTCTCAATGCGCTCTCTCTCGAGCAGCACGCGCATCTCGGCATTGTCGGCCTTGACGCTCTGAATGATTGCTTTGAGCTGCTCGATCTCAGCTCGCAGCTCCTTGATCTGTGCCGAGTCCTTGATTGACTGTTCGCGTCGCTCTACGTCAATGACGGACATGTCGGGGTCGAATTTCGTCCTTGTGGCATTACGGCCGTGCCTCAGGCTCTCGTTTTCCTCCTCAAGATCGTTGAGCTTGTACTCAAGCTCCTTGACCTTCTTCTCCCATCGCTTCTCGTAGCTCTTCTTAAGCGCGGCGACCTTAGTTTCGTGCTTGCTCTTATAAAGCGCGTGTAGCTCCAAGCCAGCGGTCTCCACTGCTGCCGAAATCTCCTTCTCCCTAGACAGAGCAGCTTTCGATCTCTCGGGGGACTTCTCCGCCTCGGCGTATGCCTTACCGGCGCGCATGCCGGCCATCTTGCTCTCCGCTTCTTGAGCCATGATCTCCGCTGCTTCTCGTCGCTTCTCGCTCTCCTCTAGTCGCGACTCGAGCGACTCGCGCTCGTCTTGTGAGTTGACAATCTCCTCTTTGACCTTGCGTAGGACACTCTCCATGTCGCGGCCTCGTCGCTCCCAGTTATCCTTCTGCTCTTGCAGTGAATCCCGAGAGCCCTCAGCCTCTCTCAGCTGCTCCATACACTCGCCAACACGCTTCTCGGCATCGCCGACCGCCGTCTTGAGTGACGACACTTCGGCTTCCTTGCCACTCAGGGACGCTTTCAGGCTGCTGATCTCGGAGAGGAAGGCTGACTTGAGGGATTCCAGCTCGCGTTGCGTGACAGTCGGGATACTACGAGGTGTAGGGAGAGGCGGAATGTCGAAGTCGAGAAGATTCGACTGTCGCCGCACAGGGGTGGAAGCTGTCTGCATATGGCCTGTTGTGTTCATCCTTCGCATCGGGGACTGCTTCGAGCCGAAGCTGGAGAGTTGGTCGGTGAAGTCCATGAGGAGGTTGGTGGTGTTGCCAGATTCATGGAAAAGCGGCGGGCGAGGCGCTCTCCCTGGGGAGAGATCGTGCCTCTTACGTGTGGACCCAGGGACTGAGGGATCGAGCTTGGGGAACTTGCTAGGCGTCTGACCGAGGCGGGCAAACATGGTCATGTTTGGCACGGCCGAGAAGGTGCTGAATGTGCTGACCATGGTATCGTCTGCACCGGCTGTCTCGTCGCCAGTGTTGTCCATTCCCACCGAGACTGAAGAGATATCGTGATCGTTCTCGCCCGAGTCGAGCATGACGCTGTCCTCATCTTCAAAGATCTTGATGGCCTTTGCGAGGTCTTTGTTCTGCTCTAGGGCCTCCTCGAGTGTGATGTCCTGCTCGACAACAACAGGCTCCGGCTCCGCGGGTGGTGTCGGAGAGAGCTCTGGCTGGTTGACGCGTACCGGAAAGCGCTTCTCCGGTGATGCCTTTCTAGGGCTGCGCTGACCGGATAGCGAGCGTTCAGGTGACCGCCCGTCTGATCGTGCGTTCTCGTCTCTGGAGCTGAGAATCTTGAGAGGAGAGAGCTCGGCACCGGACAATATCCTAGAGTGTCGGACCTTGCTCGGCGAAGTGTTCTCTTTGTTAACAAAAGGGGCAGCCTTCACTGGCGGCTCGAGCGGTGAGCTCTGGGGGGCGCTGTTGGCCATGTCTAGATCTAGGCCGTGGAGCGGTGACGGGGGCGCACACTGCGTCGGCTCCATGTCGAGACGGAGACTTGTTGAAGGTGTCGGATCTGTAGCGTCCATTGCTAATGTTGTTTGTGGGCTTGACGCCATGGCTAGAAGCAAAGACTGATGTTATGGTGTGTGATTTTGTGGTCATGCGCAACGAGACACGCTGTGTGTCTGGTGTTGATCTATTGTGCAAGATTGCGTGGTTCGGCAAGCTAGAAACATTTAAGACGCCGTTTCACTGCCCCATGCTGCTTGTTCGTAGTAAACTGCTGGTGCACGTTGGCCAGCGCATGGATGGCACTGTGGTTGACACGGCAACCACGACCCTGCGACCAAACCAGCGCTGCCCCACCTTATCCGATAGCAGTCATCACAACAAAGCATTCGACTCGAAGCAACCTTGTTGACGGAGAGCCGTTGACGCCCTTGGCAGGAATTCATGTGCGTTGATAGTGATGAGGTCTTGTCCGAAACTAGCGCCTCATTTTTGAGCAAATACATGACCATCAGCGTGCAACTGGACGTTAGGCCACTCGTCATCTCGTAGCTGTCGCCACGAGACTGCATATTCCAGACCCTTGAAGATAATACCATTCTTGGTCGAGATTGCTAGCTAGGGATCGTATTGCGGACCGTGACTTTTCGTTGCCAACGCATGCAATATGCACCTGGCTTGAGCTTGGATTGCTACATGGCGTTGCCACGGGATGCTGCCCTCGTCCTTTGTGGCACGCAAAAGTCTCAGTTCGAACCTGACCTTGCATACGAAAGAACCATATGCGCGCACCGTCGAGCCTCAGCTCCCCTGCTGCATCTGTGTTATAATCACGAAGATGGCTGGAACACTTGTGGAGCTTCCTGATGCACAGGTCTTTCATCGGCCTAGAGTTCTGCGCACAGGAGCACACGCCGCCCACCACATGTTTGTGAAGTCTTCTCATTGTCGAAAATGCAGCATGTAACCAAGAGCTAATCGCCAAAACGCCGAATATAATGGTGTGATCATAGCGTCCCATGTAACCAGTATGAGGGGTGCAAGCGCGCACGTAATCCTCGCAAATGTTCGTGTATCTTAACAGCAGCAGCCGACGAGCCCAGCCTCGAGTTCGTGTCTTATAATGTCGCCGCGGCTTCAACAGCACCCGCTACCTTGAACTTCTTCTTGTTCGTCCATTGTATCTCGACGTCGTGGTTCCACTCCATGTATCGAGCCCAGCCTATACGTAATCAGATGTCAGTCTGGGGTTCTTGCCATCGTAGGAGCTGCAAGCCTGGAGGGGGTAGGGCTGGGGTTCGGAGGGCAGGAACGGTCCTGCTGAGAACGTACTCCAATATGCAAACTTCCTCCCAAAGTATTTCCCAGCAAATGGGACGATGATCATGGTCAGCAGCAGCTGAAGCTGCTCGAGACTAGCCTCCCACTCCTTCTGCGCATCGAAGTCGTCATCTGATTCGAAGCTTTCGGTCGACGAAGACGGCAGTGAGTCGATGTCGTCGTCGCGATCCAGAGTAGCCGAAATGTCCGGTATCGTAAATGAGTCGGAGAGAGACATGTCGAAGGGGTTGCTGCCAAGTTAGCAGTTGGATGGAACGTTGAGGCGGATCGACTTTCTACGACGGCCAAGGCGCAATCGGAATGCTGGAAGCCTCGGTAACGGCAACGGCAACGTGGCGGCGAGGGGTGGCGAGAGATGAGAATGGAGACAACACGATGCCTGGAGCTGTGAGGCTATCGCGAGCTGCTGGGCACTGGCGCGTATGCTTGCTGCTGCCGGGTCGGAATGGGTCTCGCGGCAGGGAAGCTCACCTGAGCATCATCGGCGCCCGGTTCGCCATGTCCCGCTCCGGCCAGGAAACAACGCCAGGTACGAAGACCAGTACCTGCCTGACAGTGCGACCAGCCACTGCGGAGCAAGTACCCGAGCACAGACCATTTGCAGATTTCGGGTCAAGGCGCCGGTTGGAGACTCATGATTGGCTACGTGCTGCTGCCAGTCCTCCGAAGCGCGGAACCTTGGAACACCGTCGCATTCTGCACGAGCTTTTTGATGTGGTGCATTTCTGAGTTTAAAGGCAGAGGCGAATAATCTAGGTTCATTGTAAGAACCACGTGAGCCAAATTAGGGTACAAGGCGCAAGCCAGACGCTGATTCCGCCCCCTGCACAGCACGCTGGACGGTACCCCGAGCCGCATGGAAGGCCCAAGGCAGGGGACTCTGAAAGCGTTAGGCTCCCTCCCACCCACCTCTCGTGGGGTCCAGAAGACCGGACGTCATTTGCGAGCTGCTCTAATATATGATGGCGCCGTGCCTGACACAGCTCGAACGTCCTTCCCATCCGCATCAATCTCTGCGCGCCAGAACACTTCCAACACAAACACGGGACGAAAGTCACAGCCGCAGCCATCTTTTGTGACGTGTTGTCAGCGACAATCTGACGGACGCAGAAGAGCTATACGTCAAGACAGTCATCAACCCCAAGGCAGCGCAAGACAGCAAGCCCCCTTGGTCCCATCAATCTCGGGCTGCTCTTTATCCCCGGAACTACGGCAACCACCGCTCGCGCACCGAAACTTGATATCAACGACAAGCCCGCCTCGGGACAGACTTCATTCCCCACTGGTTACAGCATTCACGTCCAATCCGGAGAACCAACTCGCCCAGCATGGCTGACCACGAGGTGAGTGGTGGATCACTTTTGTCCACTTCCGTCCATCTGCCCCTTTACTGCCGAGTTCGCTCGAACTGTTCGCAAACCTCCCGGGCATAGGGTTAGTGATGTGAGCTTTCTAATGCGACTGCACTTCCTCAAGTGAGGCAGTTCATGTGCGCCCGAGGCTGTGGTCGCAAGCGCAACTGCGTCGCAGTTTCAAGCAAGACATACGACTACACTCTTTTAGCTCAGACACATACACTTCCCCCGCATGGCTCGCCTGCACTCTGCTCAAGCCTTGCCACCCGCATTGGCACATACTCCAAGTGGTCGCGGTAATACTGCATCGCAGTGATGCTTGGTGGTGGTGGTGGTGACTGTGAAGGACACGCTAAGGCGACCCCTCCCCCCACATTGGTCAACTCGACCGCACCAAAAATTGCGAGCATTATTCACCCAGCCGGGTGAGCCTGGCACATTAAGAGTCATACTGCACCACCCGCCTCCAGTCACCACAGCCGGAGCCGCTCGAACGGCCTCGCCACTACATTACCAGCTGCTGAGCACCCACTTCTCCCCGTCCATAATCCACGTCTACAGCCCCACAGACAGAAACCTCGATTCTGCCCCTCGACCTCATCATTTTCATTTGGTTGACACGGACGACCGCCCGCCCCGCAGGAACAAAGACCCTCGATCCCAGACCGCAAACATCGCAAATCGGTAGTCTTCGATTCAGAGACAACCGTCGTCGACGCCGACGGCAAGGTCACCACCATGGCTTCCAACGACGAGGACAAGGTCACGGCAGAGTCCCACACCCCAAGTACGCAGCCGCTCTCTGACGCCCTTGGAGCCTTCACTGATCCCCAAGAAGCTCCCACCGACGATGCGCCCCCGGCTGAGGAGGGTGGTCTCGACCTCACGATGAAGAAGAAGAAGAAGAAGAAGGTCTTGAAGGAGGATGATGAGGAGGGTGAGGCCGGCGACGATGCGCCCGCCGAGGGCGATGGCGGCATCGACCTTACCATGAAGAAAAAGAAGAAGAAGAAGACCAAGACTGCCGAGGAAGGCGACGAGTTCGCTGCCAAGCTTGCCGCCCTGGACCTCGACAAGGACGGTGAAGGCGCCGGTGAGGAGGCTGATGGCGAGGAGCAGTCTGGCGACATGGACAAGGGCACAGGAATCTGGAAGCACGACGAGACTAAGAACATTGGCTACGACCTCCTGCTCAGCCGCTTCTTCAGCCTCCTGTCGCAGAAGAACCCCGACCACGCCTCGTCCGGTTCCAAGAGCTACAAGATCCCGCCGCCGCAGTGTCTGCGTGAAGGCAACAAGAAGACCATCTTTGCCAACATCCCCGAGATCTGCAAGAGGATGAAGCGGTGAGTAACCGGTTGCATGTGTTGGTTACATGGAGGGAATGCTGACTGTCGCGTGATCTAGTACTGAGGAGCACGTCACCGCTTACCTCTTCGCTGAGTTGGGTACCAGTGGTTCCGTCGACGGCAGCAGACGACTAGTTATCAAGGGTCGTTTCCAGCAGAAGCAGATCGAGAACGTCTTGAGAAAGTATATCCTGGAATACGTCACTTGCAAGGTAAGCGCTCTTCGGACATATTCGCTCCCGCCCATGCCTGTGCTGACCTTATACCACACCAGACATGTCGGTCACCTGATACAGAGCTCAACAAGGGAGAGAACCGTTTGTACTTTATCACTTGCAACTCCTGCGGTTCTCGGCGGTCCGTCACGGCGATCAAGACAGGTTTCTCTGCCCAGGTCGGCAAGAGAAAGAAGATGCGCGCTTAAGCGTCTCGCAAGCATCTTGGTCGTGTCGTCTGTACTTAGTCGGAAAATGCCTACGAGGCTGGATTTTTGGGCTGGAGTATCTTTCATGGAACATCAAAATATCATAAGATTGAGATATGACATGGCATTTCGAGCTTGTCGGAATAGAAAGACACTTTCATGACAGCTATCAAGCTGCCGCTTTGCTGTGCTTTGCCAATGACGTCTAGAAGATGTGTTTTGGGGACTACAGGGCGACTGCGTGGTCTCGCGGTCTCGTGAGGCAGCTTCAAAGGGAAGCGCAGATCAGAAGTCCGCCCAACGGAGGGCCCGGTCGTAATTCTTGATTGATCAGGCGTCTCTCAAGCAAACCCGTTTGCAGTAATGACGACCACTGATGCATATTGAGCCTGTCCTGCAAAGGGTCATGTACCCTACGGTAAGGGCCACAGAATCATATGCGCGTAGTAGGTACCTACGTCTTGTACTACGAATCTGTGTTGCCAAAGGGGGAAAGCCCATTCTGGTACTGCACGCATTGGACACCTGAGCGATCTGAGGCATTACTTTATAGGACCGTCGATAGATGGGCATGCCTGCCTTACGGGCCATGTCAGCATGGGACTCTGAGCGGCCGGGCACGCATGGCGGCTGCCCGGCCTGGTTCGGCGAGGTCTCCGGGCAAATGTGGAGGGGAGGCCGGAAAGCCTTCGGTGGTCCTCCTGGCATCGAACGGGTCCTGCACTTCGTGCGGAGGAAACAGCTGTGAAAGCCCTGCCGGCTTTGGCCAGGTTTGTCTAGCAATAAAGAAGTGAAACCAGACTCCCAATCAAAGTTCGCATACGAGCATGACCAAGGCACTCTGTAAAAATCTGGCTATCGAGCCTTTGGCGTCGAGTTGTGACTTTGGCCGTAATCAAGGAGCCACCCCGATAGTTCTCGGGGCGAAGACCGGTAGCGCCCCATCTCCTGCTTCCGATGGGAGAGGGGCGGGTGCTCTTCTCCGCAGCCGACACCAACAACCAGGCATCACACCCAGCACCAGGCCAGCGTCATTGGCGCCATGCAACACATCTCCCGCCGTCGGCTTCTCTTCCGAAAAAACGCAACCCCGGCTTCTGGACACCGGCTCGTGGCCAATGGGCCGCCGTATCTATGCTTTTAGTCATGGGTCGGGGAATTTGGGGAAGTGGTGGGTTGGGGAATAGATAAAAGACGCCCATGGCTGCTGCGCATGCGAGTGGCATGTGGGAAAGAATGTCGTTTCTCGGGAATATCCCTTGACGCAGCTCTTTCCATAGCTCGAATTTGACGTTTGCAATCCATCATACGCCATATCCGCACGTCTATCGGGCCTGTCTCTCGCACATAATGAGTGCCCAGGAGAGCATCGTGGCCCAGCTTGTGGAGCTGCTTGACAGCACGCGCAGCGTCAAGGTCCAGATCGACAGTGAGTATAGCATTCTATCCCTCGTGGCCAGGGCGGAGTCTTAATTCAGGGCATAACGTGGCTGACCATTCCTCTCCACAACCCTGAAGGCAATGAGATACACCCGATCAAAGCCATCCAGGCCGTCGCAGACGTCCTCCGCAGCAGTGGCAGCAGCACCAACGCTGCCCGCGAGGCCGATGCCCTCGAGCAGGTCGTTGCGATCGCCAAGAACACGCCCGACTACGGCGGCATGGGCCTCAGCGCGAACACAGAGGTGTCCGAGCAGGAGCGCTCCGAGCTGGTGTTCCTGGCGTCCGCGTGGCTCGAGTCCCTGAACTCTGCTGACCGCGCGACGCGGACGCTGCGCCCAACGGCACACAAGCCCGCAGGCCGGAGGCCGATGAACGTCACGGAGAAGATCTTTGCGTTTCACGATGTCGAGAGCAAAGGATGGGTGAAGCCGGGGGAGATGATCCGTGTTAGTGTCGACTGGATCATGTCGAGTGAGCAGAGCTGGCATGTAAGTGGTGCTTGTCACAATTCCAACAATTTCGATGACACCGCCCACACAAAACTTCTCCTTTCATGTTGGGCTCCAGACACTTACAATGGACGTATTCAAAGGGCATGGTGCAAGTCTATAATCGTCTCGGTGACCCGGGCATCTTCCGCAACGACCGGCTCTGGCTCGCCGGCGACCACATTGTCGAGCCTCGCAACATGCACACGCCGCTCTCGAAGGACCTCATGGCCAAGGTCGCCAAGGCCCGTCGCGACTTCAAGATGACCGAGTACCAGGGCTACAACTACACAATCATGCACACCGAGTTCTTCCGCGAGCGGACGCAGCCCGGCATGCTCATTATCGGCAGCGACAGCCACACCTGCAGCAGCGGCGCCAACGGGTGCCTGTCGATCGGCATGGGTGCCGCGGACGTAACAAGTGAGTCTGCATTCCCCAGACGTCACTCATACAAAGTCTCACGGGAACTCATCATCTAGTGGCGCTGGTCACCGGCGAGACCTGGTTCAAGGTGCCCGAGGTCGTCGAGATCCGGTTCGTAGGCAAGCCCCCGACCGGCGTGGGCGGCAAGGACGTGATCCTCTACGTCCTGCAGCAGCTCAAGCGCAACACGGTCGCCGCGGACCGCGTAGTCGAGTACACAGGCCCCGGGCTGGACCACCTCAGCCCGGACGCGCGCTTCGCCGTAGCCAACATGACGACCGAGTTCGGCGGCATCACGGGCATCTTCGCGCCCGACCACGTCACTCAGAACTTCATCAACCAGCGGAAGCTGGCCAGGCATAGGGACAGCGGCTACTACTTCCAAGCCGACGAGGGCTGCAGCTACGTCGAGACGCACACGATCGATCTGAGCCGCGCGGAGCCGTTCATCGCTCGGTACCCGAGCCCCGATGATGTCGTGCCTGTTAGTGAGATGGGCAGCAAGGAGCTCGATGGGTGCTTCATCGGCGCGTGCACGACCGCGGAGGAGGACATCATCATGGGCGCGCTCGTGCTGCAGGCCGGGCTGCGCGCGGGCAAGAGGCCCGTAGGCAAGGGCCTGCGCAAGGTGGTGCCGGGGAGCCGACCGATCCTGGACAAGCTGCGCAAGTCCGGGCTCGCGGACGCCTACGAGCAGGCCGGGTTCGAGATCGGGGTCCCGGGTTGCAGCTACTGCGTCGGCATGAGCACGGATGTCGCGGGCGACGGCGAGGTGTGGCTGAGCAGCCAGAACCGGAACTTCAAGAACAGGATGGGGCCCGGGTCGATCGGCAACCTGGCCTCCGCGGCCACGGTGGCGGCCTCGTCGTTTGACATGAGGATGACCTCGCCGCTGGACCTCATCGCGATGATTTCCGAGGACGAGTGGAATAAGTTCAAGGGCAAAGGCTCACTGTCTTCGGAGCCTCGGGGCCCGGAGCCGGAATGGGTCGAGCCCGCGGAGCCGGAGCACGCCGGCTCAGATGAATCCACTGCCTCCGTGGACGCCGCGGCAGACGACTCCCCAAAAGACAGCAGCAGCGGCAGTGACAGCGGAGGCAGCGCTCTCAAGAGCATATCCGCCAACGTCTACCGCCTGGGCGACTTTGTCGACACGGACGCCCTCGCGCCCGCGCAGTTCCTCGTGGCGGCCAAGGACGACAAGGAATTCGGCACGCACTGCCTCGAGTACACGAACCCGGACTTCCGGCAGCGCGTGGCCGAGGGCTCGACGATCGTCGTCGCGGGGAAAGCCTTCGGGTGCGGCTCCTCGCGCATGGAGGCCGTGCAGGCGCTGCTGGGCGTCGGCGTCGAGTGCGTCATCGCCCGGAGCTTCGCGTTCATCTACTCGCGCAACCAGCCCAGCCTGGGCCTGCTGGGGATCACCATCACCGACGACGGGTTCTACGAGGCCGCGCAGGACGGCGTGGACATCGACGTCGACCTCGTCGCGAACGTCGCGCGGGTCGGCGGGCGCGAGTTCGGCTTCGAGCTCAGCCAGATGGAGAAGAGCCTGACCAGCCTCGGCGGCGTGGCGCCCGCGTTCAACAAGTTTGGCAAGAAGATCTTTGACGCGCTGACGAGCGGCAGCCGCGGCGTGACCAAGTCGCTCAAGCAGGGCCACAGCGCGGGGACGTCGGCGAATACGTTGTCTTGGTAGTCTATAGTCAGTAGCCAGGTTACGGGTCTAATTTGCATAGCTTGTATATATTTTGAGGTTGTGTTTGATCATGGCTACAATTGAACTACGGTGGTGATGGGTGAATTAGGAGTTGCTGTGCTGTCACATGAATCCGGCCTTTTTCCGGCGTGACCGGGACAAGTAGCCGTGATAGCACGCTTGACATATGCTTCAAGACAATGAGTGCTTCGACGCTGGCCGAGAAACCCCTGCTGCAAAGTCGCAAGTGAGAGACAGCAGTCGTGGGAGTTCGAGCATGGCGAGCATGGCGCAGCCACTAGCGAGAACGATCAGACGAATACAGCCATAATTTTCTGCGTCAATGACTGCCGCGGGACCTCTGCGTGGTTCCATGTGCGACCACTGGCTTCGACGTTTGTGCAATTCCATGCGACTATCAACGGCGGGAGCCTTGCCAATGCGACTGCATACAATATGCATCCGCTTACACCGCAGCCTAGACGAGCCAGCGTTGGCTTCGCAACCCTTCCAGATGAAATGGAGGGGCGGCGCTTGAGCCTACAGGCCGGGGATGTGTTGGTCGCAGCAGAGGCTCGACCCGCATGCAGCGAGGATGCCATCCTGCGTGCGGAGAATGATGCATTGTCCATTGGGCCGTGGCCTTTGTACTTCGCCTGTCGTCGAGAGACAGTTTTGGTCTGTCTGCCTTCCACGCAGCCTAACCCTGGGCTTGCCAATCGAACGAGGTATATATAGGGGTCAGCTTCGTGGGTATGGAATTGGGTCTGCTGGATGACTGTGTTACCTCAAACCTGTGGTGGCTTCTATTTTGCGACTGCAACGACAGATTCCGACATACCTACCTGTTCCCCAGATATCTCCATACCTGAGCATCATGGCGGAAGCCCTCGCCATTGCTGGGGCAGCAATAGCCGCCGTCGATATAACACTAAAGCTTGCAACGGCGCTGAAAAAGCTTTGGAAATGTATCAAGGACGCAGATTCAATTCCAGAGGAGATCGACCAGTATTATAAAGAATGTTCCCTGTTCTCGAAAATTCTACACACAGTTGACAACATAGCCAAAGATATCAGATCATACCCGCACGAACAGGCAGATCGAAAAACTCAAGAACTGGCGAATGCTGTAGTGCAGCTATGCAAAGCCATCGAAAAGAGTGCCCGGGTGGTTGTCAAGTGCTTTGCTGACGTTCGCTGGAGCGAGGCCAACATTTTGGAAAAGCTCCGATGCAGGCTTCAGTGGCACATCAATAAACCTGACATGGTAGCTATTCGGCTGAGCCTTTTGAGCTCCCAAAACAGCTTGTCTTTGCTGCTTGGGCTCTATAACTTTGAGTGGGCGGTTAAGCAAACTGCTCAGGGCCAAACGCTCACACATAGAATGTAAGTTAAAGTGTTGGGCGTAGCTAGTCGCTCAGCCATTATTGACGACCCCGAAGAGCAATCGATAGGCTTCGTATACACCAGCAATTGCAGCAGCAAGAAAAGTATGTCGCAGCCCTAGAAGCCAGATGGATTGAACAAAAGGCAGCGTTCGAATCTGTCGTTGGGCGACAGTTCGCAACCATTCTGGATTTCAGCAACGATATTCGGAAATACGTTAAGAGCGCTGTCCAGGCGGAGATGGAGCGGTTCGAATCTTGCAGCCCTCCAGTCAACACGTCGGTGCGGAACCCAGACGGACCAGGCCAGGCGTTAAAGGAAGTTCGCTCTCCATCTACAACAGAGAGGATCTACCGAGAACACTCAGCATATCTGAATACGGAACGCTCCCTCGTGCTCGCTCGACCACTTGCATCTCAGAGTTTGGACAGCCAAAATCTGGCGAGGCACTCGAACTCAAAGACAACATCGCGCGCCTCGTTGCATATCAAACAACCTCGACCAGGAGTGGTCGGTGTTCGGGTGCGCGATCGTGGTGACGGGCAACCGAGTGATGAGTTCGGCGAATGGCCATCGCAGGTGATCGACCTGGAAGATCTCGATGATGCCACACAAACCACTCCAGAGAGCACCAGGCAAGCCAGTGCCGCTGTAGAGAACCATGGCAGTGCCAACTCGATTGGGAGCACAAGATCGCGCAAAGACGGGACAGGTACTGTTGAGACTGGACGAGTTCGAGTCGCGCGGCGTGGAAGCGAGGTGCTGCACGATGCAAGCTCTGCGACCTCATCAAGACACGGGCTGGAGGAGGACGATCACGGGAGTGGTGAGGATGTTGAAGGAACATCCATCTGGCAGGCCGCCCCCCCGTTCGGAGGAGCCGGGGGCAGGCGCCGGCCACGGAAGCCACGATCGCCTTCGCCCATCAAGTAAGCGTAGTTGATACACAAATACATGCATGTGCCACCAAGGAACTATGATCCTCGAGCTCGAGATGCCGACTGTTTTTTCAGTAATGGCCTACTCCTTACATGCTTTGTGTACATGAGAATAAGAACAAGCAAATCCAGTCACCAGACGTGGAGGAAATGAGGCTGCTGGGCGGCTGACGTGATTGGCGGGATGACGCAGTCGTCGACGGAACCCCTGAAATGAAGTCCGGGGCTGCAGGTACTCTTAGGTGGCCTCAAGGCGCCCAGGTACCTGGTCTGGTGGATACATGGCTCCCCAGGCAGCCAATCAGCACGCTGGAGACTGTCCCGGCCGGAGAAGAATGGAAGGCGCGAGCGTGGAGTCCACCGCCGCTGCCCCGTGGCGACCGGCGGCCGCCCAATTTGTTTGTGTTATGCACCCGACACAAGATCAACAAAAAAAAATCCCATGTCTCGCCCGAACACAAGACCGCTCCCGCGTCTGTCCCCCCTCTCCGCCATTCCTTTCTCCCATCCCACTTCTTGAGAACGGACGCCTGGGCGAGCAACAGCGACTCCCGTGCCGGCACTGCACCACATCGCCACAATGACCGGACGATACTCGCTCCGTGCGACTCCTCGGTAAGTCGCCCCTGCTCCGCATCGCGACTCGATGGTGCTCTCGCAATGTGCCTACACCGCGCCACTGCTCGCTTTTCCGACCAGCCACGTCGAGTGTCTATTCAAACACGGTCTGACCTGTAGTCGTTGTGTGCAGCAAGAAGGAGCTTTACGAGGGAATGGTGGAGACCCCAGGCCGCCGCACCTCGCGCCGCGTGACACCTCTGAACGGCATTGACGGCGCCTCGGACGAGGGGGAGTCGAGCTCTGCGGCCGAGACCATCGTTAAGAAGAAGTCGGCGACTCGGAGACGTACCGGCAAGTTCATTGAGCACACCGACGACTCTGACGTTGCCCACGACATATCCCTCGAGGCGATTGCCGAAGTCAAGCCTTCCAACGGTGCAGCCAATGGCCACGCAGCCAAGGATGCCGCCCCAGCAGCGCCTGCCAAGATGACACCGGACAACATCGACCATTCCAAGCTGGTCGACGGTTGGGCGCCGGGTCTGGACAAGAAGGTTGACTATTCGCCCCATTTCGAGTTCGGCGGCAGTCTTGGTGCCCTGGCGCTCATGATCGGGTTCCCGGCCTTGATGTACTACATGTGGATCGGCGCAACCTACTACGACGGAAAGCTGCCGTTGCCCACGGAGGGACAGTCACTGTTTGACTTCTTCCGCCACCTCGGTCATCTCATCTACACGGGCGCCTTCCCGACTCTGCAGGCGTGGAAGATTTACTGGGTCTACTACATCTTTGAGGCCGTTCTGTACCTCTATGCTCCTGGAGTGTACGGATACGGCAAGCCCCTGCCTTTCGAGGATGGCAAGCAGCTTCAGTACTACTGCTCCGCGTACTCCAGTTTCTACATCACCATCGCGACCATGGCCGCCCTCCACTTTACTGGCTGGTTCCCCATCTACACCTTCCTCGACGAGTTTGGGCCCCTCATGTCTGTCGGCATTCTCTCAGGTTTCCTGTGTGCTTTTGTTGCATACTTCTCGGCCCTTGCCCGAGGCGCTCAGCATCGTATGACCGGCTACCCTATCTATGACTTCTTCATGGGTGCAGAGCTTAACCCTCGCATGTTCGGCATCCTTGATTTCAAGATGTTCTACGAGGTCCGCATTCCCTGGTACATCCTCTTCGGCATCAGCGCCGCCGGTGCTGCTCGCCAGTACGACCAGTACGGTTATGTCAGTGGCGAGATGTGGTTCCTGGTCATGGCCCACTACCTCTATGCCAATGCCTGCTCCAAGGGCGAACAGTTAATCATCTCAACCTGGGACATGTACTACGAGAAGTGGGGTTTCATGCTCATCTTCTGGAACATGGCTGGTGTCCCCCTGTCCTACTGCCACTGCACTCTCTACCTCGCCAACCATCACCCTTCGACCTATGCCTGGAACAAGTGGGCTCTCGGTCTCCTCTTCGTGAGCTACCTTGGTGTCTACTGCGTGTGGGACCAGGCCAATGGTCAGAAGAACGCTTTCCGCGCCATGGAGCGTGGCAAGCTCATCAAGCGCTACACTTTCCCTGCGCTCCCGTGGATCTACATCGACAACCCCAAGACCATCCCTACCAGCACTGGCGACAGCCTGCTCGTTGATGGCTGGTGGGGTTACGCGCGCAAGATTGCGTACACGTGCGATGTATTCTTCGCTCTCTCCTGGGGACTGATCACCGGCTTCGAGAGCCCCTTCCCGTGGTTCTATCCCGTCTTCTTTGTTGGCATGATTATCCACCGCGCCACAAGAGACATTCAGCGGTGCCGCATCAAGTACGGCGATGCATGGACGGAGTACGAGAGGCAGGTGCCTTACCTCTTTATTCCTGTAAGAATCTTCTACCACAATTTCCGAGACATCGCCCAAAAGCTAACTTCTCTGTAGTACGTCATCTAAGCTCGAATCGCTTTGGCTAATCGTCTTGCGGGTCCATTGTGCCTTCACATGCTCGCAAGGCTATGCATCGCATGACTGTGCAGAGACTCTTTTGGCTGATTGCATAGTCCGGCTGCCAGCAATACATACGGCAAACCCTTAACACTTCCTTGTAACATACTTAAAGTACGCCGTGGCATTTTAATCACGCGAGGACTTCTCCGCGACCTGTAGAAGTACGATTCAGCTACTATAGGATATTGATAATGAATTGACGCTGTGGAAAACGAATGTTCTTCATACTGATAGTCAAGACACCTATCGTGCCAGACTAGTGCATTGCTGCCGGTGGGAGGCATAAGAACGTCGATGCACATCCTAGCAGCCACGTGGTATGCTCATTGGCCAAGCGATGATGCAGCTCATTGCTAGTTTGAAGTGTGCTTTGCTGTATAAGCCAGTCTGGAATGATTGAGACACGCGACCTCAACAAATTAGCAATCGAAGACATCTAAACCACATCTGTTCTGCTGCGTATGCTGAAAGCTTCCACTGACCTGTTCAGCATGCGAGCCACTGAAGTGCCGTCAGCAGATGTCTCTATGGCCAGGATCACGAGACGGGCTCACAACGGCGTCAATGGCCGTGACCAACTGCAGACCGCCGGTAAAACTGCGGTACCCAATGGCAACGAGCACAAGACATCGCCAGGTCCAGATTCGAAACAGCCATCCAGGTCGAGCACCGGGCTAGACTGGGCGTGGGCTGTAGTCACCCGTCGGCAACGAGCCCGCCCACCATCCTCGTCTTCATCATCGTCGTCGTCATCGTCGCCGCCGAGACGCAAAGCATCGTGGGGTCCCTCACAGCTGCTCACCTGGGACCAGGTACCGTCCTGGTACGCCCAGACGGACCGCATCCGCACGGGGTTCCGGCCTGTCACGCACTCGACAGCGCAGTGCGCCGCAAGCCTGGTGTATCTGCACAACGAGTCGGTGAACATCTACAGCCACCTCGTGCCGGGCGCCGTCTTCCTCGCTGGGGCGGCGGCGCTGCTTCTGCTGCTCAGTTCTCCGCTGTCCTCGGAGATCCCACTATATCAGCTGCTACCAGCCTCTTTAAGAAATCAAGACGCATCGGGGCCACCTCCAGCGATACCAGCAGCAGCACCACCGCCCACAACAAACGATACGCCGCCACTGACTTCCCGGCCCGAGCCGTCGTCATCGCCGTCGTCGCCGCGGACGGACATGCTGGTGATCACGCTCTTCTTGGCCACCTCGGCCGCGTGCTTCGGCACCTCGGCGGCATACCACGCGCTCGTGTGCCACTCGCGCGCCGTCGCCGAGCGATGGGTCCGGCTCGACTACGCGGCCATCGTGCTGCAGATCTGGGGCAGCTTCATCAGCGGGCTGTACATGTGCTTCTACTGCGAGCGGGGACTGAGGAACGGGTACTGGGCTATGGTGAGTATTGTGTTCTTCTTAACTTACTCCTCGTGGAGCATTGCTCATATTTCTGGTTTGGTGCTGTGACTTCGATGAGAGGAGAGACCCAGGAACCTCGTGCCCTGTTGATCGCGGGCCCAAATATCGTCAAGATGTACAGTGATCACCACGTGTTTGTCACAAGAGCCAGATCCGCTAAGCAAAGCACGATGCTCCAGATCACGACGCTCTCAGTGATGACGGCCCTGGTCGTGCTCGACGCCCGGCTGCAGAGCCTGCAATGGCGCATGCTGCGCCTCGGCGCGTTCGTGGCCACGGGCCTGTCCGCCCTCGCGCCCATCGCGCACGCGGTCGCCATCTTCCCCTACGGCCAGCTCGACAGGCAGTCGGGCCTGCGGTGGTACTATCTCGAAGGGCTGTTCATCTTGGCCGGGGCGGTGGTGTATGCTGTAAGTCTTCCTGACCTTGACCGTCGATTAGTGCTGGGAGGCGGCTCCGGCATGGGTCTCCTTACCGCGTGTAACGGATACTGGATGCCGCATTTTCGACGCCAATGTCAACGGCACTCAATCTTTCAACCCGGCAGGCCACACAACATTGCCGTCCACGTACAACTCCCGCTGACCCACGACTTGTGCGAGAACACAGACACACTTCCCGGAGTCCTCCCGGCCGGTTAGGTACGACATATGGGGCGCCTCGCACCAGCTGTTCCACGTGCTCGTCGTGATGGGCGCGCTCGCCCACCTGTACGGTATTGTCAGCGCGGCGGAGTGGAATCACAGGCATCCGCGCTGTCCGGCGGTGTATGCGTAGACGAGGTGGGCAGAGTGCATGCGGCGACCGGCAGGTTACTTAGACTATATCTTGTGTCATGAGTTAATACTTGGAAGCAACGTTCTTGGTAACTCGACCAGATAGCTATGGGACACTTCATGTCATGAAAAGCGGCGCAGAAAGATCAGCATAGAATACAAGTAGAACGACACAGAGATGCATAAGATAGACGAAGGATTCAAGCATTTCCAATAGAGCGGAGATGCTCGGCCACTAAACAATGTAGATTGCAAACCATCATCGCAGAGTCTTCCGTGATTGTCGCCGCAAGGGTTTACAACCCGAACTTTGCTCACGATTTCAGGGGAGGCCTGTTCAATCGTCATGACCATGCTATTTATGGTCCCAGGATTAGAACATCCAACTGTATTTTTCCTTGTGATCACACATACCATATTTCGCGAGTATTTATGGCAATGGACCTCCCGTACTCGTCGCCAACTGCGCTTGTACTGACGCGCAATATTCGGACTGCTTCCACATGCCGCCTCAGCAAGCTGCTCCCCCTGTACATGCATGACCACCTCGACCGAATCAAGACCCTCATTGTACAGAGCACCGTCTTTTCACAAAAGGACAGAGGGCATGCTGCACACATCAGGGGTTTCTCTGCCCAGGGGTCCTTCTCGGTCCCTCATATACCAGCAAGCTCCACCCAGTCGACCAAACCCATGAGCAATCCAGCGGTGACGGGCCCGTAATGTTACATCCCGATCTCACCGGCCCACCTCAATCACGGCAAACATTGCCGCGATGCTGTCCGCCACAGAGAACAACACGCAGCGAGCGGCGAGGAAGTGTCGGTGTGTGTGGCACGTTGACCAAGGGGAAGTCGTGTCGCCAGAAACATCGAAGCCCCAACAAACCTCACCGTGTTGGCTCCGGTGTGGCCGACTAAGTCGATATCTCGTTGCCACGGAATCAGAAGGCGGAAGGCATGCATTCAGTTGTGATGATGAGTTTCTCCAGTCATAAATGTCTTTTATTTTCTCTCGAGTCAAGTTATCTTCTTAGAGTGCTCTTTGATGGATATCAAAAACCCTCCCCTTTTACTCGAGAAACAGCAACAAAAAGACCCAAGCTATACATCAGAACATAAAGTTTCTCTTTCCTCCTCAAACCCCGGTCAGACCAAGAATCGAACGATCCTTCTTCTTTAGTTGACCTTGGCCTGGCCGAGGTTGTCGATGGTGCGGGCGCCGTCGACGAGCTTGCCACCGGCGGCCTTGGCGCGGCAGAGGTTCTTGCCGCGCTCGACGGTGTTGTTGCAGGTCAGGTTGACCTGGGCGACGCAGGAGAGACGGCTGCCGCCTGTGATTTTTGCCAGAAACGGGCCATGGTCAGCATACTGGCTCCCATTATTACAGGAAGAATGTGTGGGGTAAGACTCACAATCCTGACCACCGGGGACGCAGCGGCCCTGCTGGCCGTTGACGGTGCAGGAGTCCTGCTTGACCGAGGTGTTGGCGACGCAGCAGGTGCCGTTGGGGACGGGGCGGCCGGCGTTCTGGCGGGCGTGGATGTCGGCGACATCGACGAGGTCGCGCTCGGCGTTGCGGATGCCCTCGGTGTCGAGGATGGCGGCCGAGGACAGGGCAACGAAGCCGAGGACAATGGTGGCGAGAGAGAACTGCATTTTGAATATGGGTTTGGGGTTGTTGGTGTTTTGAAGAAAAGGGCGGGAATAAAAGTACTCGAAGAAAGATAAGTTGAATAAAGTTGTCTTAGGAGCGATAAAGACCGACCGGCGGTTGAAGAGAGAAGATAAAAGGCAGATAGACTGGAGGGTTTATGTTGCGATCGAAGGATGGAGAGGAAAGGGAGGGAAGTGATGGGATGGAGGGAATTCGCAGGTCTTCTTATACTGCGGGAGAGTTGCACCCATCTCCACTTGTGGACTGCCTGGCCATGTCGTGTAATTGCGAGGCTCGTCGTGTCCTGCCTCCCGAAACCCCGTGGTGGCTCTCGAAACGGGCCTGTCCAGACGTCTGGATTGGCGGAAAACAAAACACCAGGCGGTTGTCGGATCTGACCAGGGGCGGAAGAAGTGAAGGGTGCCTTGCAGGCCTCATCAGCTGCCCAGCGGGTGAGACGCCTCCCCTTGCGGGCGCAGGTCTGAGGTTCAGGTGTGCGCCGGGGCCCAGGGGGTCCCATGGGCGGGCCCAAAATGGCATCGGCAGCAGGGGTGGCCGCCGGCAAGGCGCCCGAGCTGGGCACGCTGCTCGATCGCGCGGCCGTCGGGGAGGCTCGTCCTGGCCGTGGCTATTGGTGTCTGGCGCATGCGCATAGTTTCTGCGTAGATGAGACGAAACCCGCCTGGGGGTTGTGGCCAGGCTCAGGGGGTTGCTGCACAAGTGGCACTGCGGCGCCCGCCCTGGTCTGGAAACAAGCCATAGCACGCCGTGGTAATGCGTGCGCGGCTGCGCCCCTGGCCGCACGTGTGTCAAGATCGTCTCGAGTTGTGCCGAACCCGCCGCTCCTGGCGCACAAACACCACGCCAGCATCGTGACCTGCTGACGCGGTTGGCGCAAACATGCGCATGTCCCCAGCCCGCGGCGGACCAGCTCAGCCGGGGCAGGCGGCATCACCGGCAGCACCGACAGCACCGGCAGCCAACAACCAACCCCCCGAGGCGCAACCTCGGATCTTCGTCGTGACCTCGGTGCAACGATCCGATAAGCATCAATCAAAGTGCATATTAAACCCGATAGCCGTGCATGTAGATTGATTGATTGAATGATTAATTAATACCCTACCCTAAGTACAACAGTGAAGATCCGGTGCGCCCCGATCGTGCCGCCTTCAGGGGCACTTGCCAGATTCGTGCACTGCCAGTGCCCCTGATTGGGCAGGCTCCACGCCAAGGCGATGTTGCGATTGGGCCGTTCTCAAGGTGCTTTAGGCGCGCCCAGGCTGGGAATAGCGCAAGTTGGAGGCTGCACAGAAGCATTGTCCTTCCACAACGAAAACCTACTTTAAGTACACATCTGAGGCAGGTCCCTGCAAGCACTGCCATCCGGAGATCTCGGTTTGGCTAAAGTTAACCTGCTCCTGAGGCTCGACAGTGTTGTCGTACAGGTATTGATTGTAGCGCTGCCAGTCTGTGAGTAGTGTCGGTGCGGGAACAAAATCTCTCATCTATTCGTGGCCAGGCGACTTTACTTCCTTGCTGCGCACAGTTGCCTGCAAATCTCTGTCATCAAGTTTTGAAGTGATCGTTGCTGATTTTGCGCATTCAAAGGACCTCTCAGAAAGACGCGAGAAGGTCCACGAGAGTGACTGAGCTGGCAAAGTCCAGACGGCATCAATGGACCATCACGCATAGGACACGGCGTGGCTTGACTGTGCGGGAGCTGCAGCTTATAAGTATCATAGTCCGGGCTCTTGAGCGGCGGAGCATTTTTCCGAGGGCAGTCATTGTCAACTTGAGTGTTGCAAAGACCACAAGTGTGTGCCCACATTCACGCAGAGACCATAATTTGGGGCTAGGAACTCCTGGCTGATTGATTATATCGTGGCACATCTTATACTTGTCATGGTGCCTTGGCAGCACGGATGTTCGCCGGAAATCAGTCAACATTGATGTTCCGTAGCCATCAACGACTGACTGGCTGCCTCCAAAGCTTACAGGAGACAGGGCAGCTCATTTAATGATAAAATTCAGGCAACACGGCCATGAGAGCCTTGACGCTTTGGAGCCTCACGAGGCTCGTCATGGTGATGAGGTATCAGAGATTTAATACAACACACACCTTTCCAGCGATGAAAACTGCATTGTGCTCCTTGTATAATCTGTCTGCTAAACTCGTCAGCATCTACATATTCCCCAAAAGTCGATTCATCAAAAACCACACACATACGCAACACATCACCTAGCTCTCAACAAAAAATAGTTCGACGCCAATGGTCCCTCTGGCCGCGGCCGCGGCCGCAGCCGCGGCGAAGCGGAACACGTGGATCGGCTACTGGAGCCGCCTGCTACGCTCCTGGACCGAGAGCCCGAACTGGTGCGCGCCGGACAGGGTCCTCGAGCTCAAGACCGACGGGGGCATGCACGTTCTCTGGCTGACAGACACCGACGACGGCGATGGCGACAATGAGGCCGGGGCGGAGACTGCCAGACTGCACATGGTGATCCGGTTTGGCTGGTGGCTACCGATCACCGATGACGACGACGACGACGACAACGACAAGGGGAATGACGACGACAATAGGAATGACGATGAGGGTGGTGTAGACGAGGATCCGATCGACTAGGACTCGATCACGGTCTTCCGCCTGCACCACGACGACGAGGTCTACCAGCGCCCCGGCGTGCTGGTGCTCGAGGCGCTCATGCAGCTGGCCAGGGAGGATCCGTTCAAGCTGCACATCCTGAAGGTCTCGGGGCGGGAGGAGAGGCAGCCTGCAGCCAAGATTCTGTTTCATCTGATGGAGGAGGGTGAGTCTGTTTCTCATTCCCGGGGGATTTCTAGCTGGTAAGTAGGGGCCACGTTTCGTCACAGTTGGGCTGACAATGCCGCTGCAGAACCTACGCCGCCCAATACTCCTGTCGGTCAAGCCAGCTTCCCGGTCGGTCTGCCAGATGCTGCGGCTGATACCATTGAGTAACTATTGTCCGTGTCTTGAATTCTCGGAGAGTAAGGCGCAGGACTTAGCTGAGATAATTGTTGAGGTATTGCGCCGGGGCTGACTCAAGTTTCCTCGGCTCAGCCCTGAAGAGTATTTCATGCCTGTTAACTCCCAATAGATGCCAACCATAACAGGTCGTGGATTCATATTGGCTGAAACGAGATGTCCAGCAAGTTTTAGAAAATAATAATAAAGTAACATTCACTTTTGTACCATTATTGTGCTTGAATGTCCCTCAAAATCAAAGGGACAAAAAAATAAAAATAAAAATTACCGCGGGCTGAAGCAAAGGCAGAAAACAGAGACCAAAGAATACGAGGACGCTGGTCACGCGCAGCGGAAGATCTTTCATTGTGTCTATTGGCTACGCCATATCTGTCTATCACTTCTTCTGTTTTGGCTACTTTGGACGAAGGAATCCTGCCAAGTTGGTACAACAGGATGAATGGCATCGCTCTCAAGCATGGTGCAATGGGCAGATCGATATTTTGTCTCCTACAACCAGTCGACATTTCTAGAGACTTACAATATTCACGATTGCATAGCATGAAGGTCTTGATTGCTACGAGAAGTCACGGACAAGCTGTGCACCTAAGCCATCAGAGTTGTGCAAAGTCTAGCAAATGCGCTCATCATTTGGAAGTCTATCTATTGGATGTCCAAGCACATACTGTAAAACAACATGTCATACAACAGCAGAAACTCCAAGGCCATGACCGTCATAACTGTTCATGTCGTGCTGATCCTAACATGACCACTCAGAACATACACTCCCGTAACCGCCCAGCCTTGCCGAGCTCATACTCGATCCACCTCCCCACGCCCCGTCGGCCAGGGACAAGGACGGCTCCAGGGTTCATGACGTGGCAGCCCTCATATGTCACGCAGAACGCTGGCGCCGTGGGATCGACCAGCACCATCGCGGTTGGCAGCGGGTACAGATGCAATGAGCTCGCGTAGTCCCAGTGCACAGGTCTGATGTTTGTCCTGAAGGGCGACAGATACCCCTGGTCCAGTATGGTCTTGACCAGTTTCCTTGCGGACTGTACGTCGTGCGGGACCTCTGGCGCATTCGGCGGCTTCACCGCATCGACTTCCATGTCGTCGTCTTGGCCTAGGATATCAGCCATCTCCTCGTCGTCGGGCACTTCGTCTGTGTCTACGTTGTTGCTCGCCTGCTCCTCGGGTGCCGTTTTCGAGGACTTTATGTGCACCGCAGTCCTGCGCATGCGTGACGACAGGTCATCGCGAAACAGCACAATCTCGTGTGCGGGTCCGAACACGGATAGCCTCGCTGGGTTGCTTGCCCAGATGGCTTCTCCGCCGTTCTGGACGCCTGGTTCGGCATTCGCGGTGGCAAAGGCCCTTCTGATCCGCGATGTGAACATCTCGGGCACTGGTTTCCGTGGCAGGGGGACAGCGGAACCCGACGAGAATGCAGAGGCCCAGCCGTCATTGTCGCCGGGTACGAAGACAAAAGTGGCTGTCTGCAGGAGCGTGGGAAAGTCGGAGAGGACGGACGCTAAAGAGTCAAAGTATTCTTTGTACTCAACACTTCCGCCACTGGCGCCACCACTGGCCATGACGGCGTGCTCGGTGAAATTTCCGGTAACGACGAAGGTCATGGGAGATGTGCCTTCGGGCTCTGAAGAGTACACTGTCAGGATCTTGCGGAGTGCTTGCAGGGCTCGCGGCTGGTCGAGATTCAGCTCGCCAAGAATCACAACTCTGCCGCGACCTGGAGCATCGTCGTCGTCCTCGCGTTGTCGCAGCAGACGATGCTCAAGCTTGCGCATCCTTGCCCCAGCAGCTCGCTCACTGCCAACGCCCAGAAAGTCGATCCAGCCAAAACCACCTCCGATGGTGTGATCTTGGCCGCCGTCTGGACCACTGACACCAAGCGTAGCTTTTCTTTTCTCGCAAGGAGGCTGGCCTATGAAGAACCCCTGGAATCGACCGCCAATAACTCCACCAATTCCATTTGTGCTCCCAAGGCCTCGTCCCGTTGCTTCTTCGTCTTCCTCATAGACGCCATCCACCAGAACTATCATGCCGGGTGTGAACCATGCAGAATCTTCCGGTATGGAGACAGCCTGGGAGATATCGAGCGATATCGTGCCCGTGAGATCGCTGATGGCCAGGCTTCCTGTCGGTAGCACGGATAACAGGCCTAAGAGCATATGGTGAGAGCCGTGCCGTCCAAGAAGGTTTGATATAGGTGTGAGCTTGTAGGTCTGCTGGGCTGTGAGGCTTGACGCAGATCTTTGTAATGAGGGACCCCCTTTAGCAGAGGCGACGGCTGATGTCTGAAAGGACTCATTTCGCAAAAGTCGTTGGTGAATGACGTTGTAGCGATTGCGGAAGAGTGTCGTTTTCTGATTCGCGGAGGGGAGGATGGACGGTTTCGACGAGTCCCTGCAGTAGCTGTTAGCTTGATCACGTCGTAATTTGGATACAAGAATACCATACCTTTCGAAGTGCTTCTTGGTCATGTTGTAAAGCATGCGTGGCTGATCTTGGGCATTTATGACCTTGGCCCATTTCCTTGGGTCGTTCAGACCATCCTCGTCATCCTCTACATTCTCTTCCTCCCGCATCCCGAGTCCAGACATGCCGAAGCTTGCCTGGCTGTCATCTCTTGTCAGGGTCGCGGGCCGCAAGCCCAATCTCGTGTTCGAAATGTCCACGTCTTGGGAAGACATGTCCAGAGCTAAGCTGTTCTGTCGCGAGAGCTCCCGGACAGTGGCAATCCGCCCGCCGCTCATGTTCCCCTCGAGTGACTTCAGGATGTCCTTGAGCTCGCTGCTGGCGCCGTCGACAATGACACCACCATTCCGGTTTTTCCAGCCTTTGGCCACTTCCTCGAGCACCCGCTCAGCCAACCCCTCCTCGCGCCATCCTGATCCACAGTGCCTCCCTATGAAGGCTGCAAGCTCTTGTAACGCCGAAGAGGTAAGCGTCAGGCTGTGTTTCTTCGTAAATGTGCGGAAAGCGAGTGGTCGCAGCGTTGCTGGAGGCAGGAGAATTGGCAGGATCGTGGTTTTCGTAGTCGGGGCTATCGCGAACGGCCTCTGTGTGTACGCGGGAGTGCCAAACGCTGGAGATGATGACGGAATCAGGTCTTTGGCTGGACCTGGTGTCTTGGGCGCGAACAGAGCCGCCACGAGCGGCTTGTCGCCCGGCATGGTTGTGATCGGTGTGAGAGGTTGCGGTTGTTTTGCAGATGGATGAGCGGCTGGTTAGGCATAGATCTCAGCTAAGAATAGGCCCTCTCAACACGTGCAATGAAGAGCTCTGTCTGCTGATTATGCTGTGGGATGTTCACAGGTGCTTCAGGCGAACGTAGGTATCTCGGCATCGAGAAGTCCGTTGTGGGGGAAGACGCGTCCGAAGCTCGTTTACGCGTTAATTGAAGCTTGCAGGGGTGCCTAGTCCCCCACCTGTACCGCCATCATCGCCTGTAATCGGGGTGACTTTGGCGAGACATAGATCTTCTGCAATTCCGCCCCACTTCAAAGCAGAGAGCAAGGTATCCCATTAGTACCTTAAGGTACTTTTTGGACCTGAGGGACGAAGTCTGACAGATTGTTACGTCAAGGACAACGTATTTAGCTTGTAACCGAAACATTGAAAAGCCATGAGCTCCTGGACCATTCGATCATGACCTTGCCCTACCACAGAGCAACAACCACAATATGCTGCTCTTCCGATCAATTGCAAGCCCCGGCTTGCGGCAAGCCGTGACACGCCGTTATGTCTCGACATTACCACAGAACCCGCACATTGTCAGTCTCGCCCTGTATCTGTATCCCAGGCTCATACCACCACGGTCAGCCTGCGACAAAGATCCTCTGAAGACTAACCAATCTTCCAACCTCAGAGAACCTTCCCCGTCCCCGCCGGACACCTCCTCACATATCTCGACACAAACCCTCCCAACCTGGCGCTCGCGATCGGCACAACAACCGAGCTCCCCGCAACCCCCCGCTCGTTCCGAGAGAACCCCGAGTTTCTCCCAATCCTAAATGAGGTCCTCGTGAAGCATGCGGCACAGGACCCCGGACTCAAGGCCCAGGCCCGGGCATTCGCTGGCCCCGGCGGCATGACGTTCGGCGCCGGCGGAAGTGCCTTCTCGCAGCAGCGCAGGCGGGCGACCAAGAGCGGCGACAGCGGCAGCGGTGCGAGTGGGCAGGGCGGTGCGGGCGGCGGTGGAGTCGGGGGACATGTGCACCTCAGTGACCTGCGCAACCCGCCAGACTTTGGACGTATCGCGTGGCCTGAGGATATCCTGGGAAGTATCGAAGTTGACGGCCAGGGCGAGGTGGTTGGCGAGTTTGAGCCTAGCGGGACGTACCGCATTCTGACGAACGAGGGCATGTAAGTTGTGCTGAGACCCTACTCACTACTCTCCATGAGTGACTGTACTGACGGGTCTGTTTGTTCTAGCTTGGGGCTATCGGATTTCCTCCGGACGAAACTTGTCGAGCATCTCAAAGCGAAAGAGCGCTCTGGTTGATAGGTTTCTGGCCTAGTTCTCTGCACCAAGAGGCGGGAGGTGTACTCTAATTGTTGTACTATATCACAGAAGGTCAATGAATTACGACTATGAAAACGCAAAAGAAATGATCCATACCCGTTTACAGGTTGAAACACACATGATGTGTTACAATGCTGGCACTTCAATCATCAAGGCATGCTCAACATCGTAAGGACAACGAGACGACGAGAATTCATTGAATCAACAACACAAGATGGGAAGACGGTCGGCTGAAGTGAGAGTGCTTAAAAGTACACAAAATGTCTCTCATCTACGACTATGCTCTATTATCTGGTGAGGAGCAAATAGCATCCAAGTATCATGATATTAGCCATCATCAACTACTGGTGGAGGTAGTCATACTCCTTCTTGAGTCTGCCAAACCCGATCCTGGGCTTGTAGTCCTCGACCTTGTCCGCGCCAAAGTCGTACACGGAATAGAACCTGCGAAGGAATGCGGCGCCGATAAGGCCGAACCCCTGGACCCCGCTGCCGTCAAACGGCGGCTGGCACTGGTCGCCAGGAATATACACCTCGTCGCCGCGTTGCGTGAAGGTATAGACACCGCTCTCGACGTCCGGGTCGCCGATGGTCAGCGAGAGGGCCCAGCTCGAGTTGGACGCCGCACAGGTCCAGCGCTGCTGGCCCTGCAGCAGGGCGTAGTAGTCCCAGCCGAGCGCACTGTAGACGTCCAACATGGCGTCCTCGGGCAGCGAGATCCGGCCTGCGCCCGTATCGAAGACGACGCGCGCGTAATCGGCGTTGTAGGCCGCGAACGAGACGGTCTTGTTTGCCGCGGGCTCGGTGCCGGCAGGGTCCGTGGTCGTGGGTGCCTTGCCGTGGTTCCACACGATGGTCGAGTTGGCGCCGCCGGCCACGAGCACGTTGATGGACAGCAGCCGCGTGCGCCAGAGCTGGTAAGGGGTCTCCTTACGAAGTGGCACGTAGAGCATCTCGCCATCAACATACTTGTCCTCGTGGCTGCCACCGAGGGTCAAGATGCCGTCCTGGGCGCCGTCGTTGGCGAGGCTGGTGCCGTAGAACAATGAGAAGCGCGGGTCGTCGAGCCTGCCGTCCCAGAGCAGCGTCTCCATGATGGTCGTCGTGTTGGGCTCGGCGATAGACGAGAAGCTGAAGCCGCCGAAGCCATCGGCCGTGATGAAGCGCCACGAGCTGTGATTCACCTCGAGGAAGGTCTGATTCCAGTAGTCGGGCAGCATGCCCTTCTCGTCGTGAAAGACATCCTGCACGACGTTGCCGGTCAGCGCGTCGCCGCCCGTGTATTCGATCCGCGCGGGGGTGTGCAGGTCGACGCTGGTGCTCGAGGCCGAGACATTGTAGCCCACGCGGGTGTAGCTGCTTAGGTTGGGGCAGGACGTCGAGTTGCACGACGCGCTGGTGACCCAGGACGTGGCCGAGCCCGTGTCGATAAAGAAGCGGAAGGGCTTCGCTGGAGTGCCGACTTGGAACTGCGCAGAAATCTATTATGTTGGGAAGGCCCAATCAGTCATCTTGCCCGGGTTGTAGCATGTAGAAACATCCTTCACTTACATAACTGTCTTGGATATGGAGTGGCAGGTCGATGACTGCAGCCGAGACCGCTGGGAGGATGGCCAGGACGCGGCCAAGTGTGCTAGTGAACGGCATGATGTAGCGACAAACTGCGGCTAGACAAGTCACGATGCTTGACGTGACCATCAGAAGAGAACTGGCTGGGCTACAACATCCGACCGCGATGCTGAACTATGTACCACCAGGCATTGTGGCCCGTGGCCAGTGTAGAGTCCACACAATTACTCGTATGAGTGCTAGCTTCCACGATACGAGAAGATCTGCAGGGAACCTCGTCACCGTTGGTGGACACCTCAATTACTGACAGCACTGGCAGCATAGGGAGAACCATTGCCGAGCGCATTGACGCAATCACGCCAAAGCTCAACGCCTGCTGGGATGCCCCAAGCGTGAGGGTTCAAGCTTCTCGAAACTTGAAGATCCCCGCAATTACGAGATGAAAGGCTATTGCCGACGGAGCCGCGACATGTTCGGGCTATCTCGCACTTGTCGTTCGGCCCTTTATATATAGAATCTCCAGGTGCAATGACCATACCTTCAAGAATACGGGCCATGTACAGAGTACTGGGAATGTCTGTTCCTTGTGCATCGTGGCTTTTCTCGACCTCCACCACCTATCGCGGCCCCGAGGTGAGCTTCCTTATCTCTGACTACGTGTATGATTGCACTGGACGACCTACAACCCTACAGGCACGCAATGTCGCCAGAGGACGCTATCAAACTGCCAAATGCACCGAGTCCGGCGCACATTGGCATGACTGGCATCTGACCAGGAGTGGCCTGTCCCGTCAAGTCGCTTCAGTGGGCGTGTCACATCCTAGTCATCAGGAGCATGTCGAGACAGATCAGACCACCACAGATAGGACTGGATGATGGGTGATATAGAGCAAGTTCCAACGTCATATTCAGCCGAACAGAAAGGGCGTTCATGACTCGTGCACTATTTATGATCGAAATGCGGCTACCTACCAGAGTCGGCTTAGCTATTTGGAGAGGCTCTGCAGCAACTACCTCAGGAAATTGCTGCAGCATGCCTCGGTTCTCGTCAGGTTCCACGGGCAGTATGTCAGCGTTGCAGGCTGTTGGTGCGAGAGATCGGACCGAGTGCGGAACTATAAGTCCTCGAGCAGGGCTGCAAGAAACAATGCGACGAGCGGCCTCCGCATCAGAGACAGTTGTGGTCTTGGAGACAGCTTATGTCTTGAATATGCTCGAGAGTCTGCGGCGCATAACGACCCGCTAGAGATCTCACCGGTTTCAATGTGACCAGTCGCTTGTCGAGGTCGGGTCATTTCTGCGGCGACAATGGTGCTTGCTGTCACGCTGGAAGCACGCATTGGGCTTCACCTGCATGTGCAGGCCTGTTGTGGTTCCCACGAGGCTCGCCTTGGTGGCCTCCCTGCAGCCAGGCTAATCTCGACTGAGCAGACGACTGGTTCGTTTCTGGGCGGGAACTGCCCGTCAGGCACGGGAGCTTGGTGTTCTGGATGCAGATTTTGCCTGCAGGCTCGAGCATGATGCCGTCTGATGAGATAGCCATCGTCGGACTGATTATTCATAAGCACACCTGTGGTATGTAGTTAAAAGTGCCAGGCCCTGCTCGCACCTGAGGTGCTGGCTGCTAGTCAGACGTCTTGTCACACCCTTCTCCTGGAATCTCGCGAGTCATCTTCCACTCCGCACGGCGCACGACTCGTGTCACTTCCTGAAGGAATATCCTCGCCGCTGGGCAAACCGGAACTGTTTCTCGTGCACTGTCTTGCAGACAAACCGAGGCGCCTACGAAATGGAGTGATCGATCAAGAGCACTCCCGGTTCATAAATCTAGCGCACCGAGACCAGTCGCATGCAGAGCAGCAGTCAACCACCTCGCCATCGTCAGCGAACCTCGGAGCTCTAGGAGTCGAGCTACCCCGGCTCTGTTGCGAAAGCGAGGCAGCTTTGGCCGTGATCGAGAACCGGAGATCGGTCCGGCCGTCGGGCGTGGAGCAGCCCGTCGCCTTGCGCCGACTGCGCCGACAGACACGTGAGCCCGACACCCGAAGGTGTGGCGGCAATCTGGGACGGAGCAGGGCACGCCAGGAAGCGCGCGAGCGAGCTTTCAAAGTTCGCAGGTTGAGTCGACGACGGAGCTGCGATTTGCGACGGCGACCTAGCGTGCATCACTGCTGGCTGCTGAAGAGCGCCCGGCCGGCTCCCCGTCCCCAAAGCTCCCCGCCCCCACCCTGCACCGCGCAGGCAGGGCCAGCACGTTCGCTCCCAAGCACCAGTCTACCTGCACCCCTCGATCTCTGGCAGACCGCCAGCCAACCATCCTCATGACAGCTTCCGACCACTCTTCGCGCTCAGTCACCGACAGGCGCGTGCGTTTCGACGACACGATGGCTTCCAACCCCAGGGCCTTCGACGACGAGGAGCTCTCCATCTCCCTCTCCCCGTCCCAGGTCCGTCGCAACACCCGCAATGGCCAGCCCGTGCCTCAAATCAGCGTCACCCCCGACGCTGCCAAGAGCGCAGCACCCCACGACCGCCAGCCCACGGGGCCGTCTCGCGAGAAGATCAAGACCGAGCAGCGCATCGGCGCCTACAATGTCATCCGCACTCTGGGCGAGGGCTCCTTCGGAAAGGTCAAGCTTGCTACGCATCGCATGACCGGGCAGCAGGTGGCGCTCAAAATCATATCGCGGAAGAAGCTCATTAGCAGAGACATGGTCGGCCGGGTCGAACGAGAAATCGAATACCTCCAACTTCTGCGACATCCACATATCATCAAACTGTAAGCACAGGCTCTGCTGATTTTCCGGCAGACTATCCGTCGATGCACTGCAGCACATGCTGACACAGCCGCTCCCCTGCAGCTACACTGTGATAAAGACACAAAACGAGATTATCATGGTTCTCGAATATGCTGGCGGCGAATTGTTCGACTACATCGTCTCACACGGTCGGCTTGCCGAGGACAAGGCTCGACGGTTCTTCCAACAAATGCTCTGCGCCGTCGAATACTGCCACAGACACAAGGTAGTTCATCGAGACTTGAAACCAGAGAATCTCCTGCTCGACGAGAATCTCAACGTCAAAATCGCCGACTTTGGCTTGAGCAACATCATGACGGACGGCAACTTCTTGAAGACTAGCTGCGGTAGTCCAAATTATGCGGCGCCAGAGGTCATCAGCGGAAAGCTCTATGCCGGACCAGAAGTCGACGTATGGAGTTGCGGTGTCATCCTCTATGTCCTCCTAGTTGGGAGATTGCCCTTCGACGACGACCATATCCCAAGCCTATTCGCCAAGATCCAGCGTGGTGTCTTCACTGTCCCGCAGTGGATTCCGGCCGATGCGGCAGCCCTGATCCGGAAGATGCTGCAGACAAACCCCGTGCAGCGTGCCACAATCGATGAGATCAGACTCGATCCGTGGTTCATGAAGGAACTCCCGTCCTACCTCGCCCCGCCCGTTGAAGAGTTTGTCAACACCGGCGCAGATCCGAACAAGGCGATCAAGCCTAGTGATATTGCACCGTTCGCGCCACGTAAGGTTCAGGAGCAACTGCACAATGAAGTCACAGAGAAGATCAGCAAGACGATGGGTTATGGCAAACAAGATGTCCAGGAAGCGCTGGAAGCAGACGAACCGTCGGCAATCAAGGATGCCTACATGATTGTGCGCGAGAACAAGCTTATGCAAGGAAATAGTGAGTCGCGGAAGTCAGAGAGGCGAGCGCGAATCCGGCCATCTGCTAACAAACGTGCAGCTGCTTACGGTACAGGTGCTGAGAATCCATACTTCGCTACGTCACCGCCCACGGGAGGAGATCACGCCGGAAGTCTTGCTGAGAGTCTACATGCTACCTCCATACCCAAGGAGGAACCCGCGGTTCCGACTCCGTCTGAATCACAAGCAAGCCCTCTCGCTGACTCCACACGCTCGACAACATCAACGATTGCCGCCCGCGCCCATGTCAGCAAGGTTGGCATTCTACCAACAAGTTTGCCAGGACTGCACAGGGAGTTCATGGAGCGACACGCCGGCGGCATAGAAGATTCGCTCGATTCCCAGCCTATACCTGATGTCCCGTTACATCCGCGGACACCTGCTGAACAGCAAGAAGCAGCCCGTCGACTCAAACCTCACTCCAAGGGATCCAGACCGGACGAGCAGAGCCGCCCAGCCGCTATGACCCCTGTGCAGCCTAAGAAGCAGAAGCCCACAAGATGGCAGTTCGGAATTCGGTCGCGTAACGCCCCTTGGGAAGCCCTCTTGTACATCTACAAAGCTCTGTCGAAACTTGGTGCGACATGGGTGCCCGATGAGGACTATGACTCTGTCGCGGCCGACGGCTCAGAGCCGTAAGTGTTTTCGCACCCCTACTATGCAAGATAACATTGGCTGACCAGTCCAGAACGGAGAAATTTGTTAACCACAACACCCCACACGGCAACCCCTACCGCGGCAAGAAGCCCGAGGAGATTGATCCTGCAAACTTTGACCCAGCCAAGTATTATCGTTTACCTGCAGACCCGTGGCACATTATCTGCCGGTGGAAGAAGGACGGTCAGTTGCTAATGCCGGCTCTCTTTACACTTCCTTCGTACTTGAACACTGCTGACTAGGAATATGTGTTGGCAGATATTCGCAAGAGCTCGGCCGCCTATAGCGGAGGTTCTGGAGACGCCCCTCCCGAGGAGAATATGCACATATACTCTGTGCTGGATAAGAGACAGCAGGACTTTGTGTTTATGCGGATGGAGATCCAGATCTACGAAATGGAGTACGGAGTATACCTGGTCGACTTCAAGTGCTCCGGGTACGAGAGGCAGGACGGCTCGATGTTGGAGGAGAAGGACGTCATGAGCGCCTTTCCCTTCCTCGACATGGCGGCGAGGCTTATCATGCAACTCGCCGAGGCAGACTGAGGCGGTACGGAGGCGCCAACTATGCGCCAAAAGATATGCGGAACGACTATCGATGGACATGGGATGGATTTCATGTAGAGAGGTGCAAAGGCGTTTTGGGGGGTTATATCGCTTTGAGATGGTAGGTGATATGCCTTGGGTCCAAGATTTCTCGGAGGCTGGTGTTGAGGTAATCTGTTATCATGTATTGCGCTTCAAGATATGGTTATTCTATTTAGGGCATTGGTTTTGCTCTTCAGCTTCTTTGTATTTTTATCAACCCATCGGAAGACATAACTGCTTATCCTCTTCGCCGCACGATATTGCTTTACTCGAAATTCTCTTTGGGGACAATCTCGAAGTTCACAGCATTAACGTGTCAGTATCGTAGGAATTCCAACGCACGGGGCGCCATCGGGGTATTGTGACGTCATTGCTCAAGACAACCCGGCTCGTCCGGACCATGCAGGCTCTTGTATGTTTGATGGAGCCCTAGAGACTCCCGCCCCATCACCAGTCAAGACTCGAAGAGCCCACTGGGGATCACTGGGTCACTCTGAGGTGCCGAGGCTACTGCCCACTATTGCCCACAGCGGAACACTGTTGATGATTTGTTGACGGTTCGGAGAACGAGGAGGACCTGACAGGCCGGGCCTAATTGTCTTGGCGTGCGTAACGAGGGCCCTTTGTGGGTTCAGGGTGGGCTGGTGATCATCAGGGCCATTGTGCGTATTCCGCTTGTGATTCGTAATGTTTTTGCGACACGCGTCGACACGAGCAGCAGGAGTCGGCTTCTTAAGCCCAATCCTTCTTCAAGTGCTGTATCTGCTGTGACAAACCTGGGCAAAACAACTGTGTGCATCGTACGTTTAGGCAGAATCGCTGTTGTTGCTGTTGCTTGCACGATCTCCCAACCCCTCACTGACAGCTGCACCCCGGAGCTACCCAACCGTCCCAGTCAGCATCCTCTCGATTACATCCATTCTTCCGCCCAGACGCGCACACCGCTTCGTTTCTGGGAGGAGGAGTGCCGCCCGCGACACTCCAAGCCAGACGAGAAGGAACAACCAGAGAGCAGCAGTCTCACAGCCATACACGTATATCCATACGACAACAAGACATCACAACAAACCAGGCCCAGCATGACGCAAACCACCAGGGTGCATCCCACGCAGGCCGAGCTGCCGAGCGAGAACCCGTCAAAGTCGTACTGGCATACGCAGCCGTCTGAGAAGCTTCTAGGACACCGGACGACAAGCGATTTGCCCGAATCCACAGATGTCATCATCGTGGGCAGTGGCATCACTGGCGCTTTTGCTGCCAAGACGTTGCGGGAAAAGAGACCGGAGCTCAAGGTCGTTATGCTAGAGGCGCGTGAGGCGTGCTGGGGCGCCACTGGACGTGTGAGTCTTCAGTCCTCACAACTTGCAAAGAAGGCTTTATAGTGGTTACAAGCTCAGCCAGCTGACACTCATTTTTCACACCCTCCACAGAACGGCGGACATTGCCAACCTTTAGTCTACCTGCAGCAGCCGCACATCGCTTCCTTCGAGCTGCGCAACTACTTCCACGTCAAGAGTCTCGTCGAGGAGCTCTCGATCCCCTGCGACTGGCGCTCGACATCCGGCGTGCACGCCTTCTACGCCGAAGACCTGTGGGCGCTGGCCCAGAGCAAAGTGGCCAGTCTCAAGGACAACTACCCAGACCTCGCGGCCAACGTGTCGCTCGTGCGCAAGGGCAGGGACGGTAGCCCCGCGTGGCTGCTCGAGGACGAGCGGAGGGAGCTCACACTCGACGCGCTGCGCATCGGCAGCGCCGAGGGCGCCGTGATCCAGTGGCACGCAGCGAGCCTGTGGCCGTACAAGCTCGTCGCCTTCATTCTCGAGAAGCTCCTTGCCGAAGCCGCGGGGGACGACGGGTTCAACCTGCAGACCAAGACGCCTGCCACGGGCATCTCCAGGATCGTGGGCGGTACGAACAGCAAGAACCACCCATGGACGGTTCACACCCAGAGGGGCAGCATTTCGGCCGCGCAGGTGCTCCTCTGCACGAACGGGTACACATCGCACCTGCTCGAGCAGTTCAGCGATCTGATCGTGCCTGTCCGCGGCCAGGTCTCGGCGCTCAAGCCGCCGCAGGAGCCGCACCCGGGCCAGCCGCCGCTCGACATTGGGCACACGTACGGAATCCTCGCAGGGCCGGCTGACGACTATCTGATCCAGCGGCCGCCGCCGTCGGCGGAGCTGATTTTCGGAGGTGGTCGCCCACATGCGAAGCACGAAGGCGTAGGTGTTTCGGACGACAGTGCGGTCGACGAGCCTGTCTCGTGGTATTTACGGGGCGAACTGTCAGGCCTGGTTGACCTTAGCATTCGTGAACCTGGTGCGGAGACGGCTGAGCGATCCGAGAGAACAAGCAGGGCGGATGAGGCGGACCTGCAGTCAAAACAGCAGCAGAAAGGACGAGTCGCCAAGCACGACCTTACCCCGACGCACGACTGGTCCGGAATCATGGGCTACAGCCGCGACGAGCACCCCTGGGTCGGCCCCGTACCCGAGAGCCTCGGCGGAGGCAAGGGCTTGTACCTGTGCGGCGGCTACACGGGCCACGGCATGCCGAACGCGCCGCTCTCGGCCAAGGCCGTTGTCGAGCTCATGCTCAGCGTCATGGTCGGCGATGACGACGAGGTGGATATACCCATGGAGTTCCTGATAACTGAGAAGCGCGTGAACGACGCCCGGAGGCGGAAGCCTGTCGGCGAGGAGGAGGTGGGGATTGCTGGGCTGAGACACATGTAGAGGAGGGACGACAAGGCTGGAGTCTCTACCTGCCGCCCGGACTCAGTATTGCAGCTACGGGGATGTAGAGAGGTTCATAGTGAGAAACACTTAGACGAATTTCCATGTGGCAGTTACAGCGCGTAAACACTAAAAATAAAATAAAATAAAAAGCAGATTGCAGCGTAAAAATTGGTCACGTTTCCTAGCGAGCTCGTGGAAGTTCGTGGACCACGTTTCACGAAACCGGGTCGGGCAGTACAAAGACCGAATACTAGAAGTACGAAGTCATTTGTAGCAGAATGGGAAACAGGCTACGTGGTGTAACTTAACTCCGAGTGACGGCAGATTTCAAAAACGCAAAGCCAACAAGCACTTCACACGCAGGGACGTTGCTTGAACCCACGAGTCTCAGTACCACTTACATGCGGAGAAGAGGGGAAATACTGGAAGCGGGGCAGTCCAACCACAGCCTAGGCTGGCAATACCTAAGCGCCTCATCATCACTTGCCTTGCATCAGATCCTCGCAAGTCCAAGGCGAGTGCAAGCTCAAGACAAGTGGTTCTGCTTGTTAATATCTACAAGAGTAGTTCGTTCCTGGTGCCCGTGCCGCTTCGACAACATGGCATCAAGCACAGGTCAATACATCTTCCAGGCAGTCCCTGGCTACTTCCAGCATGACGCCGTTCCGCCAGCCCGAGGCACAACAATAGTAAGTCTGTATGCAAGACCCTTGACTATGACTTTGGGACTTGGAGTTCGTGGCTAGAGCTCGACGGGCTGGGTCGCAACATTGTATCTGACATGGAATAGTCGACAACTCCTGGACTTGGACTCATCGACCAGGCGTTTAAGACAGACGCCGAGTTCGACCCGGACGGCAAGAAGACGGCCTGGGAGCGCTTCTCTCACTTCTTAGAAGACCTCAACAAGAAAGAAGCTGGAAGTGCCGAGTACAAGCTCTTCTTCCTGGCGCGCCATGGCGAGGGATACCACAATGTCCAAGAAGCCAAGGTGGGCACTGCGGCGTGGGATGTAAGTCAACATCTCAATTGTATTTCTATCAAGCGAATACAAACGACTCTGGGACGCTTCGACGTGCTAAAGAATACTGCCAGGACTACTGGTCCAAACTCGAAGGTGACGGCACAGTGATCTGGGCCGATGCGGACCTGACTGAGACGGGCAAGGGTCAGGCTCGACTGCTCAACGCCTTCTGGCGGGAGTCTCTCAGCAGCGACGGCGGCGTCAATATCCCCGCGCCGCAGCGGTACTATGTGAGCCCGCACTCGCGAACGCTGGAGACGTGCAGACTGTCATTTGAAGATCTCGATTCGCTTCTGCCACCATCCTTGCCGTTCAAGCCAGTCGTCAAGGAGATACTACGCGAGCGCTACGGCGAGCACACGTGCGACCGCCGACGCTCGCGGACGTGGATCGCGTCGCAGTACCCGGAGTTCGAAATCGAATCTGGGCTCACGGAGAATGACGAGCTGTGGACAGCGGACAAGATGGAAACGCCGGAGCACGTTGCGGGACGGATGACAAGGATGCTCGAGGCTGTGTTTGAACATGATAAGGAGGCAACCTTTGTGTCGTTCACGATGCACTCGGGGGCGATCTTTGCTCTACACAAGGCTGTTGGACACGAGGGCGTCTTGGTCACACCTGGGGCGATGGTGCCGGTGCTGGTAAGGGCGAAGTTGGCTGCTGATGGGACTTTGTAAGTGACAGCATCACGATGATCTCGGCATATGTAGAGAATAGGTTCCAAGGATTCCCCTGGCAGCTTAGCCGTGCAGACTGTGGCCAAGCTCTTCAGTGACAGGAGCATACGTACACTGAGCGTACCAAGGTAAGGATGCCAATTCGGTTCACTGCTGTTTGCAAATCGGGCCTTGCTGTGAAAAAGGCAAGAGCGTGACCGCGCTTACCTGGGGTAGTCCCTGCCCGTTCTGGTCGTGCGAGGGCTGCATGCTGCCTGGCAGCGCACCTTCCCTCGAATGCTTGCTCTGGTCATTCTCTCCACCTTGACTTACCACTTCTCTTCTGGCAAGTACGTCCTCGACAACATCGACCTAGCCGTTCTCCTTTCTGACCTTGTCTTCGCACTCATACCTCTTGGTAAAAACTACACCAGCGACTGCTGTCTCACCTGGCTTGGGCTGCCGCACGTCTTCAATGTCCTGCACCAATCCCGACAGACAGAAGAACATGTTTGCCCGGATTCGCAACAAAGAAGGTCTCGAGAGTCCTTCTTATGAAGGAGAACGAAACGGCAGAGGGTCAAGAATGAAGAGCCGGCTACTTCTCGACCAAGACGAAGACAACACCGTCTTACATACCAAGCGCAGAAAGCTGCCCGGGCAGTTTGGAGCGGCACCCTTGTTCGCTCAGCAGACGGCTCGACATCTTGTGTTTGGTGGCACTCGCCACAGAAGAATCGATCCGCGATCTTACCAAGCTGAATGCACCGTTGACAGCACATTGGCACTCAATGTGCGGGGTCGGTACTCACTTGTCTGAGATGAGCCGAGGTACAACATGTATCATATCTGCTGACACCTTCGATGATCCGTAATAGAAAGCTATGCCAATCTTCGCACAACTTTGCATATGGCAGCAACAGCACATCTCGAGGAAGCTAGACAGGAGATTGTGGACGAATTCGAACAATCAGTCAAAGCTAGACAGCATGACGCACATCGTCTAGAGAAAGTCGCCAGCAAGCTCTACGAGCCACTTGTCGATGCCGAGTTGGAATACGAGACGGTCGACAAGAAGGGCATACCACGCACGGAAATTGTAAAGATCAAGTCCGCAATTGACGAGTTCGCAACCAAGATCAACAGCACATCTTCCGAGATCGAATCGCTTTGGGCCACCTAGGAAGAGGCCCAGACTAAGATCGATGACCTCCGACGGAGTGTGTTGGACGAGAGAGGGTGCACTGGCACCCGTACATTGGAAGCTGGAGAGCTTCCCAGTGGTTTCAGATCGGATCACAGCCATGCCATTGGAGACCTGGTCGCCAACCTTGAACAACTTGGCGAAGAGGCCGTGAACGAGTTGAAGGAGAATGAACAGGTTCGTGTTTGATATGACTCGTCCGCTTGCGTCTGCATGAGTCGTCACTACCCAGTTTATACTTACAGTTTGTGAAAACCCATTTCTAGAAGTTTCTTGAGGGCATGAACCACGAGGCAGGGAAGATCCTGCAGTCTTTCTTCCAGTAGTAGGTGGGCCTGCCTGGCACGAGATGGCCTGGGCGGAGTTCTTCTTGCTACCTGCGGTTTGAAGCAATACTGTATGCCTAGTTATGGGAAAATCCGGGGCAGTTCTCATCAACTAAATTGTCTATAACTTGCCAGCCGCATTGGTCTCCAGGACGAAGGACATCAAAAAGAAGCTTGCCTCCACTAATTCTCGGATCCGTCTGTAGCAGGGCTACGTCTACTTTATGTGATGTTTTTTCCATTACCCGACAATCGTCTCGAGCTTCAACTTGCTTGGCCGCAAAATCGGTGTAGATACAGATAAATGCCAATGATCAGGCAGTAGACCTCAAGTCACACAGATTTGCATGAACAAACAGATCTGTTCTTCCAGTGGCCAGAAGATATCTGTATCGGCTCTTTGTCTTTGCGCATAAGTACCTGTTGAAGGCGAATACATTATACTCTATACCAAGACTATTCCCTGTCACCCAGTTTCTGGAACGACTGAAACGCACACGCTCCATCGCCATGCAATTCTTGTTTAAAGATGCAACACGCACATGACACGCTCTCGCGTAGAGACCAATGTCCTTTTAGACATGACAAAGTCGGAAAAATAGTCAACAAAACGTCAAACCATGAACCTGTCAGGCTTTACTGCTGACCCGTAGCAGCAGCAGCAGCAGCAGCAGCCCTAGCCTCCTCCTTCGCCCGCTGCTCCTCCTCGAGGATCTCGCGCTGCCGCGCGGCGGCTTCGACCCCGGCCTTGACGCCCTTCTTGCGCTGCCGCTCCTCGTAGAGCGCACGGCTCTTCAGGATGCGCTCGACGATGTTGCCCGCGTTGACATCTTGGAATGAGTGCTCGCCAACCTGTCGGAAGATGCCCATCTCCTTTGGCGCTGTGTAGGGGTCGTACGACAAGGGCATGAAGGCCGTGGGGCCGTGATAGACCGCGTCGGGAGTGCCCCAGGGCATAGAGGAGAGGTATGGCTTCGTCGGGGCGAAAGGGGCGCCGAATACGACGGCGTTGATGTGCTGGGCGGTGATGAGCATCTTGTCAGTCTTTCTGGGCGCGTATGTGAAGCGGGCGGAGGCAAGTTTGACTTACACGGCACTGGAGGACACACAGTCCACGCTCGTAGATGTTCATGATCGGGTAGTTGACGCCCTTCCAGTGGTTTATGACATGGTCGTCGTGAACACCTGTGACGACAAAGGCCGGGGGGTAATCCTCGCCCTTGCCGCGGCGCTCGTTGACAGCCTGCTCGTCGTACCAGCCGTCATCCCGGGCAAGCTTCTCCTCGGCCAGCACCACCTGCCGCAGGAACTCGATGTGTCCGCTAGAAAAGAGATCAAAGCCGCCGTCCACGTAGACCACCCGCTGGCCAGGCTTCGGCCCGGTGCCCTTGATCAGCTGCGTGAAGTTGCCGGCCTCCTCCTTGCTGTCCTCGATCCGAGCGACGTCTGAACCAGCCCAGAACCACACATCCGCGCCTGGCTGCGTGCCCGAGGCATCTGTAGCGTACTGCGTGATGCGGGCTTTCATCGCCTCGCCCTCGACCTTTTTGTCCTCGGCAGTGCCGCTGCCTTCCTCGCCTGCGAGGACGCGCTGCAGGGACCGGATGAAGTGCGTGCGGGTGCAGAGGAGCATGCGGCCGACAAGGTCTGTGGTGGAAATGCTGGGCGTGCGCTTGACGACCTTGAAGCGGCCGGCGTCCTTGACGAAGCGGTAGCAGTCCTCGCCGCTGCTGTCCGAGGTGATGTCGTCGCCATGTACGACGTACTTGCAGCCGAAGTGTGTTATGAACGACAGCTGGGTGACGTATGGTGCGTGTGGGACAGATTTGGTCACCCAGCGGCACGCATCCACAGCAGCAATTCTGGCACACAGGGAGAATATTGTCAGATGGCTTCACCAGAGTTTGGGAGGGGACGGGGGATCATACCGCTCAGCGAGGTTCATGACCGTGGGCCCCTTGTTCTCAAGGATGGACTCGTCCGAGTGGATGCCGACATAGAGCTCGGTGCCGAGCTGGCGGGCCTGGAGCATGGCACCGGCGTGGCCGTGGTGGAAGAAGTCCCAGCAGCCATCAACCCAGATCCTGTCGTCGAGCACCTCGGGGGCTGGAGGACCAGACAAGACTTCCTCTTCGGAGCTCATCGTGTCGACTTATACAAGAACCACGGAGATGATTGGCTGAAAGTGCCGGTCAGGATTCTGTTGCGTTGCTCGGCGGAAGTCGTCGGCTCCGGCAGAGCGGCCGGGAGACGGTGGGGACTGCGGGAGTGGTCTGGCTCTGGCTGGGGGAGTTGAGTTGATAGCAATACCGTATAAGTGTATCACTGTTCTGCAATTGTAGTTTGCACCGTATCAGCCACCTTGCCGAGCTGGAGAAGGGACTTTGATGCTAGCTAGAGGTACAGTACGAGACAGGGCAGGAGCGGCTCTGTTCCGTGCCTATGCGGTGACGGCAGCTGCCGCGATGGAGCGCGACCCCTCACCCCAGCTCCAACCCCACCATCGTCATCTAGCTCCAAGGTAGGGCGCATGCAGTGACCACGCAGCGGGCCGAGATCGCATTCCGAGGTCTTCAGCTTCTCGTGTTGTTGATGGGGCAATGCTGCCCTAGTTTCTCAGCTGGTCCTAGCATTCACTTCAGACAGGGAACCTAATCCCGATCCTCCAAGGGGACAAGAGGCACGCGACCCTCACTGCCGACGGTTACCACAGGCCAGAGCCTCAACCTCAGAGAGCATATAAGAGCACCGCCCACGCCTGCTCAGGGATCACCTATCAGATACACCAAACCCCAAGATACTCCCCTTTGAGTCCTTCGAGAAGATATCCACCATGGGCTTGGAACACACCGGACCCTACGGGGGCTTGACTCCCGACCAGCTCGCGCAGTTCAACCGCGATGGGTACCTCGTCATCCCGAACGCCCTCCCGCCGACGACCGTCAAGGCCATGCTTGACGAGACGCACACCCTGCTCGACGACTTCTCGCTCGCCGACCACCCCATGACCAAGTTCAGCACGGGTGAGTCCTCCGACCACGTGGGGGACGACTACTTCCTCTCATCAGGCGACAAGGTCCGCTTCTTCTTCGAGGAGGACGCCTTCGACAAGACCACGGGCGAGCTCATCAAGCCCAAGGCCCAGGCGATCAACAAGATCGGGCATTACCTGCACGCCCTGTCCCCGCCCTTCGCCTCCCTGCTCGACCCGGCGCTGAACCCGGACCTGCTCGGGGCCGGATCCTCGGGCGGCTCCGTCGAGGCCGGTCGCAAGGAGAGCCACCCGGCCGCCATCGCGCGCGCCATCGGCTTCCGCGACCCGCGCTGCCTCCAGAGCATGGTCATCTGCAAGCAGCCCGAGATCGGCGGCGCCGTGCCCCCGCACCAGGACAGCACGTTCCTGTACACGGACAAGCCCAGCGCCGTCGGGTTCTGGTACGCCCTCGAGGACGCGACCAAGGAGAACGGATGCCTCAGCTTCCTCCCAGGCTCGCACCGCTGGGCCCCCGTGAAACAGCGCTTCGTCCGCTCCTCCAAGGGCAGCGGCACAGATTTCGAGGACAACCAAGGGCCAAAGTTCCCCAACGAGGAGGAGTACGGCGAGCACCTGGCCCCGGAGGGCGTGACGCCCGAGAGCGGCGAGTACGTGATGGGCGAGGTCAAGGCCGGCTCGCTGGTCCTCATCCACGGCAACCTTCTGCACAAGAGTGAGAAGAACCTTAGCCAGAAGGGGCGGATCATCTACACATTCCACGTCATAGAGGGCGAGGGCACGACGTACGACGAAAAGAACTGGCTCCAGCCGCCGGCAGGCGGTCTCACGAGGGTATATAGAGACTGAATATGACCAATATGTGCAGGGCCCTTCTCAAGGCGGAGTGGCGAGTTTCAAAAAAGTCGAGGCTATCATGGATGTGCCCTGCGTCTGTCATGCTAATTGTGGTGTACAGCGTGCATGCACCACTTGACTATCATGTCTTCTGGTAGACCGTGAGACTGAATAAGCCCATAGGCATAAGGCGGGGTGACGCATGAGCATGAAAAAATTGATACTAAATGTCACTTGGAGCTTGGTTTGATGCCTCCCAGCAGTCGCGGGTATCTTAAATGTTGCTTGCTTGATACGGTTGGAAATGCAGCTCCTGTACTTTATAGTATCTCGCCGTGCGGGTACAGGCGACCCATGCTATGCGCAGCTACATCTCGTCGTACCTCATAATGTCATGTTCGCCGCAGGTGCGCGGCTGGGGCCACCTCGCAGGTGGGCAGCCGAGTTTTTGAATAGGCTCTGCCAGATGAAGGCCTCGCTCAGTAACAACTCAATGTCCTTCTCGGTCCAGCCTTTTGTCAAAAATGACTGCAGGAACATCATAATCTCCTGGAAGTCCATCTTAAGCAGCTTAGACGACCACTTCACCAAGAATGCGGCGCACACATAGAGATGGAACTCGGAAAAGCCTTGCTCCTCAGCCTGTCACGCAAGCCGTTAGCCAGCTGAAGCAATCCAGAAACTACAGGGGTTGGGGCAACCTACCAAATATGTGTCCCACATCCTGATTGTGTTCTGTACGCTGATCTCTCTCATGAGAAGACAATTCATCCAGCGGAAGCTGAACTGGATGAATTCGACGTGTTCGTTCTCCAAGTGCTTGGCTAAATCGGCATCGATCCGAGCCGTCAAGTCCCGCAACGCGGCAACTTGCCGCTGTATTCCTGGCTGTGCCACAATGTAATGGTCTTGAATGCCGTCCAGCAGTTTTGTGAGACACCAGAAAGAGTCCGCCTCCACGGCATCCAGCACAGCTTTTGGTAGTTGGCCAGGGTCCATGCCGCTTTCGATGTTGTTGTCTGTAATATACGAGCCGAGGAAGACTTGCCAGAACGGCGTCACCAAGTCATTGATTCCTTGGACATAGCCACTGGCTGGATGCCGGATAGCCCAGACGTAGAGGATGCGCTCAAGTGAGCGCTGCGTCGCCTCGTACTGATACAGTTCGATGTGCGGGTTCGTCCTCGGGACATCTATGCTGATTTGATGCCAAATCGCTTCATCAAGTCCCCTCGCCTTGCCGCTTGTAGTCGGGTTGCCACCACTCCGCTCAAACGCTTGCCGAACACCATCTAGATACTCCTTGCGTTTCCGCTCTAGAGTGGCGACTCGCCTTTCACTACTCGTGGGCAGATAACTCAACAGGAGCTGCCATGTCATCGCGCGTACTTCTTCCGGAACGCCGGACCAGGCTAGAGCCCTCAGTTCGGGCAGCGGTATTGTTGTGGCTTGCAGAATCTTCTTGAACTTGTTGATTCTCGTTACACGCGAGTTAATGGCATCGATTTCCTTGGGGGTAGCGCCAGCTGGTATGGAAGGATGGTTGATCAAGTGTAGCGCATTGGCGGGATCCCGCAAAATGTCCTTGTACTGTGGCCTCAAAATCTTGCCCTCGCTCTTCTTTGGCATCGGATATGACGGCGCGGGTCGTTCTATTGCAATGTCCGCACTGTTGGAGTAGCGCCTTGCATGTAGGCTGCTTATAGGGCTCGTCGGCATCTGGCCTGTGTCTTGCTGTGATGACGGCCCTTGAGCTTGCGCTTGTCGTCGCGATCGGAGTTTCTTGTTTGACAACGTTGGGAGACCGAAATCGTCACCGTCGTCGTTTTCATAGGCGTACACATCGTCTCCCTCGGGATCATCGTCGACCTTCCAGTCCTGGTTGGTGTTGGACAGGAAGCTGAAGTATGACTTGAGAGGCGGGGACGAAACGCCTGGCTTCAGTGGAGGTGGTGTCGAGTTGGTATCGATATTCCTCAACTTCTGGGATGACGTTGACGGTGGTGTTTTTGGTCGTGATGATGAGCCGGAAATGTTTCTGTCAGGACACCAGAATCAGTCCACAGACCCATGGGGCGCAAAAGCATCGGGCCAAGGTGTACAGCAACATACAGGGAGTCAACTTTGAGCATGTCGGCATGGGAGTAGGCGGCACCGATGACAAGGCCGGAGTCTCCTCGACTGGTTTTCCTAGCACCATTATCTCTCTGGGCCCGCCAGAAAGGAGAAGCAGACCTGTTCGCTGGTCAGCAAAGGACACTGGATCCGCCTTCAAAGCTTGACAGAGGTAGGCTGAGGAGCGGGACGTTTGTTGTGGAAAGCAGTCGCGACCTACTCGGACCTGTCTGAAGAAGCACCAAGAGCGCACGTCAGCAATTGTCAAATGAGGAGAACTGCGGATACGCCTTGGCGCATCGCAGCTGCGTTCGGGTGCTGCTGTCTGGGAATCTCGACTTGCCGACTTGGACCATTTCCTACGTCATCAGCCATGGCGGTCAGTATGTGGCCAGGAGAGCCGGTGGGGAGGGGAAGCTCACCTGCTGGGGCGGCACCTTCTTGCCACTACCGGAGGACGACCACATGGCGGCAGACTGTGATGGGAGTAGCTGGGACAAGGCGTTCTATCTCACAATGCTGGGACGAACCATCCCAGCATGCAGAAGCAGCGGCAGGACAGGGACAAGCAGGAAGCCGTCAGGTGTGGTGGTTTGGTGATGAGCGGGCAGCCCTGCAGTTCCAGAGCTGGCATTCCACATTCCATCCCGCGAGCTAGCGATGCACGAGGCCTGGTGACGGACCCACAAGGCAAGGAACAGCCACTGAACGTGTGACCAAGAGGCGTTCCTGCAGTCGCCAGCGTGATCCGAGAGTAGTTGAGAGTTCATATAGAGGTACCTGGAGCTACATCGGTTGGCATCAGTCACAGCATCCGTAAAGGCAAAGTAAGGTTGGATTCTCTTGGGGATATTGTGCGGAGGAAAGGTGGTGGCTGCAGCCTGACTCAGCTTGCAGTTCGGAGTCACCGTTTACGCCCCAGGAGATGCAATGTGACAGATTTGCTCGGCGGATATCTCCTGCTCCCGATGTATCTCGTTCCATGGTTGACCTTAACGTCCACTCATTTCGCCCTTGATGGTGGACTGAGACGACAAGTACGAACGTCTACTTACAAACTTCCCAAGGCCTGCCTTCCAGCGCGTTCCCAGGTAGCCTGCCAGCCGAGACTAGGCTCCAAGCAAGCTCCATAGGTGGTCGTGCCTCCTTCTCCACAGTGCCGCAGCTCCGCAAGCAAGGTTTGGCAGGGTTCCTCTTGCCTGACGCGAGTCGCAAACCCATCCAGCACTCATCTCGTCGCAGCTTCCCATTGTATCAGCAATCATCCTTCACGCCGTACCGCACACTCTACCGACATCTTCTAAGCGCCCAAGCCGTCGCCTGCCTTTTCCCGAGCACAGCCCGAACCGATCCCATCGCCAACGACAATCGGCGTCCAAGCCGCGACCTCAGCATGGCTGATCCAGAGAACTTCGACGACGACCTTTTTGCCGACCTGTAGGTGTCTTCCTACAGCCTGCAGCGCACCACGCTGTGCGCTGTGACTGTGATTCTCGCGCTACAAGGTGCCCCTACGTGGCAATCCATGCTGACGACCATGGGCACAGGTACGATGACAACGACAATGCGAGCGCGCCTGCGCCAGCGCCGACAGCGGCGAAGCCAGCACAGTCCCACGAGCCTGCTGCGCCCTCTGCTCCCGAGAATCGAGTAGACGACGCGGCTGCTCACGGCAATCAATACGCGAATGGCGATGAGAACCTCGACGATGCTTACGACGATGACGACGACGACGTTGATTTCAACCTGGGAAATGATTCCGGAACTCCTGCCGCTTCAGCACCACCGCCATCGGCGCCAGCACCAGAAGAGTCAACACCAACCTTTGCGGCAGCAAAGCCAGCAGCGTCCAAGGAGGATGGGTAAGTACAGACTTCCTTTGGTTTACAACTACCCGTGTAATGCTTCAAGGTGTTCTTTGCGGCGCTCTCGTTGCAGCGAGTTCCCCATCTGCAATCACGGTTATGGCCATACTGCGACACATCGCCACGATGCAATCATTGAAAGGTAGCCATTTGGGCACAAGCGGCACTGCTGAGCTGGGGAACAAGACCGAAGCGCTTCGCCTGGGAAGGACTCGTCGTGGTGTAGCTGTGACACATTTCGATCCTGGCTAGCTGGCCTTGACAGAAATGCAGCTGCTGGTGTAAAATCTGCCGTGGATATCATTTCTACATTGCCGACGCATCACTACTTGCATCAATGATCGAACACGCGTTCGCAGTCGAGAACCGTCTCCGTCAGGAAGAACACGCATGGCATGAGAGAGGACTCGATTGGAAGCATGCCTCGCTGCCGGGCTGTCCCAACAAAGTCAAACACAATTATTCTATCGACGTTAGTTATCGGTCACGGCAAAACCGTGTACCATACTTAGCCATCGTACCGAGATAGGCTCATAAAGCAGCGCCAAGCATATCAAGTCTCTGGAGGAAGCCGAGGCCAAATATGGCAGCGAATAGCGCTCGAAACCAGCTTGATCTAGCTTCACGATAGCAAAAGACACGAGACCTGGCAATCGACACGCTTTTCTCATTGGCATCACCGAAACATTCTGTGCTCGTCCTCACGAGACTCGCACATTGGCATGATTGATGGACAACATTCGGCTACAATCATATGCAAGCGAGACCTCGACAAAACAAAAGCCTCCCAAGCTCGCACGTCGTCACGCTTGACCAGACCACCAAATGAAGCTTCTTGCTGCTCCTCATTGAGACCTGCGCAAATCCAACCCCAACTCAGCATCGCCTCAACATCAAGCCCGTGGCGTTGTCTGTACCACACGAATGTTCAGATGTGCTAGCGACACCCTGGACATTCCGCAAAGCAGCAGGCCAATAGATGCTCAGGAAATCAGCGTGTCTAGCCAACACACAACCAACACTGCTGCACCTTGAGAGCACGCACTGTAGTCTAATTTTGTGCACATGATGCATCGCAGCCCAACAGCCAATTGACTAACTGGTTGATTCTTTTTGGATTATTAGTAAAATGTTCATCGGGGGTCTCAACTGGGAAACAACAGATGGTAAGCGATTGAGGTGCATGAGTTGTGCTCAACATAGGCTGATAAGCAAGGTAGATTCCCTACGCGAATACTTCTCCCAGTTTGGTGAGGTCACAGAGTGCACTGTGATGCGCGATGGAGCGACAGGCCGGTCTCGAGGCTTCGGCTTCCTCACGTTTAGGGATCCCAAATGCGTCAATGTCGTCATGGTGAAGGAGCATTACCTCGATGGCAAGATTGTGAGTTCCGACATTTCCAGGACGATTTTTCGAGGCAAAGCGCTGACCAATTTTATAGATTGACCCCAAGCGCGCGATTCCCCGGGACGAGCAAGAGAAGACAAGCAAGATTTTTGTCGGCGGCGTCAGCCAGGAGACGACTGAGGCCGAGTTCAAGGACTATTTTGCCCAGTTCGGTCGCGTTGTCGATGCGACCCTTATGATGGACAAAGACACTGGCCGGCCCCGAGGCTTCGGCTTCGTCACGTTTGAGAGCGAAGCTGGCGTTGATGCCTGCCTCAATACGCACCTTGAAATTCACGGCAAGGCTATTGAGGTCAAGAAGGCGCAGCCAAGAGGAAACATGAGGGAGGAAGAGGAAGCTGCCAGACGTGCGGGCAAGTTCAAGAAGGGAGGCATGGACGACCCGAACTCGGCTCAGGCACAGATGGCGAGCCAAATGGCCCAAGGCGGCATGACACCTCAAGCCATGGCTCAGTACATGCAGCGTATGCAGCAATACATGGCCATGATGCAGCAGCAGATGGCCATGAGCAGGGGCATGAACCCCATGATGCAGATGATGCAGATGCAACAGATGCAACAGATGCAGCAGCAGATGGCACAGGCTGGTCAGGGTGGTCACAACCCCATGGGCGGCATGCAAGGCATGAACCCTCAGATGATGCAGCAGATGCAGCAGCAGATGCAAAGTCAGCAACAGATGATGGGCAATGATCAAAGCCAGGACGGCGAAAGTGATGGTGGCCAGAGCTTCCAGAATGACAACCAAGGCAATGGCGCCGCCGCAAGCGGTGCGCCGATCAATCACAACCAGAACAACAACTTCCACCAGAACCAAGGCTACGGCCACCCGCGTGGAGGCGGCAAGCGCGGCGGTCGCGGCGGCTACTGGAACCAGAACCAAGGTTACAACAACATGGGTGGAGGCGCTGGTGGTGGTGGAGGCGGCGACCCAACTTCCTGGGAGGGCATGTATGACGATGTGCCCCAGCCCAACTTCAACCAGGGTGGTGGCGGTCGCGGCGGTGGTTTCAACAGAGGCCGTGGAGGCGGCGGCCAGTTCCAGAATGCCGGAGGACCCGTCGACCCGCAGGCGGCGCCCCCGATCAACGCGCCCACGGGGCCAAAGAACGCCGGCCGGCCCGGAGCTAACTACCGTGGCGGCGGCCGGGGTGGCAACCGCGGATTCCATCCTTACGGCCGCTAGAAGCAGTCGAGGGTACGGTACTGAACATTACGGGACGGCTTTCGCCACGTCGATTGGAGGAGCGTTCGAGCATCGCTCCTGTACGGGCGTCTTCGAAAGGCAACGTCATCCGGGCTTCCCAGTGTTGTTGTGCACGAACTTGATATCTGCATGCGGAGCATTGAGTTACCCGAACTTACGCCCTGCCCCAGAGGTGCGCGTATGAAGGTCCGGACCAGAGCCGGCAGGACGGCATCGTTCTCAGCCTTGCGTGAGGTGGCGGCGATCGAGAAGACCCATTCTAGAACGAGCTGTATTATAATATGCGTTTCATATCGGCGGTGGTTTTTATCTCCCTTGCCATCAAATTGGTGTCCTTTTCATTTAAGAGTATCTATCTCAATTCAGAGATCTGCCCAGAGCAGCGTCCTACCTCTTCACTTCGTAATAGAACTTGCGTTTACTTTTCCATGGCGCATTGAAACAAGGACTTCAATCGTTTCCATGGCAGTCGGGATATAGAATATCAGGGTCATCGTGAGGTTCTGCATGCGCAGGGTAACGTGGTAATAGTGCCAGGCTGATTTGATCTGAGCTCCGGACAAGCAAGCCCCCTTGCCAGCCGTAGCTTCTGTGCTTCACTTGGCCCTCTTCCCCCAATATTCTGGAGCCGTCGATCGGTCTACCGATCGGGCCTCTGCAACGGCGACCGGGGGGGCGGGGATGGCTTCGGTATAGATGGCTTTCCTGTGGGAAAGTGACTGCCCTTGTATCGCTTGGAGCGGATACGGCGGTGACACTCTGGCCAGAAGGCAGAATGCAAAGACTGCAGGAATATGGGTGGAAAGCGTCGGTACAGTACACGTGTGCTTTGCGAGGAAAGAGAGGAAAGATCTTATCTGGAAGGTGTCCGTGTATGTGTGTGTGTGTGTGTGTGTGTGTGTGTCTCCGGAAGCTGTGTCTCCGGAAGCTTACCCGGACGAGAAGGCATGCATGCACGCGGGCATGTCGTGTCACCACACACATAGACCTTTACGGACTCGCAGCTCGATTGGGTGATTCTTTGCTTCCATCGGAACCACAAACGGAGTTATGCACAGCAATCATATAAGGGGAGAGAAGGCGCGATGCGACATCGTCGATCCAAGGTTTTCCTCCGTGTCTTGTTCCTGCGTACGTTGCTGGTAGGTTTAGGAGTCGGACATGCCTTGTTGGGATTTCGGAGAAAATGTCCACGTGAGCAGAATAGTGTAGATCTCGCTCGCACAGAAGGGGGGTCCCAGATGCTGCCTCTGAGGCTGGTGGTCAAACGTTGTTGGGTTTCACCATGGGGCAAAGTCACCTGCCCCTTTGGTGAGGTGACTGGACAACTTGTCGGGTTCTTGATAGGTAAGCCTAGGCACGCTAGGCAACGCACAATGCTGCTCCACTGAAGCTGTCTGCCTTTTATGTACGTTAAGTATTACCCCGGAGTCCCAGATCCGATAGCCGACTGCGACAGGGTGGCACGGACCTTGTGCTCGGTGGTGGGTGGAGGGTGCAACATGTCACGTAATTACGCCATTCTCTGCCGGTCAGATGACGTCCAGATTTGGCTTGGATGATGCTCCGTCGACGAATTACCCAATCATTACTTTCCGAAATCTCCTTCATGGTTGTTCACGGTGCACAGCCCTGGAGGCGGCTTGCATTATGTCAGGAACGAACAGGAATTGGGGAAGGAGGGGAGGATGGGGGTAAGAGCGGCTAGACAAGGCCCGAAAGCATGGTTCGATTCCGTCATGGGGACCGAAGAAAATCAGAAAAAGCTCCGCCCGGAGCCGCGTGGGGGGGCTGCTGGGTGGAGGCAGGCCCTCAAGGTCGGAGTAGAAGGACGAATTGCTGATAAGAGCATTCGGCCAGCAGCAGCTGATCGTGGAGATCCAAGACATACTTGGGGTTTTTTCTTTTGGGTTCTTCCAGCATCCTGCAATCAGGGGACAATAGTGCTGGTCTGGCACGATCAGACACTCGCGTCTGGCGGTGAGGAGCGGGCAAGGCCCAAGCCAACAGGGACGAGCGAGAGCCTGGGACGGAAAAGCGACCACATGACCAGCGGGGGAAGACCAAGGCTCTTATCAACCGCCTTGAGCCGAGCGCTGGGACCCGGGCGCCTGTTTTTCTTTCACTTATCGGCGTGCATGATGAGCAGGCACTGCTACCTTGATAGGCAGGATGACGCTAAGAGGGCTGAGCGAAGGGGGGTGGGAGTGCATCAGAGGTGTGCGCACCCCTGCATGGAACATGTTGTGGAATGAACGCGAGGCCGAAGCAGCCAGACTTGTCATGGTGTGCGTCCCAGCCTGGACTGATGAAAAACCAGATGTGTGGCGATGGTGGCTTGGCTGGTATTTCTCCAGCCTCCTCTCTCCTCGGGCTTCATCAATAGCCCTTCACTGGCCCAAGGCAGGGTGCGCGGGCTGACGTTGTGGATGAAGGGAGCCACCAGCAGGAAGAAAGAAAAGAAAGAAGAAACCAGTCGGCACCGGGCTCGGGGTAAAGTGGGCCCCGCAGCGGAACGGGCTCCTCGGCGGCTTCCAGACTTTGAGTGATGACCTAGGATTTCTGTGCCCCGCGACTCGACGGCCGCTCTTCGATTGGCCAATGAGTCACCCGACATGGAGAGCAAAGGGCGGAACCTCCACCTTGGCGCGCCCTTCCGCCACGACATATGTGCTGGGCTTGAAATCTTCTTGCCCGCTGTTTGCCATCCCATGCGATGGGCCTCCGGCGGGGCCGGTGTCTGTCCCAGCTTGACTTAAGTTTGGTAGTCTGCTCCTTCCCGCGATCCCTAGACGAGGCCCCTTTGTCCTTCCAGTTTCCTCTCCATCTTGCAACTTCTTCACCTGGCCGTCTCTGCTCCGAGCAACACTACGACCTGACGATACCCATATATTCTTCTTCTTGACACCGCCAGCACCGACACCACACACAAACACACACACACATCATGGCCCCCTCCGCCGTCCCTGCCGCCCACAACGGCGAGCAGGACCTCAACCTCACCGCTGCCGCCGTCGAGCACCGCATGGACGAGACCAACGGCCATGCTGCTGCTGCCGCCCCCAATGGCGTTGCCCAGCCCAACGTCAACGAGCTCGACGCCTCCAAGCTCACCTACAAGTTCACAGACATGCCCCGCGAGGTCCCCGCAGCCGGCGTCCACCAGATCAACGGCAACAGCGTCTGCACCGACCACATGGTCACCGTCGCCTGGTCGGCAAAGAACGGCTGGGCCGCCCCCGAGCTCAAGCCCTACGGCCCTCTGTCTCTGATGCCCACCGCGTCTGTCCTCCACTACGCCACTGAGTGCTTCGAGGGCCTCAAGGCCTACCGCGGCGTCGACGGCAAGCTGCGCCTCTTCCGCCCGGACTGCAACGCTGAGCGCATGCTCATGTCCTCGGTCCGCATCAGCCTGCCCTCCTTCCCGCCCAAGGAGCTCGAGAAGCTCATCATCGCTCTCATGTCCGTGGACGGACCCAAGTGGCTCTCCCGCGAGCGCCCGGGCTCTTTCATCTACCTTCGCCCGACCATCATCGGCACCCAGCCCCAGCTTGGTGTCCAGGCTCCCTCCGAGGCCCTCCTCTACATCATTGCTTCTTACATGCCCGTCATGGACGCCCCCGCCGGCGGCATGAAGCTGCACACGTCGCCCAACGACATGGTTCGCGCCTGGGTCGGCGGCTTCGGCTACGCCAAGGTCGGTGCCAACTACGGCCCGTCGCTCCTCGCCACACAGGAAGCCCGCGCTCGTGGATTCGGCCAGATCCTGTGGCTGTACGGCCAGAACGGCGAGTGCACCGAGGCCGGCGCCAGCAACTTCTTCGTTATCTGGAAGACTGCCGAGGGCAAGACCCAGCTCGTTACCGCGCCTCTGGACGACCGGTTGATCCTGGACGGTGTCACCCGGCGAAGTGTCCTGCAGCTTGCTCGCGAGCGCGTGCCCGAGATGGAGGTCGTTGAGAGGAAGTACACCATCGACGAGGTCATCAAGGCCCACTCTGAGGGCCGCCTGGTCGAGTCCTTCGCTGCCGGTACCGCTGTAAGTTGAAGCAGTCACTCCACGATGTCCCATTCTTTACTCTTGACTAACGTAATGGTCTCTAGTACTTTGTGTGCCCCATCTCTCTCATCCACCACCGCGGCACTGACGTCGATATCTCCATGGGCAAGGCCGGCGAGGGTGGCTCGTTCACTCTCATGGCTAAGGGCTGGCTCAAGGACATCATGTACGGCGGCGAGAACCACCCATGGGGTGTTGTTGTTCCCGAGGAGCACTAAATCGCCTTTTGCGAGCCAAGGCGGCATGCCATGGAGCCGAGTCGCGGCTATCAAAGGCGGGCAGGACCTGCAGTGGCGCCGGACGCGTATAGGGCGGAGATTTCTCGCAATTCGCCGTGGAGGACGCGTGCTCCAGAGCCATGCCAGCACCGAGGACGGTGCGTCCCCTGGCTACATCGGAAGGGTACGAGAGACGAGCTTTATTACGCAATGGCAATCATAGAGAGGAGGATATCATAGCGTGGCCGGGCTTTGGAATTCGTTGTTGATGACCGGGCTCGACCTATTTCTCGCGTTATCTGGCGTTTGGGTGGCATTTAAAAATCTCATTAGAGAAAGAAAGGCTGTTTGTTTCCATAGCATAGCTCTCAGTCCTGCTCTGTTGTCATAGACAAGAGAAGATCTAGAACCATATAATACACCACATATCCAAAAACAACTTCTCAAATCGAACTTGTTCCTTTGGTCTCAGCGTCACCGGCCCGGGCGATGACTTGTATTTTACCGTCGGGCTGTACCACTCTGCCAAAAGCGCGCTCTCTCTGGCACCATGTGTCTTTTGTGAGGCAGGATATATAATTCACTAGCATAGCAAAGCCCAAGCGTCAAGCGTCAAGTATCCAATGTTGGTCATTCCGATCATATCCTTCTGTACATATCTTTTGATTCTCCCCGGCGTACTCAACCAGTGAGGTGGTCTTTCTCTGTCTCTACATATCAATATCATACAGGAAGGGATATCCAACGTTTCTCCGGGAAATCTATGATCTAGTTCCCTCCCCCTTTCATCATCTCAATCGTACTGAGGAAATAAAGAGCGGACAGAACAACGGGGAAGAAAACCCAAGCCACCGTGCCGGAAAATGTCAAAGAAGTGTTCCGTATTGCGCCATGCGTGTGAAATTTGCAAACCGAGTTCGTGGTAAGTGGTCCTGATCGTGCCGAGTGTGCTTGTTGGGGCGACCGTTCTCAGAACAAGTCTACGAGCATAATCTCTTTCGAAGCCCAAGCTTCCGTTTGTAGTGACCAAATGAATGACGTAGAAGTCTGGGATGGCTTCTGTTGCCTGGTATTGTAAGGAAATCAAGAAATGGGAAGCGCGCATGGTCCCTCAAACAGAGACTAAAGCTCTAGTAAGCTCCGCGGGCGCGGACATCGGGGGCACCTTCAGCGTCACCCTCAGGCTTGGGACGGCCAGCTCCCTTGTGCTTGCTCTTCTTGCGGTCGATGGCAGGTGGCGTGGCTGACGGAGCAGCAGGTGGCGTGATAACTGACATCATGGGCGGCTGAGAAGCAGCGGGCGGTGCGGCCGGGGGCGCGGCCGAGGGTGCGATCGGCGGCACAACCGGGGGAGCAGATGCAACGGGAGGCACAAGGGCAGCGGGAGGCGCAGGGGCAGTAGTGCAGACGCAGTCAGCCGGGTTGGGGTTGACAGTAGAGACGAAGGTGACGGTGGCTGTCTGCGTGGCAGTGACAGTGACGGCCTGGGTGACTGTGATTGCTCCAGGACCACCCATGGTGACAGTCACAACGGTAGGAGCTGTAGGACGGGGGGGAGGGGGAGCAGGCCCGGCATTGGGAGCTGTCGGCTTCGGGGGAGGGACAACGTGAGATAGGGTGATGATCGAGGTGACGACAGCACCACCTCCGTTCTCGCCACCAGCAGTGACGGTGACGACCACAGTCTGAGGGGCCTTAGATGCGCTGACGATCTTGGTCGTGATCTGGCCATCGTTTCCTCGCTCGATAGTAGTGGTGGCGGCCGGGGGGTGAATAGAGGGGGTGAAGGTGACAACCTTGGTGATGGTAGTTGGCGCTGCACCTTCGCCAGGAACTGTCAGGAAGACGGTAGAGGTGACCGGAACAGCGATGATGTGAGTGCTAGTTACGACGGCCTGGTTCGGCATAGTGATAGTGCGCACTTCAGTCGACATGGCAGGAGGAGCCTCGGCCGAGGGCTGAACGCCAACAGCAGCGGTAGAGCTGATACCAGTGGCCGCACCGCTGGAAGCAGTCGGGCCAGCAGCAGTCACGGTACGGGTGCTGGTTGCCGTCATGGACGCGATGATGGATGAGGAAATGGCGGGAGCCTCGCTGACAGGGCACACGGTGGTAGTGATTCCAATCACATTCGTGACCAGGATGGTGGAGACGGCTCCAGCAGGCAGTCCTGCGATAGCAGAAGTCTCGGTGGCGGCGGGGCAGTTGGTGATCGAAGCAGCACACGAGACGATGGTAGAGACACTGGTAGCAGTGATAGTCAAGGTGGTCAAGCTCGAGGCAGCGCCGATAGCGGTCGTGTTGGCAAAAGGCGGGCCAGTCGAGTTCGACAGACCAGGCAGGACCGGCGGCGTGATCGTGGGGAATGCAGGGCCGCTGGCTCCCGCAGACGCTCTCGTGGAGCTACCCGAAGCGGCGGCGCTCGCGGAGCTGACCGAAGCAGCACGGCTCGAGCTGGCAACGCCAGACACGCCCGCAGCGAGCGTAGACGAAGTGGCAATGGCAGTAACAGAGCTGTTGCCGCCGACGGTAGCGGGAGGGGGCGCGATGACGGGGTAGCTCGTGGGGATGGGGCGGGCAGAGACGGTCAGGTTTCCGCTGACGCTGGCTGAAGCGGAGGCAGCGGCGGACTGAGAAGCCGACACTGAGGCAGAGGCAGATGCGGCAGCCGAGGCGGATCGAGAAGCCGATGCAGAGGCAGAGCCGGCACCACCAAGTGGGCGCGAAATAGTCGGAAACGCCGGAGTGGTGGCACCGATAGGGTCTACAGCGGAGGTTGTGAGACCGACAGCAGCAGACGAGGCGCTTGGTCTGACTGCTGCGGAGGAAACAGAGACGGTGACTAAACAAAAAGGTCAGCATATAATAGACATAATGCACAGCTACGGGTATGCTTACGCGACTGGGCAGGCTGGCTGGCGCTGGCAGTGCCAGAGACCCTGATGGAGGAAGACGCCGCAGCTGGAGGAGGAGCGATAGTCGGGTAGACAGTGTTGGCGCCAGCGTTGGGGCAGTTGACAACACCCGGAGCACAAGAAGTAACGGTAGCGACAGAGGTGACGTTGGCGAAGATGGAAGTTTCGAACTGGCGGCGGATGGGGATGTTGCGAGCCTCGGCGCCGTGGGCCAGCAGGCAGGCAACGACCGCAGTCGAGGTGGCCTTCGTCGAGAAGAGCATGTTGGCAGTTGTTTGTGTTGGAGTTGTAAAGACGGGATAGTCCTGCTAGGCCGAGGAAGGAAGAGAAAAGCAGATGGGTGACCAAAGCACACCAAGAGAAGGACAGAGAACGAGACCACACAGTGGTCTTCTAGAAAGCAAGGAGAAGGAAGAAGGGAGAGTGAGAAAGCTGATGCCCGTCTGTGAAGCTGACGATGGTGGAGAGAGAGCAAGAAGGAGGCTGGAATGAGGAGGTGATCTGCGACTTAAGTAACTGCAACCACCTCAAGGCTGCTCACATCGTGTGACTGCCCAGGCCTTACTCCCGTCCTGGTCGCTTGGACTCCATACGCGCGCATGTAGAGATGGTGGTGCCCCGTCTCGCCCAGAGGTAGTCGAAGTTGTCAACCTGCGGCTCGCTTGGCCCGAAGCGGAGAGACAGCCGGCACCTGAGCGATGCAGAGCATCGGTCCCAAGCGAACCCTGGGGCCTGCATGTGAGCGTGCTCAGGTACCGTCTGTTTCTGATTGGGCGGTGGAGGCATGGATCCCCTGGTCGCATGAGCGATCGCTCTTCAGGATATCGGAGAAAAACCAGCTCAGAGCTCAACAGCCTTGCCGCGGGCGGGGTCTGGCGAAAGCTGCGAGCCCGTGCCCGTACACAAGGAGGTGGCTGCGCGAGAGCCGTTGACGTCTCGGACTGCGAGCGCGGGCCTCAGATAGACTCGGCGGCAGCCAATCAGGGGTCGCCGTGGTGCAACAGTTCTTCCAGATAGAGCAGGCTGGGCGGACAAGGGTCGGCGGCAGACCATCAACAAGTGGTGCCAGGCTCGCCAGGGTCTGTCCAGACTGCTGCCCGCTCTACTATAGCCCTGGGGCCAATAGCGAAAGCTTCTGGAAGCGTCGCAGTTTCAGGCGAGCAGCTATACAGGCGGGCACTTAAGTTTCTGGAGGTCCAAAATAGCACGATCTGGCGGCTCACGGCGGCGGCCGAGATGTTGCGCGAGGTGGGACTCTTGTTTCGATCGGCCTGCGAGCCTTGAGGGTCGTGGAAGAAGCGGCAAGTGACGTTTTCACGTGCTGGCCCGAGCGGCCGGGAAGGGCTGACGGACGGCATCGCGATGCTGGTGGTGGTCTCGAGTATGGTACCCGAGGAAGGCATGGCGAGATTGCGTGCCGATCTTATCTCTGGGGCTGGTGCGGTCTAAGCGGAAAGTGGACGACCATGGCGGCGGCCGTCTGATGGCGAGATGCGACGGCTGCGGCTGCGGCCATGTCGTGACAGAAGCACTCTGTGTGAGACGATGGGAGCAAAAGCAGTGCCCGCGGGTCGAGATGTCAGACAGGGAGCAGGCAGGATCGCCAGCTGGGAAGCAGCAGTGGCTGCGCTTTACTTGGCAGGCACGACCCTGTGCCAGCCCCTGGCCCTGCCCAGGTTCGCTCTGCCCGAGCTGCCCTCGTCGTGCCATCGTCTGCCCAGCGCGAGTGGCAGTGCACCGGCGCCTGGGTACATTTGCGCATGAAGCATTTCGAAACGGCCAGCCCAGCTTGAAGCTGTGCCCAGGGGCTCCTGGCCACTCTGGTGACTGACGTGCAACCCCCCTGGGCAGATCTTGACAGCCAGCGCCGAAGCAGCCCCAGCGGGTTTCAGCAGCACCCTACACCACGCTACAAGACATAGCACAACCCCGGGCCACCCCCGCACTGCATAAACCTCACCGCACCGCCCCCTTCTATCCAAAACATGCTCCTCGGCTCCCCTTCCAAGACTACCTTGGTCAGAGGTCGTCGTCGTTCGAGGGCCGCGAGCAGCATGCCGCAATTGCTTTCTTCCTCTCCACTGCTCCCAGTCGCGGTGTTTACGTCACTTCCACGCTCATCAACAGCTGCTCCACTTACAGCGTGATTGTGTGAACCTCATCACAGTGACACACTTGCTAGATTGCAGCACTGTTTCAAGCAAACATTGTCGAGTTGGAGCAATCCGATAGGCTTTCCTATGGGTGTCGTAATTATACGCGTATATGTATACATACTCTACTTTCGGGCCAAGGAAGCAGCCACTGACGGGATCTCGGTGCCTCTCGGGAGTCAAGCACTGTCCCGTCGGTTATTTTTAGACCATAGGGAGTCATCGTCGTCGTCAGCGAGGTCAGATTTATCTCGGGAAAAATTATCGTGTGTCCTGCTGCGCGGCGGGAACTTCAGGTCATGTTTCGTACAAAGTGAACATGCATGCGGAACATCATTAAAGTACATATGCGTCACGCAGACTGATTCTTAAAGGTGTGACGTACCTCAAAAATCACTGCTTGCAATTGCTTTGATGAGAACGCAGCGTCGATATCCTCACCTAGCCTAGCACTAGGCCCACCAGCAACGCACGTGAGGGAATATCATTCGGAATATTATTACTATTATTTCGGGTATCTATGTTAAGCGAGCTTCTTAGTTTCATGAGGATATATAAACGTGGAGATGTATAACAGAATACAAAAATAGTCGAAAGGCTTGGAAGAATAGAAAACACAAAAGCCAAGAAGTAGAAGAGTTGCAAGGACCCAAAAACTGACAATGGGATCACTTTCGTCCGGCTTACTCTTTCTATGTCCGTCAACAGTGCAGAGCTGGCAGACAAGTAGATCAGTATCCATAGTAGCAGCCCAGAGAGCGCTTTCACCTTGCACTATATTCCATTGCTCACCGTGTCGAGACTTGGAACCTGTAAAATAAAGTGTTTACGCATTTCAGTATCCTACTGAGAACAGACGTACTCATTATATGCTTAATAGAGATGCCCACAGAAAAATATGCTAGCTCCAGTATCAAAGGCACGTATATCGCATAGTAAATAACATTGTCAAGCAGTGTACAACACAGTCTAAACCAGGATATAATTCGTTACTGATAGAGGGTATCAACACAAAACAAACTCCCAGGCCTAAATTCCTCCACCTAACGTTCAATGTCAAACTCCCCACTGACGCCCTCGAACGGCGTGATCGCGCCGCCAAAGACACTCTTGCTGTCACCAAAGTATCTGATCCTGTACCTGCCGGGCTCGACCCAAGGCTCGGTCTCCCACGTGATCTCGACCTCGCTGTGGCCCAATAGCCCGTTGGTCCGCGTCCAGCGGAAGACGAGATACCAGTCGCTGTCGTCGCGGACGACTTTCCAGTTTCGCGAGTTAGACTCGTCTTGTCCACCAACTTCTCTGGTGGAGCTTCTCCCGCGCCGGAGGTCGTCGTTACCACCCTCGTCTCCTGCTGATGCGCTCACCTGGGAGTCTAGACATAGCTTCTCCACAGCCGCATAGCTCTCCTCCAGGCGCAGATTGTTCCGTGGGTTCGCCCCCACGAACCTGACCTTGATCTTGCTGCCCTTCTTATAAGCGGGCTCTACATCTTCCAGCACATCGCCAAAGCCCTTGAACAGGGGTGCAGAGTCTTGAACCACAGGCGAGATGAAGTTCAAGCTGCGGTTGCTGTTGTTTGGCGGCTCCGGCCCCCGAGGTGGGGGCGTGGCATTACTCGACGCGCCGAGGTAGCCCACGTACGATAGCGTGACGTTGATATAGGCAGCCAGCGTGTGCGGGCCGTAGAGCGTGCTGGCGCCCTCGTAGCGTTGAATCCCGTATTCCTCTTCGGTCGCGATGTAGTGAGTGTAGCTATTTGCAGGGCCGCCGATCACGACAACGGGCTCCTCGTCGTCGATATGGTGCGTGAGAGACGAGACCTCGGCACCTACCGCCTCTTTCCAGCGACGGCCCGCCATGGTGGTGGCTTCACCCGGGCTGACAATGATGACGAGCTGTCCAACACGGAAGGCCTGGACATCGACCACATTGGGTGTCCATTGGTATGGACTCGAGACTTCTCCTACATCGAGCAGGATGGGTTTCGGGTGGTGACACGAGATTTGCTCCTCGGTTGGTTCTTTCAGTGCTCCGGAAACCACCTTCCATACTGGAGACGTGGTGTTGGCATTTCCGTCGTGCTGCGTAAAGTCAAAGGCGCCAGGGCCGTCCGAGGTGCCTGCAGCGAAGGAGTACCCCAGCGCGGCTGGACAAGTTCTGACCTGTGTACCATTTGGCAGACGGAACTCGAAATGTGACATATTGTGGAATGTGTGGAACGACTTGACCCAGGACCCTCGTATCGGGGATCCGTGGCGATTCATCGCGTCGTAAAGCCTACGGGCAGGCTCGAACTGGCGCCGGCCAATCTCGAAGCAAGAGCTGGTGCCTTCGTCCTCTTCAGTGAAGAATGGACCCCTGGCGTGACACTTTTGCGACCGTCCATCGCTGCAGGTGCTGTTCTCGAACGAGCACATCTTGCCCGAGCCGTCTTCGCACCAGGCACCAAGCACATTTGGGCTCGTGTCACCGACATTAGCTTGTGAGAAGCCGGCGACGAATCCATCGGCGGCGGATTCGTCATCTAACATGCTCTTTTCGAACAAGTTGGCCGCTACGCCCTTGTTGTCGCCAGTCACCAAGGTATTGTTGCCCAACATGGAAGTGCCGTGCGTGGGGAACCATGTCAAAACACCAATGTTCTTCCCATCTGAAGAGCGTTGGAACTTCAGCAAAGTCAGATCCTTTTCCGCAGAGCCGTCGTCTTCCGAGCTGACATTGTACTTTGCACGTTCATGCTCGGGGTTAGCCAAATAGGCGAAGAGACTTCGGTTGATGTTGGCGCCAAAAACTTTTGTGGACGCCACACTCAAGTGCCCTGGGGCAAGAGACTCGTGTGCTCGCTGTATCGAGAGCAGAGCACCGTCCACGATCGCTCGGTAGCTCTGCTGATTGAAGCCCTTGCTGGTGATCTGAGGGAGGAGGTAGTTCAGCCAGGCTCCTGGCCCGGAGTGCGAGTGCGTCCCTGTGACGGCAAGATTGTGGTGACCGTAGGTGGCATAGCCGGGACCGAGCTCTTTGAGACCTTGGAGTATGCCATAGCGGACTGCCGTGTCGCCGGACTGAGTGTCGAGGACGAGGTAGACAAAGCGGTCGCTCGGGTGAGCCGGATCAGCCACGATGAATGCTCGAGAGTAAAGCCGCTGCCGCAGCCCTGTCCCGACCTGGTTCGGATCTGCATAGCCCATGAAGTTAAGCTCGACACATGGCCTGCAGCAAGTTAGCGATGCAGCCATGATGAGAAGTTTTGTGCAGCCTGACTGAGTGCACTTACCCAGTGATGTCGGCCTTGCCTACTCCGAGGAGATATTCGTCTCCTTGGGTTTGTAGAGCATGCTTGATATTCCATAGTGACTCGACTTGCCCGGTATGGATATAAAGAAGATTATAAGAGAAGAAAGTGACAGCTGAGATCAGCAGCACGAAGAAGGGAAGCGTGGCAGTGCGGAGCAGCCGGCTGGGACTGCCTGGTTCGGAGACCGGCATGTTGACGGATGGAGCTATTAGACAAGCATCATATGCCTGTTGCAGTGCAAAGAGAAGCCGAGTTGCCCTTGTAATCGTTGGGAAAGATTAACTAAAGGGGCTGTGCTGATGATTCAGACGACTGGAGGAGGCGGTGTTGCAAGTCAGATCAGGCGATGTGAAACGGATGGAATAGGCGATGGGTTGTTGGCAGTTCCGGGACTTCCGGGGCCAGGGCTGGCAGACGACCACGGGACAGCTCTGCAAGTGAAGAACGCAGGGTGGCCAGTGGACAAAAGTCGCTAGATGTAACCACCACTTTCATCTAGGTGCAAGATACGCCCAGGCAGGAGGGTCATCTGCCAAGGTGCAACTGCCGGCAGCTACGGAAGTTACAAAAACGTCAGGCACTACAGTATGGCAGCCTGCAGCTGACAGGGCTGGCTTGGCTCGGGTTGGGGAATGCCGGCATCACATCATCGTCATCCAAGCACGGTCCGCTAGGTATTGGGGAAATCCTGGCCTACCCTGTAGCGTGGGAAGCACTCCGTAGCGGCAACGCGCCTCGGCGGGGCGGCCGGGTCGAATGGTCCTGCCGCGGCGATGGTATCGATAAGGCTCCTTCGCGCGACCGGAGTATCGCTACTCCATGGCACAGCAATGCGCCCATCACCAAACCTGAAGCTATCGCGATACGATCGCAACGTCCACGACACACAACCCCGTCTAACACGTCTCTGGTCCAAGCAATTGGCTGCAGCAAAGTCACACCGTACTCAAAGCATCGCCCAAACCCGTCCTGCAGAGCTGCAACAGCAGCAACAGCCGCATCGAACAACCGTAACAGCGCAAGCCGAAAACACCCCAAACCGTCAGCAGCAATGTCGTTCCGCACGACAGTCCACGAGTCCCTGCCCTGTACGTCTGGCCGCTGCACTGTTCTAATCCCTTTCCACCACCCTCTCTCCCTCCTCGAACCTAAGTCCCCACGCGGAACCAATTTCTAACATAGAAACCACACCACGTTCAGACATCGACCCGGAGCCCTCCCAGTCCGACCGCGCGGCCGCGCAAGCCCTCATAGACGCCGAGCTCTCCTCCTCCACACAGACACCAGACCAGGCCACGACCTCACTACCGCCTCTCCGCGAACCGTCCTTCTCGCCCCTGATCCTCGCCGAGTTCGAGCGCATCCAGGCCAAGAAGCCGCTCAGCGCAATCGACCTCTCGCGGTACGAGGCCGACGACGACGACGACGACGACGCCACCGCGCCGAAAGACAAGCCCACGCTGCAGACCCGCCTCGCCCAGGCGTACACGGCGCACACGTACCTCTCCTCGCGCACGTCCCACCTCGCGCTGCTCGACAGCTACGGCAAGAACGCCTGGCTCGTGGGCAACTGGCACCTCGAGGCCGAGCTCGCGAGCCTGGAGCGCGACCTCGCGGCAACGAAGCGCGAAATGGACCTCGTCAACCTGGACCGCAGGCGCGCCCAGGACCAGGTCGGCGAGGAGCTGCGCAGCCTCGGCGAGACGTGGAAGAGGGGCGTGGGCAAGGTACTCGAGACGGAGCTCGCGGCGGACGAGCTGCGGAGGCAAGTTCTCGACGCGAGGCGGCAGCAGGGCTAGGGGACAAGGACTGAGAGAGAGAAGAATAGCAGGAGGCGCATGCCGAAGGAATGTTTGGCATAGAGAAAAATCATGGCGTGTTCTGTCTTGCAAATTTAATGATACCACGAATTCAATCTCAAGTTTGTTTCACAAGACCGCAGTTCTTGCTTCACGTGGAGACTACCACCGTCAAGATGAGATGTTATTGCCAAATTGCTAGTAATGCTCAAGGGTTCACCTGCCATTTCATCTCCTGCCAAAGAACTCAAGACCAAAAACGAGGGTACTTTCTACTGATGAATGCCTTTGAACGCCGTCCCGATCCTCGACAAAACACATGCTTCGCACTGCGTCCACTATTGGCGTTTCGATTTTTTTTCTGTGCTTCGAATTGCTTGTTGGCCTTATCCACATCATTCAGTGGCCCGCGTGGAGAGGGTCGACATCCTCGACTCCCGACTTCACGCCCATGTACTTCGTCCGCCGCATGATACCTTCGACAGGGCCCAGCAGTCTGGCGAAAGCGTTCTTGCCCAGAGTTGCAACCTTGACGTCAGTAGCGCAGACGACGCTCGCGGCGCGCGGCGCATCGTTCAGCAATGCGAGCTCGCCAAAGTAGTCGCCCTTCTTGTAGTGCTTGACAGAATTGGCCGAGCCTTCTTTGAAAGCATCAGCCTCGCCCTCTTCCAGCAGGTAGAAGGAATCTGCAGCATCTCCCTCCTTGATGATGACGTGTCCAGCCGGGAACTTGAGCGTTTCAAGCGCATCTGCGATCTTGGACCGCTCGTATGGCGTGAGGGTCGACAGGATGGAGACGCCCTCGAGGAAGTCCTCGTACAGCCGGCGTCGGGCGAAAGTCGATTCGAGGAGAATGCGTCGGAAGGTCACTCGCTCGACAGCCCAGAGCGTGCATTGTCCCTCGGCTGACACCACTGTGGCAGCTCGGGGAGCATTGTACATGAGCGCCAACTCTCCGAACGAACCACCGGCCTCGATTGTGCCGACCTTGTTGCCCATACCATCAGGCCCGGGCTCAACAGCGCCAGTGGGGTTGACGTATACATCGAAAGAGCCCTTCTCTACCACATAGAAGAAATCACCAGCATCTCCTTGGGTGATGACCTGGAACAAAGGTCAGCATGGGGACGTGTTACGTAAAACGCACGAATAAGGCGCCAGATACAAGTTGGGTTGGTCACACATACCTTGATGTCTTTTGCCGGAATAGGCTTCTCTTGAAGCGCACCCAGGATCTGATTGCTCTGTTCATCGTCCAGATGGCTGAAAAGGAAATTATTTTGAATGGCCGTCTTCAGACGCTCCAGTTGCTCAGGCGTCTTCGGGTAGGAGGGTGGCGTCCAGTTGTCATTGGCGTCCGCTGTCGGCTTCAGCGACTCCGCGGAGACTGATGTGCGACGACCAAAGTTGTACTGCGCAGGATATGAGTCTGGGTTCGGGGGTATCCGAGTAGAAGACGGCGGTCCATCATGCGAATCAGCGCCACCACCGAACGGCCCGGTGAAGGGAGAGCTTGCGCGGTTGAAATGCCCAGTGATAGGCGATGAGAGTGTGTCTTGTTCCTCCTCTTCAGCAAGATTGCCTAGGCCGCCGGCGGACGGTCCTCCAGACTCTGATCGCGTTGCATCGCCTCCAAATGGGTTCGCATTGCCGAAGGGGCTTTTGAAAGTAGGCCCAGCCATGGCGACGGCTCGAGCGGGCTCGATAGCGCAGTCGAGGTAGCTGGAAGCTAAGGTTGTTCGTTTGACGAGGCGGTCGAGAGACTGCAGAATGTTAGAAGGTGGAAGTTTTCAAGCAGGTGGACTCGTGAGAGGCGAATTGGCAGTGCTCGGGCTCTTAGCGTTCACTTGATCGCGAGCTTGCACAGTGACGGTCGTAGGTAGAACTCGATGCCTCGCCGACTGCTTTTAGATGCCCAGCTACAAGTCGGATAGTATGACAATGCTCTCGACGTAGAGCGGACAAGTATGTGATATATGATTTCAGACGCAAGGGGGTATTGACGACGTAGGTGCTGTCCAGAGAGATTGCCAGGTGCCCGTGATCGTTCCGATGCCGAGCTAGCTCTTCCAGCTGCGACTAGCTCCTCGCTGAGGCTGATGAGCCCAAGGCGGAGATTGCAGAGATCTCGCACAAAGCGGAGGTTGCTAACAGTGTAGATACGATGTCGTCGATCAGGAGACGACAGAGGTTTGTCTGGTCCCCCTGCTTGACAGGGCCCCGGGTCAAGAGCAAGTCCTGCCTGACGATATCGGAGGGCTGCAGCTCGCGAGAGAAAAATCCGCTGGCGGAGGCTAGCAGAACCCTTGCAGAACAGGTATCGCAGGGAGGAGAGTCGCTGATACGATGAAATCAAAGGGCATGTGATGGGTATTGGAGGTTGTTGCAAGAGAAGCTGCTCGGGGCAGATGGAAAGTGAGGGCGAAGGAAGCATCGTCACTTACTCCGCAATTGGCAAGGCGGGACGAAGGCGGCGGTGCGGGGCAGGAGCTGTGTAGCGGCCTCAATCGGTTCGGGCGGTGCTCGAGGAAGAGAGCCTCAAAAGTGTTGGAAAGACAAGCACGTGAGGGTCGCCGTGGCGTCTTGGAGAGGTGCAGGCAAGGTGAAGAGAGTCGGAAGAGGGTGTCGGTGGAAGCGAACCGGAGGCGGTTTATGTGTGGGGGAAGAAGACCAGGAGGCGGGTCGTGGAGCAGGGAGCTCTATGTGACTTGAGAGCATGAGCTGGATGGAGCTGCACTTACTTGCGGGAGCGTCCTCCGGCAGGTGGGGCCAGCACTCAAGAGCGTCTCTTCGCTCGACCAGAGACTGCAGATCGCTTTCAGAGGGCTGGCATGCAGACGAGCGATTCCGGCAGACTTGGAGCGTGGTCAACAAGGCAACCACAGGTGAGAGCAATGGCGAGGGTGAAGAAGGACCAAGCGCGAAATGCCGGGACTTGGGAGAAAGGAAGGGCAGGATGAGGGGCCCAAGTCTCAACCTCGAGAAGGACGCCCTGCCTATGATATCAGTGCCACGCAGAACAGGAGAGCCCTTCTTGCGTCAAGTCCTGCTGCTTCTCTTGCCAACCTTCACGTCGGGCCCCCACTGTTTGCATCACGCTCGGCCCATCCAAGACGATGCCTTCTCCTCACACTACTCAAACTCAAAAAGCCCAGCTCGCGCCCGCCGATTCCTCCTCATGTCTCTGATGCTGATTTAGTCCCGTCCCGGTCACATGCTGCTCCATCTCGGAGCTGGAGGGACATCCGGGTCTTGCGGCAACCAGCTCGTGCCAGGCGATGAGGGGAGGGGCCGAAGGGGAGGAAGGGGTGTTTGCCTCCTACGTCTGCCCCTCTCGAAGCCTTCTAGAACGGACGCACAGGCCATCCCAGCTCCCTGTCATACTCACCACCACCGTCAACGCCATGTGCAAGGACCGCCCCCGAGACAAAGCAGGACATTACCATGACACGCATGAGCTGTTGCAGCAAGCACCCGCTGCCCGTGCATGCGCAGCGGCACGGCCTGGTCGGCTCCATGCAGAAGAGTGGTCTCAATCGCAGCCAGCGAGGCAGAGCAGCAGGAGTCATGATCGACGGGCGCCCGCCCCCCTTGCTCCCTTCCAGAAGGAAATGGCCCGAGCTCAGCCGCCGTGAGCATGATAAGATGTGGTCCATGCTCCCTGGCGCATGGCCCAAGCTCCCTCCCAGGGTTCACGCCAAAGCCGGCTTGGCACTCTCGAGGTCTGCATCAAGACAGTAGTGATCACTTGGTAGTACACTCTCGGCACCGCTGCAAATGAACTTGATGTATCCAATTCTGCAATGCACGCCGTTATGCTTGTTAATGGACGGTAATATGACGCCCCGCTGCAGACTAGCTAATAAGTGAAATCTCTCGTCCCCTGACAACATCCAACGATTTCCTCAGCCACTGGGAACTCGTTCTCCCTCCGCCGCTTTCCTCTTCTTCTTTCACACGCTCCAGAAGCGCCCTCTTCCTCTCCTCAGCCTGCTTGGCCGTCTTCTTCTCCTTCCGCCTGATCGCCTCTCGTGTCAGCTCCTGGCGCCACATCCGCTCCACGGCATCCTTCTTGCGGGTGCGCTTGTCCCCCACTGAAATGAGGATTCCTGCGCAAATGTTGCATGCCATGGCGCAGCACAGGAGGCTGACCGTCAGGGCCATGGGCCGGTACCTATATCGTATCGACCATGTGCAGAGCGCGAGCGCGAGCTGAAATGCCGAGTTGCCGTCCAAGAGGATCACGATGGCAATTAGAAGGCGCACGGGAAAGGCGTGGTGCGTTTCGGAGTCGTGAGGCTTGTAAAACGTGTGTGATTTTGCAAAGCAGCTCTGGTGGTGTTCCAGCGATGCCCGCTGCTGAGCAGTGAGGGCCGATGTTAGATCTCCTTTGTTGTTTTCGGGGTTGTGCCCAGCCTCTACATCTGTAGCTGTCTGGCCGCCGCCATCGTCAACGTTGTCGACGACTATGCGCATGGTAGATTCGGTGGCCGCACGGTGGGTGCCATCCGTGGTTGATGATCCCGCTTCGTCCAGTCTTTTCCGGGCAAGATGTTCCAGACGGACAATGTATAACATGTGATACGTGTCGACAGCTCGCCACGGTATAAGTCCAATCCCGACCAAGGAGAAAAGCGTGACCAGCACAATGTTGATTGTTCCAATCACAACTGACTGTTCATCTCCCACGTAAATCCAGCCAATGAGGAACACCACCCAGGCTGTGCCCAGCAATATGATGATCGATGCGTATAACGTGACGAAGAAGCCCATCGGTCTGCTGACGTACTGACCGAAGGCGCGTAACCGGCGCCCAACTTTAGATCGCCGCGAGTGCAGCATGTGCCGGACATGGTCGTTCAAGTCAGCCAGATCTTGATCGCTCCAGTGGGCTAGCGACGTATCGCTTGGGCGGACAGCGAAGTGGGTGTCTGTCAAGACGCTAGGGATGCGCTCGATCGCACGAGGGAGTGGAGGGAGCTCCTTGTCCGCGCTGGGTGTCTTCTTGTGTTTGACGATGTTATTCCTGTCTTCCCTCTCAAACTTCTTCGAGAGGTCCTCGATTGGGCTTGACTCGGAATCGTCGTCACCACCGACAGGTGAGTCTGGACCTCTGGGATAGGGCGTGAGGTTGAAAGTGGGACGCCTGTTGACGAATCTTCCGAGAGATGGGACGAAGAGAGAGTTCTGGACGTTCGTTATTGACGACATGGTCGAGACTTCGGGATCTACACAGCGCGAGAATGAGCATGAAATTCTGCGAACTCAAAGAGTCGTCGGGGATTGCATTTGACAGAGTCCTTACCAATGACATCGAGCATATCGACGATATCAGCACCGTAATCACCACCAGCGCCATATAGTGGCAGGGAAGAACGCTGCCTCTGCCTTTTGTTCTGGTCATTGTCTTGGTCGTCATCGGACTGGTCCGTGGCATCGTCTTTGTTCACCTCTGGACGGATGCGCCGTCGTCCAAACATGGCCATACGCTCTTTGCGGTCGTGCTTGTCGGGATGCTTGCCTATGGGTTGAGCAGCTCTTAAATTAACCACTGGCGCAACGGGACCGGCGACATGATCAGGACGAGCAGGGGCGCTATTCCTGTCGCCCGGGACTTGGGACAAAAACGTCACATGGCGCAGGTCGGGGCTTAGATGGGAGCCGGACGGGGATAAGGGCTCGCGGTGCTGTTGCGCGTGTGGAGGACACGTCAGCTGTTGGTGTTGTGAGCCATAGCCATGCCGGCCAGGGGAGAGAGGCTGGAGGGCGAGGGCATCTTGATCTGTTGCGGTGGGCGGGCCTGCATCTGAGGACTGCGAGGTGGAGGTGAGGCGGCGCAGACGGATGGAGGAATCGCGCGATCTCGCAATCGAAGGTCTGTTTGAGAAAGGGAGTGGCAGCGGGGTGGACAGTGGCCGGTCGCTGTGGTCAGCGGCGTGGGTGGCGTCGGGAGCTGCAGCAGCGGCTCCTGCTCCTTGCCGGGGCGTGACGGGAACGCCCGCCGCGTCCATCGGGGCTCTGGGGACGCTGTCTGTCGTCGGCGCGCACCAAGGAGGACAAGATCTGAGGGCATGAAATACCAACAGCGGGGGGGATCTGGCGAGGAGCCGGAGAGGGCAGGATGCGCCGGATTGATATCCAACAGTGCCATGCCCCTTCCTCGCGGCAAAGCGCCTTGAGCCTGGCAAGCACGACCCCGAGGCCCGTTGTCCAAGAGACTTGGCGTGGCTCCGGGATGCCGAGATGGAGTGGACGCGCGCTGCCAACGTCATTTCCCGCCCAACCACCACCCCCCTCTCGGGCGATCGTTGCCGGAACCGCCGCCTCTTTCGTCTTTCCACCCCTCAGCCACCCAACGACACATCACGGGTCTCTCAACACTTTGCTATCACAAAGGGCCCACGGACAACTCGACATTGAGTCTGCAAGTTGGACTAGATTCTGCATACGCCCATGCCAGACCGGATTCCGTGGCACTGCTTGCGCAACCCGAGCAGCGTCGGGCGGAGTACCTAGCCCGCTAATCCAGAGATCCCCTCCGCCACCACCACGCCTGCGTGCCAAGTGCCAAGTGCGCCTGTCCGACTCAAGTCGCTCGGTGTCACAGGAATCTGTGTCTCTTGTGCATAGCCCGCCCATCGCGGTCAGTCACCTGCCACCGTTGTTCACTCGCTCTTCTGCTGCTCAGCCGGGCCTATCAAATCCCACATGTTGCCGTAGATATCCTTGAACACGGCCACCGTGCCGTACGGCTGCTTGACGGGGGGCCGCACCCATTCACATCCCGCCTCGCTGAACTTCTTGTAGTCGCGCTCGAAGTCGTCTTTTGCACACCAGCAAGTCAGCCGAGTCTGCAACTCTCAAAGGAGCGGACCTGGTTCGTCTGCCGCCTTACCTGTCCCCAGGAACAAGAAAACCCTCCCGCCACTCTGCTTCCCCACGGCAGCTTCCTGCTCCGGGGTCGCCGCCTTCACCAGCACCAGGTTCGTCGAGTCCGGCGGCGCCCCGGCAGGCAGCACGGTCACCCAGCGCCGGTCCTGCTCGGCAAAATAAGTGTCCTCAAGCAGCGTGAAGCCCATCTTGCCGACATAAAAGGCAATCGCCTCGTCGTAGTCCCTTACGAGAAGGGCAACCCGGATAATTCTGGACATGATTGTTTGCGATGCGGTAGGCTGCTGGATGTGGTGGTGGTAAAGGTATTGCGGTGCTTGACCGTTGGGAGAGGTAGGGATCTTAACCAAGGGAGTATTATCTGAGCTCTTCTGCTAGCTTAAATCCTCTTTGCGTTTATCGAGAGTGTGGGATGTCAAGCTCAAACAGTCTGCTTCTGCGTCCGATGTCAAAGCTGAACTCCGGAGTACTCCGCAGGAATGGAGTGCGGAGAGCAGGGTCCAGAGAGCTGTGCTGTGGGGTATGGAAGTCGGCCGTCCAGTGCTAACAACTCCATGAGGGTCTGGCCATGTGTAAGCACAGGGCCCTGGCCGTGGTTACTTTGACCCGACGACTCCAGGCAGTCCGAATGTTCTGCATAGGTGAAGCCAGATGTCAGGCATCATTTTCAGTCACGCTTTACATCCGCACAATATCTAAAAAAAAGACTGCCACCAACTTGGGCCTTCAAGCAGGTCCGCTTCAGAATGTTCTTGGCGTGTTATTGACAGCTCTGATGCTCCCTGAAAAATTACGTGCGTTGACGCCCCGATAAGCAGAGACTAAATGATGCCACGCAGGTGGAATTGAGAGCAAGACCAAGCACAACCAAGTTGTTACACCGCCCAGGTTTCACATTCAAGTGATCTGTCCAATCAATCTGCAAGAACCACAGACCTATTTGCTTTCCCTGAGACCTGAGGGTGCTCTCGACAAAGACACACAAGATACCCTAATGGATACATAAAGCATGAAAACATGGGCGCCCCAGCTCATAACATTACACCTGCCATTGCCGTACAGCTACCGAGGTCCTCCCTAGACGATACAATATTCTTCAATCTTCACGTCTGCTCCTCCCCAAGATTCCACGCCCGACAAGCCCACAACGAGACTGCAGCACACGATCCGCCAGGACTTCCCTTCTTGCCGGAGCAGCACAGGCGTCGAGATGCCCGGAATCCCGACGAGCACGTCGCCGGTCCTGGCGCCTGGCATCGCCGCCCCGAGGAAACCCTCCTGGGTCTCGAACAGCGTGAGGAACTTCATGCCGTAGATGAACGTTCGCGACGCTGTCTGGTAAACGCCCCCCGCGTTGATGAGATGCGAGTAGTCAAAGTTCGCGATCTCCAGAACTGGCCAGTGCGGCGGCGGGGGCGCTTTCCGATATTTCGTCTGTCTCTTGAACGTGAGGAGCTGGTCGATAGCCTCGCTCTTCTTGAGCCCGCCCGCGACGTACGGGTGGTCGACGAAGCTCGGGAATGCCATCTCCGCGAGTTCACGCAGCTTTGACCTGTAGTGCGCGTCCCAGACGGCAGGTTCACGGCTCAGCAGGTCATCTCGGTGAAACGGGTAGCGTGGCGATGTCCTGGCTATAGTGCCCAGAAATGCAGCTCGCAGGGTCAGGGTCCTCATGTCATCCGATACACTGACGGCGGCATCGAACTCTGGAACCGGCACAGCGGAGCTTACTACCGGGTCTGGGGAGAAGAAACTGACAAAGGACCGCCAGGGCCGCATTCTGGCCTCTTGAGAACGGTCGGGAACCCAGCTGGGCGGGAAGGAACCAAATGTGCCGTCTATATTGCACATGCACTCCTGCAAAATCCGGGGCGCACTGGAGGATGCTCGCAAGACGTAGACTGCCGCGAGGTGGAACACTTCTTCCGACGACATGTTGTAGTCGATAGGTATGGACTTCGCGCCCTGCTTATCCATCTCTTCCCAGATTGGTAGCAGCGCATAAATCCTGTCGCGAGGATCCGTCGCCGCCAGTGTTGTTGCCTGGTGGAACAACCAGTACAGGTCATGTCCAGGTTTGCGGATCTCCCGGTCCATCTTGAGAACACGCATCGTCACAATATTTGAGTTATAAGGGGTCAGTCCGTCGTCCGATCCTGCATTCAGCACCCTGATTGCCGTGTAGGTATGATGGACATCATCGAACGATGCTCGATGACCACCACACCAGAACTCGGACGGGACATGTGGTGTAGTGGCTTCCTGCCACACCCAGACTCGCTCCCACCAGCTGCGCATCGCCAACTTTTCCATCGCCAATTTCGGTACTGTCTCGTACCATGACAGCCTCTCTGCATCCTTACGGCAAAATGCTGTGTCCATGTAGGAGCGGCAGGCTTCGAACGCCTGGTCGCTGTCGTCTGCCGCGGGTCCGAGCCAGATCACAATTCTGCTTGCCTGGCGATAGATTCGGCGCATCAGGGCAACCTGTGAACTGCGCTCGGATATATCATCCTGGTTGATGCATATAGCGTCGATCCACCAGTATGTTGACCCCGCCGAACGGTTGCCGCGCGTGTGGCGTGCTGATTGCTGCAGGAGCTGATACAGGTTGTCGCGCACGGGGAAAAGAGTCCCGTTCAGCAGGATCGCTTTGCTCGGCTCGCCGGTGCCCCAAGTGTATGAGAGTGCTGTGTACTCAGGGTGTTGGTCGAGGTCATGGTTGCTGATGTCGCAACAGATGGAAACATTCTCGGTGTCGGGGGAAGCGCTGCTGTCGTGGGATTCTGCTGGGCCGAGGCGAAGCAAACGGAACTGGGCTCCTCTTAATGGATCATAGCTAAAAGGGGAAGCCATATCTTCTGAGCGATGGGAGTCCTGCGCCCTCCCGCAAGAGACCCTGTAAGGCTCTTGCGGATGGAGGGGTCACAGTGAGCAGAGCCTTGCCACGTTCATGTAGGTGAAAGGACCGAAATGAGGCTGACACCATGCCACTCTTGAATGTCGGATTACATAACCAGAGGCGCTGCGGGAGCAGATTTACCCAACAGCGTCGTCAAATACTTTTTGACAAGAAAGAATACATTACTATATACCTAGATATGTAGTTGGACTCTTCCAAGACCGACTCGCCGCGGACTGGGCGAGTATATCAATGACAAGTTCGAATTCAGCTGTGATGACAATATAGTGATTCTCACACATCGATGCCTTTATATGGATATCTAGCGCATCTAGACATTCTACAGAGCTCGAGAGTCACTTTCTACTTAGAAACGTGACGTCTTGCAAGTTTCAACTTACACGACAACTCTTTGTTCTGGCAGAGGCTTTGTTGTGGTGGGGCAGAGTCTTGAAGCCGTACGCTAGACCGCTTCCAGGCAAGACCCCTGCGTCAGGTTGCTTGTGCTCCGCGAAATGGCAGGAGCAAGGGGCGAGCATTGGGTGGGCGCGGTCAGGAACAACCTCCAACGTCAAATACTGGGGGAGCTCTGCACTTTGTCGTCCTTGGTCAACAAGCATCCGAAACACAGCACGCCTCCCCCCCCCCCCCTACCCGCACGTGTACGAACGGCCCGAGCCGGCACCTACGACAGCGACGAGAAAGACGCCGTCGTGCTTCTGACAGTGCCAGCTCAGCACACTCGAAACTGGAGCTTAGGGGAACCTGGCGTTGAGGTGGCAGTGGAGCTGCCAGATGCTCACACGACGGACACGCAGCCACAGCTCCGCGATACTGTAAGCAGGCATACCGCTGCACGAACTCGGTGGACTGCTTCGCTCTACCGGTCACAACCCTTTCCGAAAGACCGTCCCGATATCGCGTCACCGCCCCAAGCGTCCATTCTTCCAGGCCCAGGCATCTGACCGCCTGGCTCCGAACGGCAACACCAACCCGCCATGACAGACTCCCTCCACAATGCGCCGATAGTGCTCGACAACGGCTCCGGCACGATCCGTGCCGGCTTCGCGGGCGATGACCTCCCAAAGTGCTACTTCCCCTCCTTCGTCGGCCGGCCAAAGCACCTCCGCGTGCTCGCCGGAGCGCTCGAGGGCGAGGTGTTTATTGGGCAGAAGGCGGCGACAGAGCTCAGAGGCCTACTCAAGATCCGGTACCCGCTCGAGCACGGCATTGTCACGGACTGGGACGACATGGAAAAGATCTGGGAATATGTATACAGTGAAGGGCTCAAGACGATGAGCGAGGAGGTAAGTCTCGACCGCCAACGCACGCGACCAGCTGTTAAGCGATTATGAGGCTCTGGCTGACTGACACTGGTGGACATAGCATCCTGTGCTATTGACAGAGCCACCGCTCAACCCAAGGTCACACCGAGATACCGCAGCACAGATCCTTTTCGAGACGTTCAACGTGCCTGCACTGTACACATCTATCCAGGCAGTCCTCTCCCTGTACGCCAGCGGCCGCACAACAGGATGTGTGCTCGACTCGGGAGATGGTGTCTCGCACGCCGTGCCAGTTTACGAAGGCTTCGCTATCCCGTCTTCGATCCGGCGCATCGATGTCGCGGGTCGCGACGTGACAGAGCATTTGCAGACACTGCTCCGGAAAAGCGGATATATCTTCCACACCTCAGCCGAGAAGGAGGTCGTCCGGCTCATCAAGGAATCTGTATCATACGTGGCCCTGAACCCGAAGCAGGAGGAGAAGGACTGGGCTAGCAGCAAGCTCGAGCAGGGCAAGTCGGCCGAGTACACTCTGCCGGACGGCAATAAGCTGCGCATCGGACAGGAGCGATTCCGCGCTCCCGAGATCCTGTTTGACCCTGAAATTATCGGCCTCGAGTACCCTGGCATCCAGCAAATTGTGACCGATTCGATCAACCGGACCGATTTGGACCTGCGCAAGGCTCTGTACGCAAACATTGTGCTCTCCGGCGGCAGCACGCTCACCAAGGGCTTTGGAGACCGCCTGCTGAGCGAGGTTAAGCGGCTGGCGGTCAAGGACATGCGCATCAAGATCTTTGCGCCGCCTGAGCGGAAGTACTCGACGTGGATAGGAGGCAGCATTCTGGCTGGTCTGAGCACGTTTAGGAAGGCAAGTCATTTCACTCAGTACTGTGCATGGACTGTGGTACTAACAGTGGCTGTTCTTTTCCTCTAGATGTGGGTTAGCATCGACGACTGGCACGAGAATCCAGACATCATCCACACCAAGTTGACGTGAACGGTAGCGGTACTTGGTGGTGGCTTTTCGATGGTGGCTTTGACACGTGCATATCGTTGGCCTGCAAGGATTGGATTGCGTAGCGGAAAATCGAGCATCAAGCAAGAGCGGCAAGATAGCAGGCGGACGGAAGAAGTAGAAGAAGATGAAGAAGGGGAGGAGTGCCACCGCTAAAAGACACAGAAAGAAAGAAGTGCTTCTAGTAGAGTGGAAACGAGCTATCTAGATTAATGATACCCAGGAGTTGCCAGCGCATTTTGATGTTGTTCTCTGATGTTTCCTGGAATTTATTGCGTCATTACCATGTCCATCACCACGAGACGAACAGTGGTTCCAGGCTAACGAGGTGCCTGGGCGTACGCGAGCTGCGCTCCTCTGACTCTGGGGCTCACGCACATACGACAAGCCAGCTTCTTCTTGCTTACACGCAGCCATGCACGTCGCGAAAAGGTCAGCAGCAGCATGCCCGGCCTGCGGAAAGCGGGCGTGGGCTCGAGTTTGGTTCCGTGGGTATTCTTACTTGCGAGTGGTCATTGCACTAATGGAGATAACATCTCTCACTTTAAGGTACGTGTGTGTGTGTGTGTGTGTGTGTGTATTGCGGTGTTGTGTTGGGGTCGAGGCGGCACGGCCCAGCAAAAGCACGGAATGCGGTGATGTAAGAAGTAAGACTACCTTATGCTACATAGTCGAGTCTGATTAGTGTATTCTACCTATGCACAATTGCAGGTATGCTCTCGGCGGAGTTGCCAGTCGTGAGGTCGTAGATATGTGTGCGTGTAGAGGTGTGTGTTTGTATTGTGGTGTTGTGTATCGTGGGAAACAGGGGCGCAAGATGTTTTGTGTACGGTGCGGTCAAAGTATCCCAGGATCATTCGATGGACTACAACTTTTCAAGTTCGTCGTGTGGTGTGGTGTAGTGCGACCAATGTGTGGGCGTTACGGAGTGAGGGCTGGGCTACAATAAAACTCGTGATCGATAGGCTTCGATGCAAATCATCTCAAGCCTGCCTGCCTTACTCATATCAATGACATGGCAGGGTTGTGGTGAAGCCAAGGGCTTCCCACTATGGAGCCCGGTTCAGAGGAAAATCGCCATGACGAGTGGTATGAAGTCTTGAATATGTTTTGGTATGATCTGTATTGGTACAAAACTAATAGAAATGCAAGAGTGGTATCTCTGGGGTATGGGTATATCCGTCCGTTCAAAACAATGATCGCTTTCCCTTGTGGAAACCAATTGATAAGTTCACCAGATGACAAAAAGAAAGAACAAGCGTATACCCCGGAATCTGCCAGCCAGGTGTATGTGAAGTTCGCTCGCTTCTCTGCCTCTGAGGCCCCAAATGTGATGATGTGTCGCTGCGCTAAGAAATCAGATGATTGGTGTTGGTGATGAAATCCCATAGAAAACTTTTCCGTCGTCCCGTTGCTCCATTTGTGTCGTTGAATTACTTTGTGTCATTATTGTTGAAAAAGAAGAGATGCGTGCCCAAGGCCGTGCTCCGCTGCGCCGTGCTGAGAGAGAAAGGCAAGGAAAGCAAGTAGGTGAATTCTTCCCGCAAGTCGAGAAGGGACCTAGTTCTTGCTGCCGACCTTGCTCAGCACGCGGCCGAAGAAGCCCGATCGAACGCTGGCGTCGCTGGACGAGCTGCGGCGGCTGCTCGCATCGCTGCCCTTGCGCGCCGCGGAGTCCGCCTTGGAGGAGTCGAAGGCGTTGCCGGCGCCGCCGCGGCCGACGTGGCCGCGCAGCTTCTGCTCGTGGGCGGCGTGGCGGGCGTACTCCTCATCGAAGCTGATGACGGGGCGCTCGGCCTTGGAGTGGGCGTTGCCAGCACCGCCGCGGCCCGAGTAGAAGCGGGCAGAGGGAGGCAGCGGCTTGGAGGTGAGGGCGGGCGAGGTGACACCTGAGGCGGGCGTGGTAAGGGGCGCGCGGAAGTGGTTTCCTGCGCCGCCGCGGCCAGCGTGGGTGAAGGAGTTCTTGGCCACGGTGGGGTGAGGCTCGTTGATGGTGAAGCGAGGCATTGTGGTTGTGGTGGTGGGTTGTTTTGGGTGGTGCTGGTGATGAGATATCAAAGAGCGAGGCTCGTTGCGTGTAAGTCGAGCTAGGGCGGGCGATCAGGTACAAGTGGTTTGCAGGTGTAAGTGTCTTGACTCGAGGGAAGGGGACTGCTCTGAGATCTGGGGGAAGGAGCGATGGTCTAATATACAGTCGCACGGTGCAAAACAAGCTGGGAGCAGCAGGCTAGTGACACACCTCGTGCAACAGTCAAATTCTTGCGTGGGCCGCGGATGGCCGCAAATCCGGGGCGGGCTCACACATCGTGACTCCATGTGCGCGAGGTGTGTGCCTGGAAGCTTCCCCGTCGGCCGGTCAAGGGCGAGAGGGCGAGCGTCCATGCCGGCTCGGGCAAGTACCTTGGTGGTGCGGCGTGGGCGGCGAGGTACAAGGCTCAGGCGCGGTGCCGTGCCAAGGTCGCCTCAGCGGCCAAAGCCCTGGGGCCGGGTGACCAGCAAATTTTCTGCCCTTGGCCAAAGTTTGCAAGCAGAAAAAAGACTTGCCCCTGCCCTGGCGCTGCAGGGCGGGCTCCCCTCGGCCCCCTGGCGGTGCTGGAATCCGGGGTAAGTGCCACCAGGCAGGGCCTCGTGAGCATGCCATTACCTAACGCCGAGTCCAGCCAAGGCCCCAAACACCATCACGCGGGCCCTTCTGCGTCGGATTTGGTGCCGGGCCCATGTTTCTCTGACCAAACCATTACCCCATCGAAATTGCACCAAGTGTCACCTTCACGATGCCCGCACACCTCAAGCCCGAGCTATCCCCTGGCCTGGCTGGCCTGCCGACATGGCACCATTGCTGAACGTGTCCTGTCCTCGTCGCGTCGTCGTCGTCTCGTCATTGTTGCGCAACATTGCACGACATAGCTTGTGCAACGTGAGAATATGCCATCTCCGGGCCAGGCACGCAGCCTCGACAGGTTCAGCAGGCTGACAACAGCCCACTGACAGCAGCGGTCATTCGAGCAGAGCTGGACCTCAGGAAGAGCCTCACACCGAACGGTGGGCTGCCGCATCCAACTTCCCAAGACGGTAACGGCCAGCTAAGTCGAGCTGTGCGAGCAACAGCCGACAGCCAGAGCTACTCCTCACGCCCAGCTCCTTCGGCCCTTGCCTAGCCCAGACAGCCCAGCGCTATTTTTTCAGAGCACAGCGCCAGATCTAGCCAATGGTAGCGCCTTGCCGCCTGCAAAAGTTTTTTTAAGCCCCAGATCTGGCAGCGGATCTGGGCACCACCACGCGCACATCGGCGCCGCCCGCCTTGCCCGCTATTGCCTGCAGCAGCCAGGGGCGGTTTGAGCACCAACGACACGTTGCCCAGAGAGACTGGACTGGTTGGCTGGCTCCTGGGTCACCTGCCTGTCATTGACGGGAGCCGACACGTTCCAGTCATTGCGTCGTCGAAGCCACCAATGCCGGGCAACGAGGAGGGCTGGCAACCCGTCAGAGGGGGCAAGCGTCATGCAGGCTCGGTGAGTGGACTTGCGTGATCAGCACGACTCGCTTCGTGCTCTGCTGGGAGCCTCAGAGCCGTGCTCGTGCTGTTGAGTCATCTGTGCTGATGAGAAGCTGGAAAGCTCCACGTCACCGCCGCCCCGGCCGCTGGCGTGTGTCTCGGCCGTCGCCCCTCTCCTGCTGCGGAATAGCCGCCAAGTTGGCAGCAGAGTTGCCCAAACAAAAATCCTAGAGCCGAAAAGTCAAACCATTGTTTGCTCTCACACCCCTGGCCCCGTACCTGCGGCTGGGCCAGGCGACTGGTCACCCGGGTGCGCGCCAAGCAAAAGCTCTAGAAAACCTGGGGAAGTCTCGTCCTCGTCATAGGGGGGCAAAGCGGACTGTCAATCCTGGACGCGAAGCACGGGTGGACATGACGACAGAAATTGCCCAATCCTGTGCCATTCTTGCGCCAGCTGACCACGAAAATATTTCCCCTCCCGTGTTGTGCGCAGCTGTCGGCCGAAGAAGACTGCATTGGGTGCTTAGAGACGGAATTCGTGGCTGGCGGTCATGTGCCGTTCTCAGAGCACCTTTGCGCTGAACCGTTCTGGACGATGGTGTCCCGAGGTCACGCTCTCATACGTGCAACAGGGTGTTCAGCCGAGCCCAGTCCACGCCAGGCGATTCTACCTCGCATGGTGAAGTACGTCCAAACAGCGGTCCCTGCCGACCCTAATTAGACCACGTAAGAAGAGGATCATAAGAAAGAAGTGCATGCGGACCTGTCCTGCTCGGGGGTTTCGCTTCGTCGATCTCATGCTGTCACCATTCATGGACCCACTCATGTGCTTCCTCATCGCTCGCCATTGTTCCATTCTGACAGCTCCCTGGCGATCGGCTGCCTCGACGATCCGCTAGTTCTGCCACATGGGCAAATGCCGTTGCCCATTTGTATAGCCCTTTCCAGCGAGCAGTAACAAGGGGCCTACACGCAAGTGTTCGTACTCGACTCGCCCCCCTCCGTTGCTTGCTACCATACCATCATCATCACCACAGCAGGATGATGATACTGGAAGCTCCATCATTACGGAAGTTTGAGCCAGCGGTCAAACATGTGAGAACACAGCCTGTGGGAAGACTATCATACTCTTTTGAATAGTTCATGTTTTTTACATAATTGGCCAACTACTCCTGATCACGCCTAATACACATAGTCTCAGCAACACTGTAATCCCAAAGGGGGCCTCCAGGTATTTCTGGCCGGGCCCCGATTTTCCGGATCGATCGCCCCTGGTGGTATGAAACTCCAAGAGCATTCTGGCCAGCTTCCTCACGTCGTATATAATCAATACTACTGTGCTTTCGAGTTTGTCAAACACGCACCAAGATTGCGAAACTCGACCTCCTTCCCGGCACACAAGGGACTACTGGTCAGAAGGCCAAGCAAGTAAGGTAAGTAAAACAGGTGGCGCAGAGAAAGCCTTAAACAACAAGTACAGTATACATGATGACCAGGTGAGGGTTCACTCGGAAGTGGTGTTGTCCGTTGTGGATTTCTACCAGGCATGGCGATGGCTAGTCAGCCAACCTCTGCTTCTTCTTAGAGGACTACAGATGGAGCCTTCATAACACCCCATAAGGCAGCATAAGAAAGCTAGCATATTTCTTCCTCATTCACCACATCGAGCAGTTGTCGAGACAGTACGAGAGGCGCGTCAATCACAGAATAAATGTAGTCTGACCCTTGCACTACATGGAAAATACAAAGTCATTCTTGAAGGACCATACTGGCATGGATGCAGCGACTTGGTTCCCACGCACCGCTAGCAGCAGTTCTGGTTCCCTGGTCTCTTCTAAAATCGGAATGGCAGCATTGCTGGTGTCTTTAATTAGGTATGGTCATATATACAAAGTCTATAGTTCGATTCATTCGTGCCTACCCGTCCCGAACGCCTTCCCTTCGCAACAGTCTTTCCCACTGTGGCGAGTTCTATACCGGGAACAAATCACCCCCAGACATCTGCCCTCCCCGTTCACCTCCGCGCGTCCTTCGGCTTCTCCTCGTCCTTCTTCCAGTCCGGCTCGACGAGCCACGCGTCACCGGGGATCAGCGCCGTCTCCTCGACCAGGTTGCACCCGTCGTGTCCCCACTTCTGGCGGTATACCTCGCGGCCGGCCTCAGCCAAGATCCAAAAGCTCGCGGCGAAGCCGTCCGGGTTGTAGTAGTACGGCTCGCCGACGCCGCCGCGCTGGCTGCGCTGCCACATGTTGCGCGCGTCGTCGCTGCGGTACTTGTACTTGGCCATCTCGTTGGCGGCCTTGACGAGCTTGCGGAAGTACGAGAGTGACTCCTCGATGCGGACCGGGTCGTCGTCGCGGTGCGGCTCGTCGTCCCGCCGGCGCAGGCGCTCGGTCGGCTTGTCGGCATCGGGCTGCTCCTCCTCGTGCGCGGCAGCGATCTCCTGGTCGACTTCGGAGTTCGTCTCTGTCCCAGCGGTCTCTTGCTTCCCGCCATCCTTGGGCTTGTCGGCCTTCTTGGCTGCCTCCTCGGGCTTTTTCTCTGGCGGGTTCGGGTCGGTCCACTTGGGCTCGATGGCCTTGTCGCGGTAAAGCATGAGGAGGTTGTCGAAGACGGCCGAGACGTCGTTTACGATGCCGATGCGGCGCTCCTTCATGGTCCAGCCGTCCATGGCCAGCCGAGCGTTCATATCGCAGTCGCTGTTATAGTATGGGATAAGGTCGTCCCAGCCACCGACCGCATCCAAGGCCTCACGGTTGACAAGGGTCAGGTGGTCGTATTGGAACCAGCGGAAGGCCCAGTGGTCCTCGCGGTCGAGCGTCACGTTGAGCTCCCGGAGCGCGTTCTCGTAGATTGTCCGGTAGCCCTTCTGGCCCGCCGCCGGGGGGTGCATGATGTCGTGCTTCTCGTCCTCGTCGTAGAAGACCCAGTCGCGGTCTCCGGGCCGGACAATGGTGTCGGCGCCGTCCTCGAACGAGTACACAATGGTGTCCTGGTGGGAGTAGAAGTAGTAGGGCCACGCGCGGTCGTGCGCCGCGGAGAGGAAGAAGTTTTGCATCTGGCTGAAGGTGAGCAGCACCGGGGTCTGCAGGACGGTGACGCCGAGGCGCTTGAGGGCCGCGTGGTCGAGGTAGAACGGGTTCTGCAGCGAGAGTTTGCCCTGTCGGTTCGAATTCTGCACGCCCGTGTTCTCCACGACGACGATGGACTCCGGCGGCCAGCCGGCCGTGATGAAGGAGGTGACACACTGCAAGAGCATGGGCCACTGGCGCGTGAAGCCGATGAAGAGCGGTGGCATGTAGGACAGGCCGTACTCGTGGTGCAACTCGGGCCGGGGCACGTTGTACGACGGGATCGACGGGGGCCGCTCGCCGGCCGCGAGGAGCGGGAAGGGTTCTTTGACGGGCGGCGGGACGTGTGTCGGCAACGGCTTCATCTTCGGAGCTGGGTGGCCATTGTTCGGGCGCTTCGGAGGCTGGCCGTGTACGCTGTTGGGATGGCTCTTGCCGCCAGCCGTGTCGGGCGTGGCGCCGAGTTTCGTGATGGGCAAGTTTTTGAGGAACTCTGAGCTCTTGCCCTCCTCGAGAAGGTACGAGCCTGTTATGATGATGCCAAAGAAGATGAAGACGAAGATGCCGGCGAAGCCGCGGCGCACGCTGAAGATGCCCCTCGCCATATTTTAAGCTGTCGTGGATCAGGGTCCAGGGCCCGTAGGAGGAAATGCGAAAGGACGCCTTTATCGGAATGGGTTCATCGACTTCGACTCGTTGTCCGTGTGTGTGGCTGCAGGCCAATTCGACGGGTGAGGAAGAGTGGCGGAGAAGAAGTCGTCGACACGACGGTGAGGGAATAGGAATTCGCAGTTCAGGGATGGACGTCGAGCTCCCGCGCGCTCCGAGAAATCAAAAATCATGGGTGTTCAACAATGGGGATCCCAATCAGGGGAGGCCCATTTAAATTGTTCTATGCATGAATTCCACTCGCGCATCGCGTCTTCACCGTGTAAGTGCTCCACGGAACAACGCGGACAATCTCCCTCAAAGTACTCGACAAAGCGCAGGCACAGCTGAGAGTACAGCGCAAAAACTTCAATCTCTGGAGAAGAGCACGCCTATTCGGTCTCCGCGCACTGCTCGGAAGTGTCGTGACAGGCTTGATCGGAGAGCACAGAAGCTACCCGTGGACGACGTTGGGGTTTTTTGGGGGCTGCAGATGCAGGGGTGTCGAGTGTTCAGTTTGAGGGCCGTATGGATCACACTGTAGGGCCCACCTTTGAGCAGCCGGGGTCCATGTCGTCACCAAGAGAGCCGCATCATGGATGCCACTCCTGCTTCGAGTTATGATCGCAAGACTGTGCTCAAGCTGGCTTTTCCTTTTCCTTTGCAGTCGCCCACCCTGCCACACCTCAACCGCCAGAGCGAATCGTTCGGGATGAGGCATGCCACCCCGTCTCTCAGGCTTTCTTCTCTTCTCGGCGCCTCGGCGTAGCTCCATCATCTCAAGATGTGCCGCCTGCCTTCTTGTACCGCCGGCATCGGCATCGGTATCACTTACCGCGACTGCCTCTTTTCACAATACGGCGCCGCGTCAAGATGAGCAGATTGACAAGGCCCGCAATCACTACGAAGCATTGAAGCTCGAACCAAGCGCTACGCCTGCAGATGTCAAGAAGTTAGTGCTGTTCCCGTACTATGTCGATGCAAACAGATCCCGAGTGTCGCATCACAAGTCCGAGTACCTCAAAAATGGCTGACTTGTCGCATCTTGGCTCGTCCGCAGGTCTTTCTACAGGCTATCCAAAGCACACCACCCAGACCACAACCGTGATAACCCCTTGGCATCGAAGCGCTTCATGCGAATCAGCGAAGCGTACCGCACTCTCTCCATACCAGCGAAGCGAGCGGCATATGATCGCGATACCATGGCCCTGAACAAGCCCACCTCGGGCCGCCACGGCTCATACTCATCCACGGGGCCAGCAGGCGGTCGTCCGGCATCAGGGCTGAGCAAGCGCCGCGGTACCTACCGTGGCCCGCCTCCGAGCTTCTACCGGAGTGGTGGATGGGGCAACCACTCTGAGAAGCGCCGGGACGCCCACGACGACAGCACTGGCGGCGCTGGCAGCGCTCAGGGCAGCCCGAAGGACCACTGGTCGTCCAGCACAGGCGGCGCCGCGAGCAGCGGAGCTTGGCATGGCGCTGGCACGGGGGCAACCCCGGGAATGGGGCCAGGGCAGGATCCATTTGGCCATCAACATGATGTGCCGCACTTCAATCGTGTCAGCCACGAGAAAACGGGCCGCAATCAAGAAGCTCGTCGAGCCCGTCGGCGCTCAAACCTGCCTGATGATTTTGACCTCACGAAAGATTCTGGGGGGGTGGCCGGCTCCTTCTTTCTTATTGGAGGCTGTCTCGTGTTGGTATTTCTCGCGCCCCTGACATATAGTCACGCCACGAAGGGGAAGACGAAGGAGAAGTAGATATATGACGAAACACACATGCACGAAGAGCAGACTAGTCCATAGAGACAGTGCCTAATCGACACCTAGAACAATCTGGCTGGGATTGGTTGTCAAGACATGAAGAACTTCAGGGTAGACACGGCACTATCTCGATGCTGTGTCTTGATGTGATCCGTTCATGCACATATCTAATTCGAGCAGAGAACCCCACGATGTCTCAAGCCCTAGTAGAATGGTATTGTAATCTTCACCGAGCTGCGCTTGTCACGGATATATGAACAAACTATGTCAACGGTGATGCAGACGAATCCTTATCACTAGGTAAAGTACATAGCCCTTCTTCTCTTTATAGATTAGCACAGCATGTAGATCGCCTCCGATTGATGGCAGTCTAGACTTGCATGTCGAGAGGACTGAGCTAAAATCTGGGGTAATGCGGAGAACTTACCGCACTCGGGAAGAGCTTACCCGGAGGGAAAGGGTGGATGAACGGACTTACACCGAAGATCGCTTCACAACTTCCACGGGAGATCTCTTTGTCTGTCCATAATTGACTGGATCACCTCTTCGCTTGATTTCTGGGATATCCAAAAATTACTGGCGAGCCAAAGGTGACTCGGCACCAATACCGTCCTGGAGGTTGAACTGGGCTCGGCTTACACGACTTGACCTCACGACACACCACGCACCCAGTTATACGTCCTCACCCCGTCTTCCGCGAGCCATTGAAGCCACAGCCCGGAATTTATCTGGAGATTGTCCAAAATATGGCTTCGACATCAGAAGCAGCCCCCGGCAACGGCCGCGGCGACGCGCCCGCCGGCAAGCTCCTCAAGTACACCTCGTACCTGTACCGCAACCCGAACCTCACCGAGGCCGAGTTCCATGAGCACTGGCGCTCCAAGCACGCGCGCCTGCCGATCGAGGCGATGCGGAAGCACGGCATCGTGAAGTACTCGCAGTACCACTGCACCCGGGCGACGCGGGAGCTCGCGCGGCCCGGGTGCGAGGGGAGGAAGGCCGGCAACCGACACGTGCAGTTCGACATGCTCGAGTACGACGCCATCGTGCAGATCTGGATGAGGGACATTGGCGCGGTGCAGGGGATGGGCGGGGAGCAGGTGTTTGTGGACAAGATCTTTGCGGACGAGGAGTACATGTTTGACAGCAGGCGGTGTCATGTGCTTGTGGGCTGGGAGGAGGATATCCTGGTGGATGGGGAGGTGTTAATTCCGGGGTATGAGGCGTCGAAGGAGTGATGGTGTTGAATGGGGAGAGAGAAGGCCAGACTTCTTTTCTATCTTTCCGTCTTCTCGCATGAGCTTGTGGCTGCCTGGTCTTGAGTTTTCAGTGACGGTGGGAGCGCTCCACCCCGGGATTGGGGAGTCTCGCTGAAAGGGTTTTGGATAGTTACAGTGTAACTGAATATAGCAAATGGACTCGGATGTGTGTTTAGATGAAGGACACAGACCGCAACCCATGCCGATTTTGAGTCGTTACATACCCTAGGGTACCTAGGTACCTAGTCTCCAACAACGGCAAAATCCCTAGCAGCAAATCACTGGCTCAAGATTTGTTCAGATCTAGTCTGCGAGCGATGGCAAACCATGTGTGCTACTCCCTGTCAAATACATGTAAGAGGATCACTGTAGAGTGGTCTGAAGTGTGACACATATGCGCCTGTCAGCGTTATCATTCCGCAACGGAATCATGACGCTTGATCAGCTTGCAAAGAGCATATCTAATGTTTCAATAAACCGACTGACTGGCTTGGTAACAAAATACTCAAGCTTTTTGTGATTTTGTACGATCTCTTTGGCAAGTCAACAACTCAAACACAGTAACTAGCGGGATTTTGCCTAAATTGGCTTGATTGCTCCCAAGTTTTCATGTTGAAGAGGATTCAGGCCTCAGCACTCTGAGTTGAGGCTGATAGCCACCACGACTTCACCTATACTCCCATTTGTTCCGCTGCATTTTGAAACCACTTGCAGGAACAGGCAAACGACGAACGAAATATTGTGCCTCTTTGAAATTCTTCGTTCAGTCTTCAATAATGGACGCCGAGAGAGCGAGTTAGTCTTCGATACCGTGCGCAGACACGTGTGATACAGTGCGCAAACTGTCCAGTCCACCGATTGGGAGCGCGCGGTCCGCAACGCCGTTTGTTTCCACACTTCCACCTACACCGGCAGGACGTCGACACAAGACCCTGATACCCCAATCTTGCCAGCAACCAGATTTCATCATGTCGCGGAAACAGCCCAGAGGCGAGTACATTGAGACGGTATGCACCTATATTCTTGGGTCCTCAGATAAGGTACTAACAGCGCTCGTTCTAGGACACTGGCAACAAGGTCGCCAGAAAGGCGGTCCTAGTGGGCACCCAGCACATCATGCTGGGAGGCAAGACGGTGATTCAGGCGGAGGCCATGATCCGTGGTGACCTGTCCCGTACCGCATCGTCGGCGGCTCCAGGCGCGGCTGCTGGTGCGGCTCCGGCCTCCAACACAGCTGTGGCCATTGGCCGTTATTGTTTCTTGAGCAAAGGATGCTGCTTGACGCCTCCAGGCCGGACATACAAGGGGTGAGCACATGTCAATCGGTAATATCATCCCGCTGGAGCATATTTGCTGACTGCTCTCCGCCCACGCAGTGCCTTCACTTATCTTCCACTGCGGCTGGGTGACCACGTCTTCGTTGGCGAAGGCGCCGTCGTGCAAGCGGCCACCATTGGTTCCCATGTGCACATAGGCGCAAATGCGGTTGTGGGCGAGTTTGCCATTATCAAGGACTACGTTCGCGTCCTACCAGACACTGTCATCCCTGCCAACATGGTCATCCCGAGCTTCAGCATCGTGGCGGGTCAGCCCGCCAGAGTCGTCGGCGAGGTGCCAGAGGGTGGCCACGAAGCATTCGAGCTTAAGGAGCTCTACAAAACCGTTGGAAACAACCCTCAGCCCATGGCGGTGTAACGGGACTCACCTCTGCAGACGCAGGCCCGCAAAACCCAGAAACGTGGTAGCCATGGGGTGCGAACAGGCGCTTCAGAGATGAGTTGTTAGTGGCATATCGTGGCTCAAGGACATCCCGCCGCACGACCGCCTGCATCAGGTATGAGGCTGCCCAGATTTTCGAGGAGGCTATCTCCGATGACCAGTGAGGGCCAACCTCTGACAACGTATATACCCAGCAGCCATCATGCTGAAGGATTCTCGTGTGCATGCGCATCATCCACCATCAGTCTACTTCGCTCTACACCATTGAGCAACGATTTCTCTGATCCCAAGCCAGTACTCTGAAAACGGCAAGTCAGCAGATACACTTAGCTGGTCATCTTCCCCTCGCACTCATCATCACCATTTCGACAACCTCATCTTTGGCACATTGCTTGTCACTCCTGAAAGCTCACGGCCAAGCTCAACACAAAGAGAGGGTTCTCATATAACTCAAAATGTCGCACCAAAACGCCGTCGCCGAATGGCTTCAGTCAACTACAACCCCTCACACGATTCGAGAGACTACCATGGACCTGGATTCCGGCTTCGGGGTCTGCACAAGTCAATCCACAATGCCCGAAATCTCATCGTCGTCACACCCTCCAATGGAGCTTGTGACAGAGCTCGAAGCAGGCTTTGATTACGACACGGCCAACAAAATCGAAACCACAACTATGTATGCATATGCTGGTTCGATTTCATCATACTTTGTTGAGGAGTTTGGAGGAGATCCTGGCTACGACATGTCAGTCCCGTCTGAATCAGACAACGAGTCCATGACAGACGACGAGCCAACGACAGATGAAGATGACAACTCCGACTCTGACTCGACGTCACAAACTTCCGACGATTCACTGCTGAGCAATGACACCATGCCAGTCACGCCCAGCCAGCCCATGACGGAGCTACAAGCCAAAATACAGCGAACCCGCGACCATATCCAGTTTGGCGCACGTGCTAGACAGATGATAGCACGAGGTCCAGCACTCGCGGAAGAAGACTTCAATCATGTTGTCCAGTTGGCAAAACAGGAATACGTCATAGCCCACAGGAGGGAAGAGCGAAGATTGCGAGCCTTGCGGAAAAGAAGTCGTGAGCATAAGGAGAAGGACAGGCGCTCAGATATGGCACGCTTCAGCCACGAGAATAATCGACGCCATCTGAGCTACAGAGCCGAACACATGCACGCGGAACGGAGTGCGAGACGCAGTGCTCGGACCAGACTGCCAGCAACCATGCCCCAACGTCCGCTACAACTCTTGCCGCCTCAGCGCACCCGCGAACGGGCCGACGCGGTTGTCTTTGGTAGACCGGAGGACTACTGCCTACAAATCGGCGATAGGAGAGCACGACTGGGTGAGACTTGGAAAGCAATGCTCAGAAGCCAGTCCCCAGAGTAGGCATGCTGGCTCACAATGTCTCTGCCAACCACTTGTGTCTTATTGAAGGCTCCGAGAATCATTATATGTACAATCCTCTGTTCGAGACAGGACTTGCTATTGCATCACATTGTATTCAGAGATAGAGTATGCTAGGATGCGCAGACAAACACCAGGACTACCCTATAATAAGTCGGCACTGTATCAAAACCACCTGTGAGCTGCCCCTACTATGTTGTGACGAGTGCCAGTTGATGGTGAGCTCGCGAGACAAGCAACACTTCTGGTGTAAAGTTTCAACGAAGTGCTCTCATTATTTTCGCCTCCTAGTTGCATGCCTCTGAGGCGATCTCATTGTCTTGTCGTCCGCTCCCATGAAGGTCACGACCTGAGCCCAAGCCTATCCTCGATCACCGCCACGATGTCCGTCCACTCCATCATCGCCCCGTCCCCGATATCGCCGCACGCCAGGATCTTGTGCTGCGGCCGCAGGACCTCGAACCACCCGTCGCTATCATCACCGCCAGCCATCCGCTGCTGCTCATCGGCACGGTCCGGCCGGCTCCTGTTGTCGCTGTCCTCCGCGGCGTCGAGGCTCGCCGTGCCTCTACTGCTTCTACTGCTGTGCTCTGCAGCCCCTGTTCTATTGGGAGAAGCGACTCCCCACTCATCCTCAAGCACACGGAGCTGCTTCGCAGTGATGGGATGCCGCCACATGGCCGTGTTCATGGCCGGCGCGACGATGATGCGCTTCTTCTTTGCCCTCCGCGGCCTCGTTGTCGCCGCCGCCGCGCTGCTACCCTCTCCACTGCTGCCAGTGGTAGCTGTAGTACTTGAGCCCTCCGCTCCACTGCCACGAACCACATCGGTATCCAACTCCCCCCTCGCATCCCAAGCGCGGACCACAGACGCCAGGATCCCGTCCGCGAACCCGTTGACGATCTTGGCCATGGTGTTGGCGCTGAGCGGCGCGACGACGAGCATGTCCGCCCAGCGGCGGAGCTCGATGTGCAGGATCGCGTTCCCGCGCTTCCAGGGCTCGCGCCACTCGTCCTCGTCGAGATGGATGCCGTCCACACCCGGGATGTCCAGGAGCGAGGACAGGGGCGGTTGCTCGGCGGCCTGGCCCGCGAGGAACCGGGTCGCCGAGGGGGTGAGGAGGATCCGGATGCTCAGGCCGCCGTGCTGCTGCTGCTGTGACTGTTGTGGGAGGGCGCCGGGCTGACTGTACCGCTCGGACAGAGTCTTGACGATCAGGGGGAGCTTGATCGTTGCGACGGAGCCCGATGCCGCGAGGAGTAGGTGGATCTTGTTGTCTGAGAGCGATGAGGTTATGCTCTCTATTGTCGAGGTTGGTGTTTGGTGGTTAAGACGGGAAGTCCCCGAGCCTGGTGATTGGCTCATGATTGAATCTATTTTCTTGCAGGGAGTGTATCTCGAAGTAAGATTCGCCCAGAGGTAGATGAGGTTTGTCTGTAAAGTGGGTTGAGACTCTCAGGACCTTGAGAGCCTGTGAGCGAATGTACTGGTACAAGTACGCGATTATCCAGTTCTCAGTCCGGTACTACGTCGATTTCTGTGAGATTTGTCTTATCTTTGGGTTGAGTGTATCGGAATGTGTGCGAATCGTGAAGCTATATTCATAAAGGAAGTGTTGTTCAAGGTAGAGTTCGTCTTGTAAGTCGGCCGAGTCCGTGATTTGTGAGCTCTCACGATTCTGCGGGGTTCTAGGGCGACCCCTGTAGTGCACGCTCAGTGGGCGAGCGACTGCTAAAGTGCTGCTGACTTAGCAGGACTTAGCACCCCCCAGTCCTGGAAGCAGGGCCCTCCGATTCCTTACATCATCCTCGGCGGCAATGCCAATTGCGCCGTTCTATTAAAAATCCATACCGCATTGCGACATTCAGCTAGTCATCACCACTACGAACATCGCCGCCCCCCCACGACAACGACCCGTCAACAGCTCGACATAGCCGGCACGCAGATACCCTCAGTATCTAAGGACACACAGCTCGAGTAGCAAAGCACATCACATCACATCAGACACCATGTTCACAAGATCACTCTTCACAGCCGTACGTTCCCCACCTCGGCAGTCCATGAGCTCCTTAGGAGCCGAGCTCGCGATATATCCTCATGAGCCATCCCAGTATCCCGCACGCCTCCGGAATCACTACGGAGGCAGAGGGACACCTTCCCGACTCCAATACTGACCAACTTGTACGCTCCAGACCCTGCGGCAAGCAGCCCGCCCGATCGCCCGGCAGACCCTCCTCCGCCCGACGCCTGCGACCTCGCTCTTCACGCCCGCCCAGCAGGCCCGCTTCCTGTCCGCCAACACGCGCACCGCGATCGAGAAGGCCGTCGCCTCGGCCCCCGTGGTGCTCTTCATGAAGGGCACCCCCGAGATGCCGCAGTGCGGCTTCTCCCGCGCGTCCATCCAGATCCTGGGCCTGCAGGGCGTGGACCCGGCCAAGTTCGCGGCCTTCAACGTCCTCGAGGACGACGAGCTGCGGTCGGGAATCAAGGAGTTCAGCGACTGGCCGACGATCCCGCAGCTGTACATCGAGAAGGAGTTCGTCGGCGGGTGCGATATCCTGGTCAGCATGCACCAGGACGGCACCCTGGCGAGCATGCTCGAGGAGAAGGGCGTACTGGCGCCCGCGGGCGCTGCGGGGGCCGAGGAGCAGAAGTAGATGATCTTTGGAGGACGACCAACACGTGTGGATGTGCAAGGAATGCTACATAAGGAAGGCCCTGCGAAGACGGGATCTATGTATGGCATTACCGTCCTGACTGCCTGACGTGCTTGCCTCTGGACGCCACGAGGGCACCCGTAAGCTGTGTGTTCCAAAGGCCCCAAGCCGTGGTGTATTGCAGCTGCAGCGCATAGCGGCACGACCAGTCTGGGCCCCTTGCACATCCTATACGATGTACACTATGACGATTACATGTACGATGGAACGCTAGAATACATACAATGACTTCAAGATGCGGAACCGACATTTGCCTCTGCGATATGGGACATGCGACCAATAAAGATGGGACAAAATACCGATGCATTAGGTCAGGCGAAGTCCTCTTCTCGCGAAGCAGCCCTCTGTTAAGTGGATACTTCATTGTCATCTATACGCTATCTGTGTATACCTTCTCCAAACCACAAAAACAACATCACCTCTCTCCTCAAACATCACGATGATGACGTGCCTCACGCAGGGTACGCCGCACCATCGCCTCTGGGGTCACTGCCGCCGCTCCAAACACCAGTTTCCTCGAGCGGGTCGACCGCCCACCGGATAATCTGCCCACGCCCGAACAGGCCCCGTCCCATATCCTTCACGACCTCGACCTTGTGGCCCAGCTTCTTCAAGCCCTCGACCGTGCTCTCTGGCAAGCCCTCCTCACAGTACACCGTGGGGTCCATCACCTTGCCATTCTCCGGCATCCCCGCGCCGATGCACACGCGGGGGGCGTCGAGCGCCTGCTGCGGGCTCAGCCCGCCGACGACCTGGCCCAGGAGCACCTGCACGTGGCCCTGGGGCTGCATGAACCCACCCATGACGCCGAAGACGCTGTGCAGGCTGCCGTCGTGCAGATTCGTCACGGCGGCGGGGATGATGGTGTGGTACGGTCTCTTGCGCGGCGCGAGGACGTTGGGGTGGTCGGCCTCCAGCGAGAAGTTGGCCGCGCGGTTCTGCAGCGTGAAGCCGCACCCGCTGGGAATGATGCAGGTCCCGAAACCGCCGTAGTTAGAGTTGATGAAGGAGATGGCGTTGCCCTCGGAGTCGGAGCAGGCAAAGTACACCGTGTCGCTGGACTGCAGGGCTGGGGAGCCGTGTTGTACGAGCTCGGTCGCCGAGTCGGGGTTGAACAGGTCGGCGCGTCCAGCGAGGTACTCGGTCGAGATGAGCGACTTGGTCGGCACCTGCACCTCGTTCGGGTCCGTCACCCACCAGCTGGCGTCGGCGAAGGCGATGCGAAGGGCCTCGATGATGGCGTGGAGGTAGGGCGCCGTGTTGAAGTCGTCGGCAGTAAAAGTTGGGATCTTGCCGCTCTTCTCGAGCTCCTGGATGATGCCGAGGGCCATGAGCGCGACGATGCCCTGACCGTTGGGCGGGTGCTCCCATAGCTCGAGGCCGAGGTCGGCATCGCTCTTTGCGCCGCCTAGGACCGAGTCCTTGAGCACCTTTGCAACGTTCTGGCCCCGGAACTTGAGCGAGATAGGCTCGACTGGTTCACTGCCCTTCTCGAGGTGGTGCGCAAGATCGTCGAGCTCGAGGTGGCCGCCGAGGTCCTTGACGACCTTGACGAGCTCCTCGGCGATGCGCCCCGTGTAGAAACCCTTCTTGCCCTCGGTCGCCAGGGTGCGGAAGGTCTTGGCCAGTGTCGGGTTCTTCATGATCTCGCCGGCCCGGGGTGCGCGGACGCCGTCAGTAGCAGAAGAGTCCTTCTTGAGCATCTCGCGGAAGTTCGGCGACGCTCGTCGGATCTGGGACTCGGAGCGGTCCCACTGCGATCTTGAGGTCAGCAAAGGGTCGGCGTCCGAGGCAATTCAAACATTCAAACACTTCCACTTACATAGTACGCGACACCCTCGCTCACAGGGAAGCCCTTCTCACCGAGCTCGATCGCCGGGCCAAGAATCTGCTCCATGGACAATTTGCCACTGCCGAAGCGCTCGACGGCATCGACCCAGCCCGCAGGGGCGCCGGGGACGGAGACGGCATGCACACTGTCCATAGGGATCTTGGCGCCGGCCTCGCCCTCGGGTACGCTGAGGGACTTGCGGATGGTCTCGAGGGTGCACTTGCCTCCTGAGCGGCCCGAGGCGTTCATGGCTGAGACCTTCTTGGTTTTGGCGTCGTAGAAGAGGCAGAAGGCGTCACCACCGATGCCAGTCGAGCATGGCTCCGTCATGTTGAGGCCGGCGGCTGCGGAGAGGGCGTTAGCTGTCTGATCTGAGTGCCTTCATGTTGTCGCCGGCGAGTAGCAATATGCCGCCGCATCAGAAAACAGCACAGGCTGGAAGAGAGACGTACCAACTGCCACGGCCGCGTCCTAGATGATGTTCTGTGTTAGTTGTTGTGCTAGAAAACTGCAGCGGGCATTGCAGAGCAACACTTACAGCGCAATTTCCTCCAGCATTGAGGACGTCGATACCACACTTTGCCGCGAGAGGCTGTGTGCAGGCAACGATCCCCTTTGTGCTGTGCACGACGCTGCGGCGGCTCGCAAACTTCTGGAACACGGCCGACTCGGGCGGGAACACGGAGGGTGTCGTCAAAGGCATGATTGCTGCGTCTGGGGTATATCTCTAGCGTTGCGGTTCAGGAGACTCTACAAAACGGCCGAGACCACAGAAAGAAAGATGCAGAGTGCTTGCGAGAAATCACGGAAAGTGCCCATGGCTGGATTACACGGGCAGTTGGGCAGTCGCGGAATAAGAGGGGCGGAGTTGGGGAACCGCGGGGTAGGTCCGCGCCGGAGACATTACGGCATCGCGCCTGTGGGGTAGATAGAGGGAGGGTACAGGGAGAGCTAGGCCACTGCCGTCATGATACAGTACAAGCGGAACAACGCCGCCGTCGATGGCGGACAGGTCTAGGCACAATTCGGCAGGACGGTCCCGGCGCTGCGAGGCTCTTGCGGCCAATCGACATTATTATCGGGCGTACGGACGACTTTCCATTAGCATCTGCCCCGGTGCCGGTGTCGCCAAACCCCACCACATGCGGAGAGCGGAGGCGGCGGACCTCGGCGGCACATGGTCCCATGAGTGCCCCGATCATCGGGCCCAGCGCCTTCCGATCACAATCTCACACCATGCGAAGAACTTACTGCCGATTGAGGGTCATCGTTACCCTGGTCTCGCTCTTCGCGCCGTCACTTTGATTGTTGTCGGGATGTGCCGAGAGTGGTGGAACAACGTGTGCATTATGAGCCGCTCCTCGCCTTCCACATTCAGCGGCTGCCCGGCCACTCACTGCGTCTTCGGTTTTGACCTGCCCATATCTCGGATCTTCTGGCTGTACCAAATCTGCACAAAGTTCAATCCAATTAGTCATCCGTCCGTTGCTAGAAAGGGACCTCGCGCATCATCCTGTGCTGGGAAAACAACGGAGTGCAAAAGAGAGAAACACTTACTGTCTCCCACCCAGCGCCGACACCCTTGATGCCCACCTTGGTCAGCACCCACGGCGGCTGCACCTTGCCCAGCCTGAGCACGGCGTCGTCGTCCGCGACGGCCGGGTTGAGGATCGTCTCCGCGGGCAGGCGAGGATGCAGCGCCGCCGGGCGCGCGATGCCGACCATGTCGCACCCGCCCCCGTCGGCCACCGCGGCCTCCATCCCGCGCCGTGTCCGGAACCCACCGGTGACCATCAGGTGCAGGCCGGGCAGGCTCTCGCGGATGCTCCGCGCGAACTCGAGGAAGTAGGCCTCGCGCGCGAGCGTGCGCGCTGATTTGGCTGTGGCGACGGGCTGCTCGTCGTAGCCAACGATACACTAGAAGGACGCAAATGTGGAATCAGATAGTCCGTCCGTCCACGAGGTCGGCCCCGCCTGGGTGGGCGCAGTAAGTGCAAACTCACCGTGGGATTCTCGTACGTCCCGCCGCTCACCTCGAGGAAGTCGATCCCCGCCTCGGCAATGACCCGGACCTGCGCGATGCGGTCTTCCAGCGCCCGCCCGGCCTCCGGACCCGGTGAGTAGTCCGCAGAGTTGAATTTGATGCCCACGCAGAACTCCGCGGGCACCACCTCCCGTATCGCGCGCACAATCTCCACCACGATCCTCGCCCGGTTGACCGCCGACCCCCCGTACTCGTCCGTCCGCAGGTTGATGTCCGGCGAGAGGAACTGCGACAGGAGGTACCCGTGGGCCGCGTGGATCTCGACGCCTGCAAACCCGGCCTCGTGTGCCGCCGCCGCCGCGCGGGCGAACTGGCCCACGACGGCGCGGATGTCCGCGTGCGTCATCGCCCTCGGCGTGCCGAACAGCAGGGACACGAGAAACCGCGGCCACAGCCCGTCGCCCAGGTTCATGGCCGCGGCGCTCGGGGCGAGGGTCTTGGCGAAGATGCTCCGCCGTCCGGACCCCAGCGGCGACTGCCGCCCCGGGTGGTTGAGCTGCATGACGGCGCTTGTGCCGTGCTTGCCGATGGCCTCGCGCCAGCGCGTCCAGGCCGAGACGATCTTGGCCCGCGGCACGGAGTCGTCGTAGGCCATATCGCCGGCCTGGCCTATGTACGTGACGTCGACTTGGACGTTGCCTTTTGCGTGTATCGTGTTGTGTCAGTAAGAGCGAGGATGTTCTAGCAGTAGAGGTGTCTGCACTGACCTGTCATTATCAAGCCCCAGCCGCCTTCGGCCCAGCGCTCGTACGCAGACAAACATGCCTCAGACGTCGGCAGTGAGTCTTTGTCCGCGAAGTATTCAGCCATGGCGGGATTCACCAGCCGGTTTGGCAGTGTGAGGCCGCATTTCAGGGTCAGGGGTGTATTGAGCTTGAGGTCTGCCATGGTGTACATATACAGTTGGAATGTGATGTCGAAACGACTGTCTCTCGCCAGAAGAGATTAGCTATCATGTTGAGACTGTGACATGGGGAAGACGATCTTATACAAGATCTCGGTCTCGACATGGGGCCCGAGGCTTCAGAGACTACGCCATCGGACCCTTGACCAGATTTGGGGCAGGGTGACCAGGATCACGGCCAGCGAGGATGTTGTCCACAAAGCAGTGGGGTGACGGCTCTCGTTGAGGAGATGAAGTCCGCCGCATTGTCCATCTCATATTTTTTCCTCGATCGTGGTTTACATATCTAGGGTATGCGCAGCAATTTATTGCGAAATCACTAAGGCTTTCCAGAGTTCGCGGCGGGGAGCATTGAAGCACATGCCTCATTCGGTGCATGTATGCGACCCTCGGCTGTCTTCACCGGCCCCTGTCACAGGGTGGGTGTAGATTTGGAGTGGGCCGGGACCACCATTGGCCAGGGCTGCTCTCACCAGCCAGATAGATATCTTCAGACTGTGATACAAGTCTTCCCACGGTGTTGTCGATCTCACTTGCTGTTGCAACTGTAATTTCGGGGGTGTTCACGGCAGAGGAGCCACCAACAGTTCACAGCCTATCAATGCCTCATTCCCGCGCTCCGGACAAATTTATTCTTGCTCATCCTTCACAGTTCATCCTCAGTGCCTGGTTTCTGTCTGTTACATACAGCTCGCTCTTGAATATATTGTACCAAATCTACCCTATAAATATACAACCGTATCCCTCCAATGCACTTGTACACCACGGTTTCGGGGAATCCCCGTCCGGCTCTCTCGTGATGGTCGTTAACATAACGGTCATATCTCGCCGGGAAGATGCTGGCTCGCTGCGGCCTATTGCTTATACTCGACGCCATCCTGCCTGTCTCTATCCTTCTCTATGTGTATGTACACGTCTCTTATGGGATCATGACGGACCCAGTGTTCTCGCATGTTGTGCTTGTATCTTTTCCTGTTTCTTCGTGCCTGCCCAAATATCGCAGGGAAGTTTCGTGTAAATGCAGCCGCTATGATGATTTAGTGACTAATGACGGAGCTGCCAAAGTCTCCAGAGCCATAGGCACTCCCATTGCCGAGCCCCGAGATGCGCTTGATGGTCAGCCACAGCTCGAACACGCTGAGCTTGACCTCGACGCGCATGTACCCAATCCAGGCGCCGAGCAGGCGCAGTGCATTGGCGGGTGCCAGCAAGCTGCCCGGTCGCTGCTTTAGCTCGTCGACCTGCTCACGGAACACGGTCCAGGCGCAGTATCGGGCGAGGATCAAGAACGTCCGCACGGGACCCTGCTTGGTGTGCAGGTTCTCGTCAAGACTGCGTGTCAGGTCATTGGTTTTGAGGATGAGCAAGATGATGCGGGGCACCTGGCCGAGCATCTGGACGAGGTCAGAGAGCAGGCCTTCCTGCAGCGCGTCGCCCATCTCCTTCTTCTCCTCGCTTGAACGGGGCTTGAGAATGGACGACTTGATGACGGTGAAATCCCGCCCCGTGATGGCACTGGCGAACAGAGGGAATTGCTCCTCCGTCACGCCGGCGACCTCGTGCGCGTAGTGCTTCATGTCCTCCATGTTGTTGTCGATGACGGCCAACCACATCTTGGCGTAGCTGGACTGCAGGTTCTGGGGGATCGTTCGGTATAGACCGTGGTCGTAGAGGATGATCTCGAAGTTCTTGCCGCTGGGGCCTGCACGGTCTCGCTTCCGGATCGCGATATTGCCACCGTGAGGATCGCAGTGGAGAGGGGCGTCACGACCAAAGATCATCTCGTTGAAGACGTGTGCCAGTGTCGCGGAGACCTCATCCCGATCAATGCCATTCTGGTCGAGGTATGCAAGGTCGTCGAGGCGGTGGCCGGACTCGTTGGCCATGACCAATATGCGCTTCTTGGCCGAGATGACCTCCGGGACCACGAGGGGCAGGTCCTTGCGCTGCTCAAAATGTTGCTTGGTGCGAATCGCATTCGCGGCCTCAAGCTGGAAGTCCAATTCTTGGGGCAGGGAGATCTCCATCTCTGAGGAAAGCCACTCGAGGTCGTACTCGGGGAAGAAGCGCTTCAGTGTCGAGAAAGAGAAGGCAGTGAGCGAGAGGTCCAACGGCGCCCATCGTGCCAGAGTGGGGTGCTGGACCTTGACGGCGACCTTCTGCCCGGTCTCCTTGATGGTGGCCAGATGAACCTGGGCGAGTGAGGCGGCCCCAATGGGTGTCTCTGAGAATTCGGAGAAGTAGTCGGAAAGTTCCTCGCCAGTGTCCTCACGGAACATCTGGACGATCGACTCATATGACGATACCGGACACTTGTCCTGCAGTGGGATGAAGGTGTCGGTCCATTCGATCGGCAGCAAGTATGTCATTGCACTCTGCAAATAAGACCTTTGTCAGCAAGTGTGGCGGCCGGACAGTCAGACGCTCGTTAAGGATTACGTACCAAGTGCTGTCCAAGCTTGATGAAGATGCCTCCATTCTTCTCGAGAACTTTCAGTGTGCGCTCGGCACAACGCTTGTGACACCTCCTGAGGATACTATCCTTGGCGCCAGGGTCTTCGGTCTTGTCTCGCTTGTTCAAAGAGGTACGGTAGTCGTTTATGCATGTGAACAGGGCGGCGGCTACCCTCCCTGCTCTCTCGGTGGCTTCGTAGCTGTGCTTGATGTCGTCGGTGAAGGCGAGGAGGCCAGCACCGGTGGCGCCCGTTGCTGCTGCTGCATATAATGTCGTCCGGCTCTTGGGACTCTTGGGGGCGCTCCTCGAGTTCTTGAAAGGGCCATTTGTGTACGATCGTGACTGGAATGGCGCACTCCGTACATTTGGTGTCGTCGGCGCCTTGGGCCTGACCACGAGCTGTGATCGACAGCTGGAGCATGTCCACGAGGACCGGCCCGCGGCAACAAGCCGGCCGAGGGGGGCGACTGAGGTTGCCTTCATGGCTGAGTCGAATTACAGCAAAGGGGGCAGCATGCGGACGCTGTGTTGCTATGCCCCTTCTTGAAAGACAGTCTGAACTCGGAGTCGACTATCGGGACGGTCGCCGGGGCGGCAGCATGGTGTGATATGGGCCGGGGAAGTGGATGCGGAGCGGCGGTGTTGGTGGATGCGGTGCCGTAAAATGACGAACCCGAAAACTTCCTCAGAGCCACTTTCGAGGCAAAACATCCCCAACGACTTTTTTCTTCTTGAGGGATCCGCGGGCTACTACGTAATAGGCAAGGCCCACCAGGGGGGCAACTTGCGACTGGACAAGGGGTATCGCTGCAGGCATCACGCGCATTGGATAGCTTGCAAGTTGGATCACCTGAGCCTTTTGTTGTGCCTCGGCGCACCTGGGCAGTCGGTTGTTGATTTCACGAGTACGAACCTGGCCACAGCTTCATTGTCGCCAGTACCTGCGTGGGGGACCCGGTGAAGAGTCTTGTCAATGGGCCGACAGAGGTGAACATCTGGACAGCACTCATTTGGCATCAACCCATGATTCGAAGCAAGCCGGCACGAGAAGATAATGGCCACGAGCACGAAGGAGACAAGCTCAGGAACGTAAGAGTTGTGTACTTACAATTATGCAGAGTTTCTTCGTGCATTGTGAAGTGACGTACGTTGTGTGTCGCGGTCTGTTCTGGGTGTCAATTCGCAGGTGTGCAGGGATGCCTGGGTGGCCTGGACGCAGCGGCGCTGCTCGCCCATTAACGCGTCTTGCACCCACTTTGGCCCGCACTTCGCGGCTCGTCGCGTCACTTGCTTCGAGTACCCTACAATGTTAAGACGTCCTCTGCCCACCCATCATCGCAGGCTTCAACTCGACTTTGCCATCGACTCTCCCAACCCAAGACTGTTGCCTCAAATCCAGTCCACCTGCCACCAGTCTTAGACACAAGTGGATGAATCCTGAGGACCGCAAGCAATTATCTCGACCCTCATCTCCGGTGCAGCCTCCCACCTGCGACACGGCCACAATGCTGCTCACTATGCCTCAACCTCACACAACCTCGAACACGCCGATATTCAGCTTCGAGTACTCCCAACTGCCAGCGACACCACACGTTCGTCAGCAGCAGCACCGCCCGTCCATATCCTCGCCGCTCTCGTCTTCTCCGATCCGCGCCTCGCAGAGCAGCCCGGTACACTACGGTGCTGGCCCTTCATCGCCCCCGCTTTCACCGCGGGACATCAACACTCTGCCTCGCGGCGGCGGCAGCGGCGGCTTCTCGAGGAACGTCCAGTCTTCGCCAGCGCAATGCTCATCATTTGCGTCCATATTCTCGCCTCTCGGCAGCGCGGACGCATCATCGAGCAGCAACAACAGCAACCGGTTCTCCAAGTACGCCAACCGCAGCGCGAAGCCGAACCCCCTACGGCAGTCCCGCGAAACAGCGCAAGACAGCCGACGGAAACTGTTCCTCAAGAACGTGCGGCAACGTGCGGATGACAAGAGCTGGGAGCGGCGCGGTGGTGATCAGGAGGTATGGTTATCCCTATTTCGGTGTTATTTACAACATGAGCTGGTGGCTAACATGGTTTGTTCGTTAGGTCCTCCGACTAGAGTGGGCTGTGATGGACAGGAAATGGCGGCAGCAGAAGGATGCCGATGTGGACGGCATCCTGCTCGAGGATGACTTTGAGGATGAGCCGCAACACTTCACGGTCGAGACACCGTTCGGGTCCGCCAACAACGGCAGCTCTACCTACTCGAGATGGGGACAGGCAAGCATGGAGCACGACGAGGAGACGATGGCGGACGCCATGGCGCTCGAGGAGCAGCGCGAGCTGGATGCCATGCTCTCCCTCCTCGAGCCGCAATCCTCGTCAGCCCCTACAGAAACAAGGAGGCCGCCATCGCCATCAATGCTGTCCGACGATGAGTACGATGACCTATTCATGGACCTGGTCTCCGAAGATCAGGCCGGCGGAAACGGTGGTGGTGGTGGTGCTTGGCCCGCGTTCGCGCAACCCACTCAAGATGACCAGGATTTTGTGTGCTCCGGCGAGATGGACATGTCGTAGCGGGTGCGTGCAGGTGCTCCTCAAGGTTCACCGTGTTGATGAATCTGTGCTGTTGTTTGATTTCTATACCCACCTGTAATCAGGGCATTGCGTCGGAGTTGGTTTGCTTTTCAGACCTGGCGTATCTAGTCGCGCTTTTCTCTGCGACCGATGGAAGTCGCGCTACGTGTCGAGACAACTATTGCGAGCACTTTGCATGTCATACATTACTCGGATATTACTTGTGAACTCTCTGCTTTATACGTGACCCTACTACTGCGGCGCGCACGACTCGTCCGGACCGTCCAATACCTCCTTGGCGGACGGCATATCCCCCACAAGATCGGGAGGAGGGGAGCCAGCGGCTTGCATCTGTACACACATCATGCTTAGCTTGAGCCTTTCCACACAAATTACGAGTAATTCTTACCTTCTGCATCCTCTCCACGATGTATTCACGATCGGCAGCGTTTGAGTCAGCGTACTTTGGCTCCTCGAATTTGGCGACCATCTCCTTGACCAGGACCTGCTGCTGTTCGTAGCGCTCGAGGTCTTCCTTGGGGGTCTTATCGCGGTTCTTCTCGAGCCAGTCCGGGAACTTGTCGTGGAGCTCCTTCATGGGCTCGTATAGAATGTCCTTGTTGGTGAGCTGCTCCATCATGCCCATGAGCATCTTGGTGAAGTCCTCCTCGCCGCCCTCGCCGCCGCCTGCAGGCAAGTCCTTCATGGCTTTCATCATCTCGGCGATGAAATCGTCCTCGGCGCCGCCCTTGGACGCGGCAGCCGTCGCCTCATCACCAGATGTCTGCATGCGCTCCATCGTCCGCCGGATCGTTTCCTGGAACGAGGCCTCGCCAGCCGCGTCGTTCGCCGCCGCACTTGCTGCCTCTGCAGATCCGGCCGGGACGTCCTGCTCTACGGTGGCGTTGAGTCCTTTAAATATGCTCTCGAACTGTTTCTGCATGTCCGGCTTTGTCCAGGCACATTAGCAAACACCTTGATGTTTAGCCGAGGTAAAGCTCACCGAATTTTCGAGGTCGCTCATAAGCTCAGCCATGCCTTCTTGCAGTTGGCGCTGGAACTCGGCTTCCGAAAGATCCTCTGCGCCACCAGGTAGAGGCGCCTCAGCACTCAAGCTGGGCGCGCTCGGGGCCGCGGCGGTTGCCGGTTCGACAGCTGGTCTGCCGGGGCCAGAAGCCGCCTGTTTTTGCGAGCCGCCTACTTTGACGGACGAGAACTCGTCGAGCATGTCGTCGAGGTCGTCGAGGTCGTCCTCATCCGGATCGGGAACATCCTCATCGTCGGCCGCCGGCGCTGCTGCTGCTGAGGCGCTCTGGGTCTTGCTCTGCTGAGTAGTCACATCATTTGGTGTGGCGTCGACTGTAGGCTTCTGGGCGTCGCCCGTCGGCGCGGCGGCGCTTGTGTCCATGGCTGTGGTCCAGAGATAGCTCAAATCGCTGTCCGAGTGTTGAGCAAGTCGCGAAGCACAGAGAAGCCGAGCCTCGTGGGGAGTTGGGGATGATATCGCGGGGTCCGGCAGACGCGGTCCCCACACGCTCTTAGTAGTAGCTCCGAGCTTGTGATTGCGCCCGTGCGAACGCAAAGCTGGGCAGCAGAGAGCAGCTGGACGAAATCGAGGCTGGAATGCTTCGCAACGATGCGCCTGATCGTGCCACGACAATAAATCCGGGCGACTTGGATTCCGCGAAGAGTGGAAGGAGGAGGCCGAAGATGTCAAAGATCGCCGAATCACGCGAAGGTTGAAAGCTGGCTCAGCTATTGCCGAGGCCAAGCTGATCCATCCCGGCCTATGCGGGCCAGACCCTTGATGAAACCATCTTCTCGGTCCGCGGGGTCATTTGCATTCGTGAGCACCGTCCGTATTATGCAAGTGTGTATACCCATCAAACGTCGCTGGGCCAGCGAATATGGGCTAAAAGACGGACCTTCTGAGCAAACATGCACGCGCACTTGGGGGTATCTCCTAGATCAAGGGCTTGCTGTCACCAAGTGTGCTGGTAGCGCTGGAGCTCTTCGTGCGAGGCGGCACGAGGGACCGTTTTCGAGACAGCATTGAGTCAGTCACGCGAGGCATCTCTATTGGAGTCTTCCCCAACCTGCAGCCGGATATGCCTGATCTTGGGCCATCCCTCTTGCCTCCAGTATGCGCAAGTCCGGAAGGGGCAGAGAGGACTGCGGCGCTTGGGAAACTGCGAGTTACCCAGCGCATTCCCCACACCGTCGTGAGCCGTCGCCCACTCAACCACAGGCCTTAGATTCACGCCACCATCACCTTCCTGCGCCATACTCTGTTTCGTTCGCCTTCCAAGACACTCGCTCAGGTCACGCGGTCCTATTCTGCCGTCTTGTTGCCGTCTTGGTTTTCACGTCACATCGTCACACAGCCTGCAGTTTAGTGATCGAAACGGGGCAAACGTTGTGCCGGAATCGCTCAAGCTCACGTCCACCGAAATCAGGCTCCGCCCGCGCCGCACCTCAACTTCAACTTTTGCCGTGCACAACCCTCCTCGACAACACCGAGAGCGCATGGCACTGAAGCGCCTGTGAGCATCCACGATCACCTGCCGCCGTCATCCAACATCGATATCGCAGGAACTCGTCGTCGCGCAAAGGCTCGGCAACATGTCTTTGTGCACGCTTCGGTTGGGCGAGGAGAGGTAAGCACAGTGGCGCTCCTTCACGGAGGGCTAATTGCATACGGCGAGTCGCACCCAACGCAGCTACATACTGACTGATGGCTACTTTTGTGGACAGGAAGCAATGGCGCAAGGACCACCCCTTTGGCTTCTGGGCCAGGCCTGTCAAGGGTGCTGATGGAGTGCTCGATCTCAAGGTTTGGGAGTGCGGTATCCCCGGCAAAGAGAAGACGATATGGGAGGGAGGACTCTTCAAGATGACCATGACCTTTCCCGAGGGTGAGATTGCCGCTTGCCAATCACTGCATTGCTGCCTCCACTAACCACAACTACCACTGCGTCTAGAATATCCTACGAAGCCGCCCAAGTGTGAGTTCAACGTGCCCACCACGCCCATGCTCTCGAACGTGCTCCATGCAGACATGAAGCTGATGTTCGTGCGCAGGCAAATTCACGCCACCACTCTTCCATCCGAATGTCTACCCATCCGGCACCGTCTGCCTTTCCATCCTGAACGAGGATGAGGGCTGGAAACCGGCGATCACAATCAAGCAAATTGTACTAGGCGTGCAAGATCTGCTCAACGACCCGAATCCGGAATCGCCAGCCCAGGCTGAAGCATACAACTTGTTCAAGCGGGACAAGGTCGAATACGAAAAGCGCGTCAAGCGCGTGGTTCGGGAAAACCCAGCCCCCTAATCGCTGGACGCCGCCAAACTGCCCCGGATACAGACCTGCTACGGTATGACTGCGGAAAGAGGTGCATCCACAAAACGACCACGACGATCACGACCTTGGGGCAAATTGGAGTTTTGGAGTGGAAAATGATTGTGTTCCTGCACGCATATGGGCTCTTCACGTGGACGACTCTAAGGAGAGCGTGGAAGGCAGTGAGCTTGCAGCGAGGCCATAGTTGAGGATCGATACTCAGCATCGCAGCGAACATGTCAGGCAGACTGGAGCCGACATGACATGGACTTTCGAGGAGAACGGCCGTGTGCGACACCGGCATTGATGACTTATCTTGTATATTTGAGACCTGGTGGACTTGAAACATATCCTTCAGATATGCTGGATACGTCAGACACGCCCGTGCGTCGGATGGAGCTCCAGATTCTTTCTCAGGCAAGTCGATCCACCACGAGGGCGACAACGAAGCCGTCTCAGGTAGGCCACGCGGTGAGAATACATTCAAAAATATAATGCACGTTGACGTGGATGGTAACACAGATGCCGGTAGTGCGTGATGATATCACATGATGCCCATAGATGTTTAGAAGCAGTGTGGATGCACATAGTAGGTCGACTGTGACCCAGTGCCAAAAGCAGCGCCAGGTCGGACGCCGGAATGCGTCTCGTTACGCATAGGCCTGACGTGCATCCCTTATCATGATGCGTGGCGGGGGAGATTCTGCCCTCCGTAGATCCATGAAAGTGCCCCTCGTCACGGATTGTGGTTTTGGCAGGGGTCCACTCCTCGCACCCTTCCAGCCGCGCCAGGGTCTGCAAGTCCAATCAGAGGCCCGTCGCGACGGATGACTACCCTCTGGCGCCGAGATCGGCTGTCCACTTGAACTTTTTGTGGGATGTCGCGTGGCGGCTGGTCTGGAACTGGACCTGGAGCGGTCATGCATGCCTCCTGGTGAGAGACATTGCGAGATAAGAGCTACCTGTATAATAAGATCTTGAGGGAGACTTCACGCTTTGCGTTCGCATTTTAGTTCCAGACATCCATCTCAGGACCGTTCGCTGTAACAATCAGTCGACAAACACAATGTGAGGACGATACTGCCGCGCTCTCGACCCCTCGATGACTGACCTGTGACAGCAGACTAGTGCTCGGAGCCCAGCACGCACTAAATCGACAGATCGCCGCTTCAACCCGCAAATTCGCCTCGGCGAAATCGCAAGGAGCATTGCAGCTGGACCAGCGTAGACACAGCCCTCAGTCGCCGCCTCCCGCGCCCCTCAGCCTAATCGAGTTGGCGGTCATTCGGCTCCGGCTCTGACTGACTCTTCTTGCCTGTGACCAACCCGGTTCCTGACATCGGCAGTACCTTACATACCACCCATTACTAAACGCGCTATCTCCCGCTACCCAGCCGAGTGAGAGACGACCCCATTGCCTCTTCGACACATACTCTGGGAGCTGAATCTTTCTTCTGTGCAACTCCCAAACACCCAGCTTCTCCCAACGTCGAAGTCGCAAACCTCTCGACAAAGTCAAAACCACACCGAGCGCGCCGGCAAGATGTGTGGCATTTTCGCCTGTCACTGGTACGTAACATTCTGTCGACCAAACCCCTGCGGATTTGGACCTGCTGGTCATTGCACGATGAAGGGCCCGCTCCTCGCCTAGGCACGGCTTTGCTCGCAAGGCGTGCGTCCCAGGAACGAGGCTCTGTTGCATGCCATCTGCTGGCAATGGATGGTGATGCTGCTGCATCTCTGGAGTGTGCTGCTCACCAGCAATGGCCGAGATGTTTGCATGTGCCTACGGCGGAAGAAACCATCCCGCCACGACTCCGAGCCCATTTGTGTCCCCCTCCACATTTGGCGCACTCGGAACCAAACCCCCAACTTTTTCTTGGAGGGGCATCCTCCGAGTTCCGCAATGCGCCCACGACACTAACACGCCTCGCCTCCGCGCAGTCATCCTGACGTCCAGAAGTTCAAGCCTCAGGCTCTGAAGCTGGCCAAGCAGTAAGTCGACTCCCAAACCAGCAGCTGTGTTCTGCTGTAGGTGCAGTCACTAATATTACCCGGTGCACAGGATTCGCCACCGTGGCCCCGATTGGAGTGAGTACCGACCGACAACGACGACATTCACATATGCGGCTCCGGCAGCATTACTTGGCGCAGCCACGAAAAATACACACGTCATCAGAAATACTGACAACAAGTTCTTCTGAACAGGCGGAAACATCATCAGCAACAAGACCAGTATGCCACACTTAGAACCCTATTCGCTGTTTAGCAGTGTCAGACATAGGTACTAACGTGACCTCGCGAACAGTCCTCTGCCATGAGAGATTGAGCATTGTTGGTGTTGGTAAGCATTCCGTGGAAACAGCAAGCCTGTGTGCCTTGGCCGATCGAGGAATATTGAACTGACTGGAAACTCAGAGTCTGGCGCTCAGCCCCTTACCAACGAGGATGAGTCCATCATTTTGGCCGTCAACGGCGAGATCTACAACCACAGACTTATCCGCAAGAACCTGAAGACTCCCTATCACTTCAAGACGACGTCTGATTGCGAGGTTATCATTCCTCTTGTGAGTCGAGCATCAAGCACAGACACTCTTGTAACCTCGCTAATAACCAACTAATAGTACATGGAATATGGCCTCGATGCCCCTAAGTACCTGGATGGCATGTTCTCCTTCGTTCTGTACGACAAGAAGCTCGACCGCACGATCGCCGCCCGCGACCCCATCGGTGTCACAACTTTCTACCAGGGTTGGTCATGGAAGGAGCCTGGCGCTGCCTACTTCGCTTCCGAGCTGAAGTGCCTGCACCCGGTCTGCGACAAGATCCAGTCTTTCCCTCCCGGCCATGTCTACGACACCGCGACCGGCGAGATGACTCGCTACTTCCAGCCTACATGGTGGGATGGCTCGAGAGTGCCCACCGACCCGCTCAACCTCAAGGCGATTCGTGAGAGCCTCGAGAAGTCCGTCCGAAAGAGGCTCATGGCTGAGGTTCCCTACGGTGTCCTCCTGTCCGGAGGCCTCGACTCCAGTCTGGTTGCGGCCATCGCACAGCGCGAGACTCTGCGTCTGAGGAAATTGGCTCTGGAGAACGCTCAGACGGCCGCTACATCTGCCGATGCCGACAGGGGTGAGGGTCTAGTCGGTATCGACGACGACGGCAAGGTCTCGACCATGACCTTCCTTCCCCAGCTCAACTCCTTCTCGATCGGTCTGCCCGGCTCCCCCGACAACGAGGCCGCCGTCAAGGTCGCCGAGTTCCTGGGCACCAAGCACCACGTCATGACCTTCACCATCGAAGATGGTCTCAACGCCCTCTCAGACGTTATCCTCCACCTCGAGACGTACGACGTCACCACAATCCGTGCCTCGACTCCCATGTTCCTGCTCTCGAGAAAGATTAAGGCCATGGGCATCAAGATGGTGCTCAGTGGCGAGGGCAGTGACGAGATCTTCGGTGGCTACCTCTACTTCCACGCCGCGCCCGACAAGGCTGCGTTCCACGAGGAGACTGTCCGCCGTGTCAAGAACTTGCACCTGGCAGACTGCCTGCGTGCTAACAAGTCGACTTCGGCTTGGGGTCTTGAGGCTCGTGTGCCCTTCCTGGACAAGGAGGTACGTTTCTTACAATACTTTCAAGATCTTGTGGGGAGTATGCTGACCAACATTATGCTTCTGTAGTTCCTTGAGACTTGCATGAACATCGACCCCCAGGAGAAGATGATCACGAAGGACCGCCTCGAGAAGTACATCCTGCGCAAGGCCTTCGACACCTCCGACGACCCGAGCGTCGAGCCCTACCTGCCCGAAAAGATCCTGTGGAGACAGAAGGAGCAGTTCTCTGACGGCGTTGGATACGGATGGATTGATGGCCTCAAGGACGCTGCGGAGCTGCACGTGACGGACGAGATGCTGAAGCACCCCAAGGCCGAATGGGGCACCGACATCCCCGACACCAAGGAGGCGTACTGGTACAGACTGATGTTCGACGAGCACTTCCCGCCCCGCTGCGCCTCGACCGTCATGCGGTGGACCCCTACCTGGTCTCAGCAGTCCGACCCCAGTGGCCGGTAAGTTCTCCTCTTGTTTTTTTGCCCTTTCCGAATCTATCCTGGAGATTTGTTGGGGAAGAGACCTGGTGACAATGCGGGTGGAGAGATGCATTGACGGGGGAATTACGATCGAGACCCGCTAACAATTGCCCCTACCATACAGCGCCATTGCTACACACAACGCCAAGTACGACAGCGCTGCTTGAGCGTGCTGCAACTTTTCGACGCATCATTCACTTTGACGACTTCGATGCACTGTGCATCGGGATGCAGAAACGATGGACAGAGTGGACGGGTTGGCCAAGGGTCAGTGAACCAAGTCGGGGACCTACGACAACTCGATACGGTACTCAATGTTGTATCGGAGTGACACCATGAGGGTTCGGGGAAGAGGATAGCCAACGGGTCATTCACAGGCTACGGCGATGATGTGAAGACAGAAATGATAGACAAAAGCATAGGACTATTCCCACAGACATCAAAATCGGGCAAGTGGTTGCTCCAAGCCCGACTCTCGGATTGCTTGAAGCCGGCTGTACCTGGATTTGATGCCAAATTCCAGACTGACTTGATTAGCCTGCGTAGATAATTAGGCTCAGACCCTGAACTGTCAGAAAAGCCCATGTGGCAGTGTGCCCTGCATGGAACATTAGAGAGAGAAGCACGCAGGTGACCGGCCTGCCCAGTCACGTTGCCCAACGAAAAGCGCCCGCTACCAACGCCGTTGCTCACTCGGGTCTCCGGTCCCGCGGCAGTTCTACGAGCCAATCAGGAGGGTCCCTGCGCGCATGAATCGCAAGGGCACGAGGTCATTAGTGGCAGTTTTACAAGCAGCACCTAGCAGCCTCGTTGGGATCGGAAAAAAGGAGGGGGTGTGGTACGAGCTGGTCTGGTTACCCAGGTGGGCGAGGTGAAGTGGCATCGCGAACTCGGGCATTGACGCAGGTCATATATGTGTCTGTACCTTACTCTGACCCAACCCGACTGACAAGTCAGGGATGAGGGGTGCGGAGCTCCGACTTCGATATTCGTGGACAGGGCGCAGTGATGAGAGGGTGTAGCTGTGATCTAACTTATGCTGGCATCTGAGAGGCTCACAAAGCTCCCCGCTGGCCTGGACAACGGAGAGAGTGTGTCTAGCTGGTCCCATGCACTCTGGACGCCCAAGGAAGAAAGAGTTGACCTTGGAAGGACTGATGGCGTGCGTTGTATTTGTTCTGGTGAGACTGGGCGCGGAAGTACATGCGCAGCGGGTGCTGGCGCATGGAGGGGTCAGGTACCTCACCGCTACAGGGAATAAACGTCCGTGCATCCTGGAGCTTGGGTTGGGGTCTCCGTTGCCGTTCCTGCAGTTTCCGGGCCCGTGACAACAAATTATCCACCCTGCCGGCTCGCTCCTCCTGGCAGCCGGCTCATCCTTTACACGGCACCCATCGCAACTCTTCTTCCCAAACATCCCACTTCCACACACACACCACCACCACTCCTCCTCATACCCCTACACAACCGCCCATCATGTCTGTCCCTCCTGCCTTCGCCGACATCTCCAAGTCCGCCAACGACGTAAGTCCTCTCATCCTCCTCGCCGGTGCGCGAGCTCGACAAACTTGAGCTCCCCCTCGACACAAGCCCACACCCGCGCGAGCGCGATTTCGGGCAACGCAACGCAATGCACGAATAGCCTGAGCCTCACTGCCCCGCGCAGAGGAGTCCTCGACCGCCATCATCAGTGCTTCGCACTCTTCAAAACCAGGTTCGCTGACAATCGCTTGCGCTCTCCACAGTTGCTGAACAAGGACTTCTACCACCTGTCCGCTGGCACCATCGAGGTCAAGAGCAACACCCCAAACAATGTTGCCTTCAAGGTCACTGGCAAGAGCAGCCACGAGAAGGCCACCAGCGGTGCCGTAAGTACAGTCCCGTCCCTGTCTCGGCCTAGAGTCTGCCTGCAGGCCGGCAACAAGACCCCGCTGCTCGATGATCGCGAGCATGGTTACTTGTCGCTCCGCCCGCGGCTCTTCGAAGATTCACAGCCTATTATACATGGGTGTTCCCTGTTCTGCGGAAAATAGCTAACTCTTGCCTCCTGGCGTCGCCTACAGATTGAGGGCAAATACGTTGACAAGTCTCTCGGTAAATCTACCACCAACACCACCTCTACAGAGTCCTCTACAAAGTCTTATGCCCGCAAATTCCAACATGCCGCCTTCTCGGTTTCGCGGATAGCGGTGCCTGGCTACCCCAGATGGCCCATTCAGTTCAGCGTCTCCGTGCGCCAGCAATGTACAACGTTACTAATGATGTATCGACGCGCAGGCCTCACCCTGACCCAGGTCTGGAACACTGCCAACAACCTCGACACCAAGATCGAGCTTGCCGACAGCGTCGCCAAGGGCCTCAAGGCCGAGGGTGTCTTCTCCTTCCTCCCCGCCACCCAGAGCAAGGGCGCCAAGCTCAACCTCACCTTCAAGCAGTCCGCCTTCCACGGCCGTGCTTTCTTCGACCTGCTCAAGGGCCCCACTGCCAACATTGACGCCGTCATTGGCCACGAGGGCTTCCTCGCCGGTGCCCAGGCTGGCTACGATGTCCAGAAGGCTGCTGTCACCAGCTACAGCGCCGCCGTCGGCTACGTCGCTCCCCAGTACTCTGCTGCCATTACTGCCTCCAGCAACCTGAGCGTCTTCGCTGCCAGCTACTACCACAAGGTCAACAGCCAGACCGAGGCTGGTGCCAAGGCCACCTGGGACTCCAAGGCCAGCAACGCTGTCGGCCTCGAGGTTGCCAGCAAGTACCGCCTGGACCCTGTCTCCTTCGCCAAGGTACGTGATGCTCTGGATTGAGATGTTCTCTTCTTACTCTTTTTGACACTTGAAATTGCAGGCCAAGATCAACGACCGTGGTGTCGCCGCTGTCTCCTACAACGTCCTCCTCCGCCCTGGCGTCACTCTCGGCCTCGGTGCCTCTTTCGATACCCAGAAGCTCGACCAGGCCACCCACAAGGTCGGCGCCAGCTTCACCTTCGAGTCCTAAATATGTCTCGAGAAGCAGAGTGGAAGAATCGGTGAATGCCTTTCTAGATGAAGGATTGCAGCAAACTATTCTCTACAAAAGCCCTCGACTTGTGTATAGCAGAGGCAAGAGAAACAGATCTCTTTGCATTCGGATGGAGTCGTCTTTGGAATGTTAAAAGCAATAGAAATTCCCGATCTACGGATCATAAGACGATACATACGGCTGTTCAGTTCCGAAGAGTGTGTGACTGTCTGCGTGAGAAGTGATGGTTTGTCGAAGTTGGGCAGGCAGATCGAGTCGTCTCCCGGCCACGTTCGCAGCGTCAACAATAGGCGTGTCGTTCCACCGCATGCTAACGGAGATGAGAGGAAACGCGTCATGGACGAGACCGTCGCAAAGAACGACAATGCCCGAGTTCATGCACGTGCCTAAACCTCACATCCACACGCTGTTTGCGGCCGCCGAAATTTCGCTTCCCGTTCGTACCAGCCCGGCCAGGGTTATGCAAGTGCTGCCAACGTCAGCGAAGCTTACAGATCGCAGATGGAGTCGGGTTGTGTAGGCGAGCTTCCAGGGACATCCTGTCCAACGAATAAACAATGCCATCCACAATAATGGTCAGCTGTCCTGTGCGATGCCCTGACACTGGACGGAAGCCGACTCTGCCAGCCAGAAGTGTCAGGCCTGGGATCAATTTTTGTGTCTGTCCCAGCCTTGTCGTGCTGTGTACCGACGACAGGTTGGACGCTTAAAGAGTTGCTGCTGGGGCCCTTTGGCCTGGTGCAGGTACAATGGTGAATGGTCTGGGACTGGCTGTTGTGTCTGTCTGTTGCCGACTGGAAATCGGGTGCATCGAGGAAGACTACGATGTATGTGCATGGGACTGAGCTTCGACGGTAGGGGACCAACTCCGCGTCTCTCTATCCTGACGTATTCTCTCTTTCTATCCGTGGACGAAGACGAGGCAGATTGCAAGTTTGATGCATTCCTGCTCCTTCATAACTTCTGACGTAGAGTCTTTTTCAGTGGACTGGAATCCAGCAGGCGGCAACATTGACGTAAATTACCTCTACACATGTTCTTCTTCTTTACCGAAGTCCCTGACGTGCTTCGCTTTCGGGTGTTAGCAGGCTAGCGGAATCCAGCTGTCTGTTTCTACAAGGGCAGCAGATGGGTACCGTCGAGATCCCTGGGGTGCTTCGCTCTCAATCTATGCCGTTCTTAGAGGAGAGTCACGGAAGGATAGGTTGGGAGAGCGGCGGGTGCCAAATTTCGTTTGGAAAGGGCTGTCCCGTCTTATGCGGTTGAGCTCGGTCACTGTGAGTCTCTGTTCTTCCTATTGATGCACGAGGATTGAGGAAATGGGAGAGCAACGTTGTCTCTGATTGGCGCGTCGTAGAGATGATATGGAAGATGTCGCTTGTTGGGAAACATGTAGAGTGGCTGGGTTGAGAAGAGGGCGTGTTTCTTCTTGAGCAGTGTTCCTTTGATTCAGCACCGCCGTTCCTGAACAGCATCTTCGTGGTTCTATGTGGCACTTCTACTCTGAGTGGCAGTCTTCCAATCATACGACAAGGCTCTCCTTCTTGAAATTCGAGCTCGTGGCTCTGCTCCGTCGAACATAGAAAGATCAGAGGGTCTCATGGAGTCGTTCTGCTGTCCACGATGGCGGTCAAGGGTAGTGACCGCGAGTTTGTGCAGCACCTTCTACAGAGAGGAACCTGGCCGAGGAGTTGCTGAGCCGCTCTTCCTTCGATTGTTGCATGATCTTGCACAGCCAGCTCGGCACGCAAAGACGACCTTATGTGCACACCTTGATACACCAAGCCAACTGGTTCCATTCCTGTCTGCTCTCGAAACAGCGATATTTCCCAGAGGATCGTGCCCGGGTTATTGTTTTCATGTTCCGCTACCCGTGCGTCATCCCGTAGGGCTGATCGACAATGCAGCTTACCAGGACCAGGGTCTCTCACCGAGGTAACGGCTAGGCCGGCAGCGACACAGGAGGATCGTGGGACAGCCTGTTGCGTGCGGCACGGGTGTCACGGCGTCCTAAGATTTATGTGTTTTATCCACATGTACAGGCCAGGAGCAAGTACCCAGGTATGTGAAGACGTTTATTCCTGCGGTAGTGCTGACTTTGGTCCTTTTGTAGGCGCCTTGCGTGAGAGCGAGTGATGTCAGTCGTAAGACGATATCACCGACGCTAGGGACAAAAGAAACCGCCGACCCAGAGAAGCTCGTAACGCAGGTAGTGAGCAAGACGACCTGTCGTGGATACCGGCCTGGAACAGGATAACATTGCTACTCGGACTGCTATTGTCCAGTATCCAGGCTGAAGCCAAGCTGATGTGCGGACCTGGTCTGCCCTAAATGCGGAGTCTTGGCGGAAGGATTCGAACTCGAGCCTCCGCAAACCCCTGGCCGTCTCGGACTCAGGCCCCGACTTTTCACTTCGCCTCGAAGCTGGTTCATGGACCAGGCGATGCAAGAGTGCCGAGAGTGCCTGAGCCGTGAGCCGCAGTTACAGGGGCAATCTTCCGTGTTGAATTACATCTCGGGGCTATGACGCTGACAGCGACAGGGATCGCAGCGGCCCAGATCCCCACATGGGGCGTCCCGAAATAGCCCCTGTCGTCGTCTATCCGCAGCCTCCAGGTTCGCCTTGTTCGCGGGCTGGCTGGGGAGCACGATTCCAGGGAAGGGTAGTATTTCCCCAATGGGCATCGGGCACTGGACGGAGATCAGACTATTATATAACCTCGTGAAAGACCGCTTTGGAGAGCATGAGTCTGTGTGAATCACCAGCACACATCGCCAGCCTCTCTCTCTCGTGACTTACACGGATCCCAGCTGCTCTCACCACTTCCTCCTCCTCCCCCTCACGACTCAACCGTCCATAAGAAGCCCTCGGACAAGATGAAGTTCCTCGCCACGGCAGCCGCTGCAGCCCTAGCGCTGAGCAGCAACGTCCACGTCCTCGCCAAGCCTCTCGTCGCCAACTCGAGGCGCCAGGACACCTCCGTCCCACTGCGCATCATGCCCCTCGGCGCCTCCATCACCTGGGGCACCGCGTCCGAGGACGGCAACGGGTACCGCAAGATTGTGTACGACAGCCTCGTCGAGAGCGGCTTCTCGGTCGACATGGTCGGCAGCCAGCAGAGCGGAGACATGGAGGACAAGGTGAGTCTGCTTGTCATGAATCCGTTACCGCCATCCTTCTCTTCTCTCCTCCCTCTCTTCTTCCATCTCCTCTCTCCTTCGTCCGGGAGAACACGCGATACAAAGACCCTTCAGAAACCACGTGACTAATCCACGACAACAAAACACCAGGACAACGAAGGCCACCCGGGCTTCAAGATCACGCAGGTCAGCACCGCCGCGGACGCGAGCATCCCGCAGCAGCCCAACGTCGTGCTCATCAACGCGGGCACCAACGACTGCATCCAGAACGACGCCGTCGACTCCGCCCACGAGCGCATGGCGGCGCTGCTCGACAAGCTGTTCGACCAGGTGCCCGGGACCACGGTCGTGCTGTCCACGCTGCTCGTCAACGCGGACGACACGGTCGACGGCCGCGTGGCGGTCGTCAACGACGGGTACCGCGCGCTCGTGCGGAGCCAGCGCGAAGCCGGGCGCAGGATCGTGCTCGCTGAGATGAACGACGGGAACTACATCACCCGTGACGATCTCGTGGACGATGGGATCCACCCGAACAGGAACGGGTACATCAAGATGGCCTTCATTGTGAGTTCTCCCTTCGTCTGCTGTGGCTCGCCTCATGCATGTGTCATTGCTGGGTGGAGAGGCTAACAGTCCCGTGTTTGTCCTAGTGGTACGAGGCCATTATGAATGCGTCCAAGGACGGCCTGATCCAGACTCCCAACTGAGTCTGAGAAACCAAGACACGCGATCTTTTCACTTTGCACTTTGCCAACCGATGATTGTGCAAGGAGCAGTACATACGCGCTAGGGTGCACAGACATTTTCCTTACACGTTGTCTATCTCGACATATCTCTTTTCACGGGGATCGTTTCTGTACACTCTGTATATATATGAAAGTTGTACATACTATGGCTTGCCCAAACATGTTTGCGTACGTTGCAATGTGGTGTCAGAGAGCTTGTCGTGCGCCTCGACACGTTTGACGCGCTATGAAATATCCCGTGTAATCCAGCCAGGGGGTTCTGAGATAGGAAGACTGACTGCTAGGCCTTTTGTTTCATGATATGCCCCACGCGGTAAGGACGGCTTGTGCACGGCCCATGGAAGAACGCGGTTTGGTGAAAGCAACAACGAAAGAATATTGATACATCGTGCGGATATCTGGGGTCTCGATAGATGATGTACAGAGTATGATACAATGCCACTGGCTCCATCTGCGCCAAACACGGCCAAGGTCTAAAGTCTACATGTTCCGCAAAGCTTGGCACGCCATCTTTCATCTCGAAGTCTATGTCTTTTTCATTCATGATCGCGTTTTTCACTTGCCCGCCGCCGTCTTCTTCGCCTCCGCCCTGGCGGCGATGGCGGACGCAGCCTCCTCCTCGGCGATGAGCGCCTGTATGTCGCGCTGCACGAGCCACTCCCGCGTGCTGTCCATGACCTTGCTGAGCATGGGCCCGCCCTCGAGCACGTCGGGCAGGTTATGCGTATCGAGCCCGCTGCGGTGGTCGGTGCACCGGTCCTGGCTGTAGTTGTACGTCCGGATCTTGTCGCCGCGCGTGATGCGGTCCCGGCTGAGCACGCTGTCCCGCAGCGCCGCGGCCGCCTCCTCGCGCTCCTCCTTGCGCTTCTGCGCGAGCCGCGAGCGCAGAAGGGCCCACGCGCTCTCCCGGTTGCGGTGCTGCGACCGCGAGTCCTGCATCGCCACCGTGATGCCCGTGGGTATGTGGGTGAGCCGGATCGCAGACTCGGTCTTGTTGACGTGCTGCCCGCCTGCGCCGCTCGCGCGCATCTTGTCCTCCCTGACCTCCTTGGGGTCGATGTAGAAGATGCTCTCTGGGTCGCTGTAGTCTGTCGCCGCGGAGGCGTCCTCCTCGGGGAAGGAGGGCAGCACCCACACCGCGACCGCCGAGGTGTGCGTGCGGCCGGACTTCTCCGTCGCGGGGACACGCTGCACGCGGTGCATCCCGGCCTCGCCGCGGAACATGTCGTACGCACCGGGGTCGATGATCTCCAGCAGGGCTTCTTGGAGGGGCGTCTCGCTGGCCACGCCCGCCATGCCCGTCGTGCTGCCGTCGACCGTCTCGTACTTGACCACCCGCGTCCGCAGGCCCATCCGCGTGCAGTACAGCTTGTACATCCGGAACAGCGCGTCGGCAAAGTACCGTCCTTCCATACCGCCCGGTCCGGGGCGGACCTCTAGCAGGCACGGCATGTCGGCGAAGGGGTCGCGCGGGGTGAGCGAGGCGGACAGCGAGGTCGCCAGGCGCTCGAGGCTGTCGGTCGTGGTCTTGTACTCGTCGACGGCGAGGTCGTGCAGCTCCTTGTCCGAAGAGTCGAGCATGCCCTTGAGCTCGGCGAGCGAGCTCTGCGCGGCGTCCCACTCCTTCAGAGCGGCGGCCACGCGGGACAGCTCGCCGAGCCGCTTGGCGGCTTTCGGGTCGAAGTCGTCGGTCAGCGAGGCGGTGATCTGGTCGTGCTCCGTGGCGAGGGCGCGGGCGCGCTCGACGAGAGCTCTCGGGATTGTGATCGGAGCCGCAGGCGCTGTCGGCGCAGCTGCTGCGCTGCTAGCGAAGCGTGCGAATTGTCGTGTGCGGTCGCGGCTGGCGGCGGCGGTGGCCGAGGGCTGTGCCAGCGCCCTGGTACAGCTCTGGCACACCCATTGAGCTGTCCTTCTCATAGTCTACCGCGGTAGCATGGAAGCAAGCCTGTCGAGTCTGCCGTGGTTGTGGCGTAGTGGCAGGTTGGTATGACGTTGTGCTCTGTTATTTCACTGCACCAAAGAGAAGTTCGAATTTCGATGAGCTTAGCGCTCGCTGCACACTTCCTTCGCTTGAGTGCGGAAATGTTGCGCGTGCCTGAAAGCTGACAGGGGCCCACACATCCACAACGGTTTTCACCACGAGAGACTTGCCTTGACTCGACCTTGGAGCCCTTGATCTATTTTCATTTTATCGATCCATGACTGACCATACTCCAGATTTGATGTGATTCTCCTTTGGTCTATATTTCAAGGTTCCGACCACCGCCGTGCTTGATTGCTACCGCGGTACCACCTCCGATGGAATTACCCAACATCAACTGGACACTGCGCTTCGTCGATTTACTAACATGATGAAAACCTGAGAACTTCATGTTGTTTGTGCACATAGCCATGGTGCCAGCACGAATACTAAATATGGCGAGCGCGCATGGTGGAGCAAAGAAGACCATCACAACTAAAGTAACCTCGGGATCTCCTGCATTCATCTAATCGGTGCACGGTGTCCGACCTTGTCACTCGTTCATCTGTCAGGAGACAGCTGTAAGTGAAGTATCATTCTGTATTTAAGCAAGCTGACCCTGCACGCAGGCTCTCATGTAATTCCAAAGAACTTCAAAAAGTGCAGGTATCCTTCATTATACCAGGTATCGTCCCGCCCCCGAAACGCCATAAAACCGTCAGCCTGTTCCAAGAAACTCAAAATGCCATGCCAGTAATCTCAATGAAGGAAGAAATGATCGGGATGTGCCGTTGTTGTAGTTGTGCTTTCCTGCTGTGCCACACCGTCGAAAAAGTGGTAAAGTATGGGACGTCGTGCCAGGCCGGATGAGTCGCCATGTTGTAGTTGTACCGAACATCGTTGGTCGAACCTCAAAGCCATCCTGCCGCATGATCTCAAGCTGGAATCAGGAGTGCTCATAGCGTGATCGTTGTGGGACGTCGAGCGGAACTAGGTGTCCCCGTGTTGCGGCAGGGCAGCTCGCGTATAGTTTGATGCCAGCCTCGTCAAATGGTGGTAGACGAGTTGAAATTCTGGGCGACTCTGATACGGTCGTTGGCGGCATCGACGTGACTCTTCGGTGGTAGCGTGTGCTCAAGAGCGGCTGCCCCATCTCCAGCCGGAATTGGAGGGTGGAGACCGCGACAGCGGCGTGCTCGTGTGCGAAACGCTGCGATCGCTGTCCATGGAGCGCTTCTCGGGAGATGGCGACCGGGCGCTGGGCGTGGCGTAAATGCCAGTGCGGGTGAGAGGCTCTGGGGAAGTCTGGCGGCCGACCTGCCATGACTTGTAAATCTCCTTGCACAGGTGTGCGGACATTGTGTAAGTGGGCGCCATTGCGAGCTGTTGCTGGGGGTGGGGACTTCTGCTTGGCTTGGCAGTGAGTCGGGTCCGGTGGCTGAGGAGCAGGTCTGCGTTGCGGTCCAGGCAATATAGGGTGACCAAGATGACTACACGGGTTCTCAGGGAGATCTATGTAGAGATGGTTGTTGTGCGGTCGTGTGGTTGAATGTGTGGGCAGGTGAGGACCTTGTTGGGTGACTTGTATGTTGTATTTGGCAGGGTCTGGGTGGAAGGGGAAACGGGTAGACTGCGGCGTGATTACGAGTCGATAGAGTGTTCTTGTAATGCTGAGGCTGAGAAGAGAGACGAGACGACAATCACTAAAGATCGGGAAGGGCTGGAAACAATCAAGGTCACGCGGGCAGACCGGCCGAGGGGGCACATCCGTGTCTTATACGAAGCGCCGAAGGGCGACGGCGCCTGCCACGAAACGAGGCGCTTTTGTCAACCTTGGAGGGGAGGTATCGAGTACCAGGCTTGGGCGGTGGAGACGGCGGGAATGACGCCTGATTGCGGCTGGGTTGCATTACCAGAGTTGAGTCAACAGGACCTGCCCAGGTGCTGGTGCTGATCCAAGGTTTCAAAGCAGGATGGGTGGCTGCGGATCGGGAAGTGGAGGCCTGCAAACGGTTCAGGATTTGTGGCAGGCACGGTCCGGGGTCACGTCCCTGCCCAGATTGCGGACAAGCACCAATCACTGCTGCTGCAATGCTCTGTAATGATTACTTCCACCGTGTCTGATTGGGCACGGACTGGGCTGGCACCCGCTGGGTTCCGTCGGAGGCCCCGCCTCCAACTTCCAGAGTTGTCAGGTCCCAGCTGGGCCATCACACCACCGTGATCTACAGGCTTCCAGGCTAAGTACAGGCTACAGCACTGCCCGACCCGAAGTGCTGGCGGCCAGAGCCTGGCCCTGCAGCCCCGTCCGGCGCAAATACGCCCCACCCCAGACAGCCCTGCAGATTCGAGCGGTTTCCTGCCTGCATTGTTCTCGTATGACTATCGGTTCACCTCTGGGCTGTCTGTGTCCAGCACTGGTGGGAGAACTATCTCCCTTTCTGAGCTCCAGGCACAGGAATAAGACCCCCACGAGTGACCGGCCAGACTTGACAAGTCCTTCGAATGAGCACGCGATATGTGGATACAATGGCAAGGCCTCACAGAACCACCCCGGGTGCCCAGGTGGCCAGTCAGCAATGAGCCTGCGGGGAGCACGCAATCAGCACAGGAACACACGACAACGCTTGGAGAGGCGACCAATAGCGGACATTTCTACGGACTATCCTCAAGACACCATTTACTTAAAGTACCTAAGGCACCATAAGGCGCGTTAGGTAGACCATCAGACTGCCACGCAGCGACCTCCGGGCATCACTTGACCCCCCGACGTACGCATACGCTTCGGTGGACACAGTGACAGCCAGCACCAGCAATATCTGACGTCGGCTAAGTCCTGGTGGACGCCAGGGTCCACCAATGTGAAGGTCATGGAAACGTCGCTCGAAACCGTCCGGCAGCTGTCCGGCCAGGGGCCAAGTATTTTCCATGCTGACCACGCACGCTGTCGTACCTGCAAAGCCGTTTTGTTTCTGCATGGCGTGTCGGTCTAGGGCCATCGCCATGCGGGCTGGCTGAAGCTGACAAAGCCTCTTCAGCACACCTGACATCTCGCGAAGTCTAGGGTGTTCGACAAGCTGGCGCGAGACCCGACCCTAGCCCCGAGATAGTTGTCCCTCAGTCCTGGCACAAATGGTGCTCGCCGAGTGCTTGTGCACGAACCAGTACAAGGGTGGAACTCAGACCGTCTGAGAGCAAAAGCCTTTTTGCTTTTGCTCGACACGTCACATGACATCGCCCAGAGCTTGGATCATTTGCAAGTATTTGTACCGTATACCTCACCAACAACAATGTCCGTGAACCTGTTCATAGATCGCGGCTCCGACTACAGAACTGCGCATACAACACCCTCGGAGCACAATGCACTCGGAGGTTTTGCTGGCCTCGGAAATGACGCGTCCCCGGGAAACCTCCGAGCTGTGATCTACACGAACCTGGAGCACTCCGACGCACCTCAATACCGCGTTGGGGATAATACAGTGCGGTCATGAACGGGACCCCGCAGATCCCCAGGCACCTGCACCCACGCCAAACTGTATACTCGAATATTAGTATAGAATGAGAAAGTGGGATGAATTAATAAATTAATAAATGAAAATGAAAATCTTCTTTCACTAATCTTCCCACGAGACAAAATCTTGACATGTGAATGCTCGCTTATGGTTGACAAGACATGCCAGAGCGTGCAGAATGGATATCCCGCCATCGAAATATGTTGTCAATATCGCATTGCCAAGAATTGTACACTTTCCAGGTGTCGAAAAAACCCACAGTCATCGGCATGATAACTTCTTTATATGCTAGGGTCACGTCTTCGTTTCCCTGTTGTGGCGAGACAATCCATTTTGGAGAGCCTGCTTCTACTAAATGTGCAGCAACGATCCTTGTCTTCGAACATCACAATGGGACACCACAGGCTTCATACGAGCAAGTTGTCTTTCAGTAGTGTATGTTTTCACTGAGATTGAAATGGTTATAGTAAGGAACTTGCGCCTCTAGACTAGTGCTGTTGATCTATGCCACCCCGTGGGGATATATATGTATGTACACTGGCACGTCGCCGTCATCTAAGTATGTTCGTGTGGTGTATTGGTAATCCTGATGATGATGATGATAATGCTGACGCTGGTGGTTTCGGCGATAGTTGCGCCAGACCGACTGACTAGCCGATCCCGGACAGCATGTCGGTCATGGTCGCGTTTGCTGGTTTCTGAGTGAGACCCAAGCTGGGGCGTGGTGAACACATCTATTCGCGGTTCATATTATTACTTTGAAAGGATGGTGGCGGCAGGCGGCTAATGCTGTGTGTGTTTATCCTGGCCTGGTGTCGATTGTTGATATTACATGTGGCCGTTGAGCGCCCACCTGGCCCCGGCGGGCCAGAAGAGGACCGTCGTCATGAAGCCGGAGTATCTACACCAAATGGAACAAGACGGAGTCAGTAGCTATACCTCCACATGAACCGGCGGCGAAAATACCCATTCTCCATGGGATTTACGAGGACGAGAAGGTGAAGACTTACAGGACGAGGTTCTGGGCCCGTGACCGCACAATCTTGGCCCAGTCGGCCTTTGCTGGGGACATGCTCGAGGGGAGGGGTTGCGGGTGCGCCTCGAAGCTGCGGGCGAACTGCCGCATGGAGGTGTACAGCGTACGGCGGGCAGCTTGCTGGACGGCAGACATTGTGGTTTCTGTTTTGTTTGTTTGTGTTGGGACGGTTGTGTTTTTGCGCTTTAGACGAGGAGGTGGCAAGGTGCTTGAGGCCGGGGTCGTTCTGGGTTGCAAGGTGAGGACTCTGGGTCGTTATTGTTCGAGGTTGAGATGGTGACCGTGACGTTGCTGATGTTGATTGATGTGTGTAGATATGCCTTTGTGTGGATGTGTGATTTGATGGCGAGACAAGATATTCAGACAATACACCATGGTACGATGCGTATTATATATAATCTGGAACATAAGATGATGTCCCTCGGGATTTGCCCAGAATGCCCACGAAGCAAGTCAAGATGTGATTCACACGAGCTTCCATTGGCCCGGCTCGCAGTCTGAAGGCCGGACGCGACCTTGGCGAAACATCACACCACCAGACAGCTGGAATCTCGCCAAGCAGCAAAAGTGGTGTGACCTTTGTTGGCAGCGATGCGAGCACGTGGGGAACGGGGCTCTGTGACAAACGTTCAAGGCTGGCAGCTCGGCTAGCTCCGCCTCGCCAGCTGAGCCAGGGCCTGCCGCTGCACCTTGAGCCGTTGTCAATCCTCGCCCAGCGGACCCGGCGGAGACCGGGCCTGCCATCTTGGACAACGGCGGAGGCAGTTACCTGTGACCCAGAAAAAGCTGGAAGGATTTCGCAGGCCGTCGCCGGTAGGCGGGAGACCCGGCCGAGAGCTCTGGCAGGTGACTGTGCGCATCGCCCGGGTCGTACGACGTGGTGCCACTCCGGGAAAAGGTCAGCCCTCGCAAGGCACCCGGCCCGTTCCATTGGCGTGCTCGCGGTTCCGCATGCACGCGAACCTTCGTCTCATTCTTCCTCTTCAACACTTCACTTCACCCTTTGTATGTCGCCGCCCTCGCAGACTCGACTTTGTCCAAGTCGACATGTCGTGAATGAAAAGTGCTGTCACGCACGAACTTCACGTATCTCAACCTCGGAGAGTATTCTCTAGTTCCATCGGCTGCTCGCAAAGGCCCACAACTGACACCTGCGCGCCCGCCACTCACCTTTGACGATTCAGCAGCGCCTGGGAATGCCGGCATCCCCTCACTATCAGTTGCAAGGAATTCCTTTGTCGGCACGACAGGACGATTACACGTTGTGCGCTGTCCTCAAAAGCAGCCTCACGCCATCAAGATCGCCCGGTGAAGAATGCACGACGGGTACGAACACCAGCCATGAGCTGGCGATAGTTGCCACAAAGTGCCAGGCGCTGCATCTCCAACACCGCAGCCTTCTCAAAGTCTGACTGTTCGACTCCGAGACGTGGGCGTCGGGTTTGATGGCAGACCAAAGGTAGGATCCAGGTTATATGGCCGGGACAGAAGTCATGTCCGTCTCACTGACATGGTGGTTGAAAGCGATTGCTGGGAGCGCTTCAAAGATTCCCAGTTCTGTTGGAGAGAGCTGAGATATGAGCTGCAGTAACGCCGATAAGGTCGTGCGTGTATCAGCTCCAGAGCGCGAGTGACGAGGAGTGGCAGGGAGCAAATTGACTGGTCGGCGCATGCATAGGCGCATAAGAGAGACCCCGAGGCCTGCTCTCGGCAACGACAATGCCAATAGTGATTTTTGCATTTGACTGGACGGACACCGAGTGAATGATTAAGGCCAGTTCCGGACAGTCGAGTTTGAGTAGAGCTGGTCGCGCTGGCAGGAGCGACTCTCCGCCTCTGGCGTGTCAAAGCGGGCCGGCGCCCGGGCCCCTGCCAATGCAATTCGCAATCGCCGTTGCATCTCTGCGCTGGCTTTCTGACGCGCGCGTGCCGCAATTGCAACTCGATAAACACTTCCACTTGCAGCCGTCCTCTCTGCCAGCAAGGCAACAACGGCCTCACACGCGCCTTGCCCGCCCAGGACCTCTGCACCATCACTCAGCATCTCGAGCTGCGCTCGCCATCGGCCCCGTATCGCGACTCCCCTCCGGCCCTGCGCTCGCGAGTCTGCCGTCCGAGACACCGCTCGCTTCCCCGTCGCGCCGGGACAAACTTGCAAGCCTGCGCCGCGCCGCGCCAATCCCTCCATCCCTGGCTCTTGCGGCCGACGCTACTCACCTTCTGTCGCCCATGATCCCTCTATAGCGTCGCATCAAGGGCTTGCATTACCAAGATCCCCCTTCACCTCGCGCGCGCGACCGTCGTTCACACAGTCAGGCCCCACGATTGCTTCACTGTTCGCGCCCTGTATCATCCATTCACCCTCACTTGGTAAGTGCAGCCTTCTCTCATCGGCCCCTGAGTTTCTCGCTGCTGCGCCACATGCACCTGCCCGCCCACCTCTTCCCAACGTCTGGTCTGTGATGAACATCTGGTAAAAGGTCGGACCGCAAGTGCGGGAGCCCCAGGTTTCTCATGTCTATACCCGCCATCTGGCTGCGCCCATCACTTCTCTCGCATCGAGAGCTGGCTCCTGCTCTCCAATGTCAGAGCCGCATCTAGGCATTGCTGATTCAGCACGCTCCTAGCGATGCGCCTCGCCTGAGCCATGAGTCGGACATCACAACAGAGGGTGGCCAACCACTCCCGCCCGCCGCTTATTTGGAGTCCTGGCCCGCACCGCCTCCATGAGTCCTGGGGCCAAAGGCTGTGGTGGACATCATTGTCTCATTGGGCCTTCGCAGCCGACTGGCAGGGTGAGGATATTGCGAAGCCGTCGCTCTCTGCGGGTTGACGACATGCAAAAAGACAAACTGAAAAGATCTGAGACCACTTATCGCGTTACACCCAGCCTTCCGCCCGCAACTATCTCCTCTCATCTCGCTCACAGAGTCATCGCACCCTGCGCTTGCAGACAGACTTGCCGCAGCTGATGGGCTTGGTCCTCCGCGAGCCCACTTTTCCCCGTTCATCCTCTTCTCCTATACGTCCCAAGGTCACGCGCTCACTAACCTCACCCTGGCCAGCCACAGTATAGTCTGCCCGCCTCAACCTCGCGACTATAGCAATCTCTGGCCTGGTTGTTGCATCTTCACCACACGCGCGCGCACACACACGACGCGCGTCCATGCAGCACCACCACCTTTCCGTTGCAGCCACATCATTCTCAGGACTAGCTGCTCCATCGCGCAGCCATTGGCTCTGATCCGGCTGGGAACGGCGCCCTATCGCCTCCGAGACGCGCCGCCGAGAGCTCCACGAGAGAGGTCATCGCCGCGTCGCACCTACGTATCTGCGCATCATCACCATCGCACTTCTGTCTCTGCACGACGGTCGTTCATTCCGGTGACGGGAGCCAGCGGTGCGGGGTCAGCGCGCCCGCATTGAGCCGTTCTTACTCGACCTGCGCCTTCATGAGGGCTGGCGACAATGCTTCGGCTCCAGCTCACGTCGGCCCCTCTGATCCACGTGCGCGTTCTGTGCCCTCCAGCACTCCGTACGCTCACAACATGATGGTTGCTTCGGATTCCCCGCTCGGGATCCCTCGGCATAGGCAGGGCCCGTTGTTTCACCCTCACAGCACGTTCGGCTTGGGCGAGCATTGCCGGCATGAGGGCTGCTCAGCGCGCCTGCAGCAAGGCCCGTTCTGCGCGCACCATGCACAGTCTGAGTCTCAAAAGGTTCGCCCAGCGCAACCTGCAGATGCTGCGAGCAGGTTGGACAATGGTATACGCATATCACCGCTCTCGAGGAATATAGCCATCGCACCATATCAGCGCTCGCCAGCCACGAACGGGACTCACAATCCACCAAGGCCATCGCCTGCACCGTCCCCAGGTCCACCCGCCTCGCAGGGCAAGAAGATACTCCCTGACAAAATGGTGGCTCGGAAGAGCGCGACAACCATGCCATTTTCTGTAGGACGACTCGCCACCTTCAACACGCTGAACGACGTTCAGAACGGACCCGACTCACGACCCTTCAAACGACAGCGCATGTCGGAGGATGAGACATGGATAGACGCAGGGCCTTTGATGCACTCCTCTCAGACCGCGATCCACGATCCAGTGCGTGGTGTGCAAAACGGCACTTTCTCGTCACGATCGTTTCGTGACAAAACACAGATCCCAGCTTCACCTCGAGAGGCTGTCATGCGACCGCCACTGGGTGCTAGCGCCGGGGTCGCTACGCCTCCGTTGTGGCGGATGCAAGACTCAAACGCACCGGAACGACAACGAGGAATGACCGATTCCCCTACCATGGCGCATGGCACGCTTGCAGGGAGAACTTCTGGACTGGCCTCGACCAGCAACAACTCCAGACCATCATCAGCGCCCCTCTCTGCAGATGCACGAGCGGCAGCGAGCCATAATGGTTTCTACCAGTTCGACCGGCACGTGCCACCACAGCAAGGTCGCGCTGAGGACGCACGAACTCGATCCCCGGAACCTGCGCAGACCCCGAGCGCGGTTGCTTTGCTTGCGAAGTTCAAGGACAACACATTGACTCCCGCGGAAATGAAGGAGGTGATGCGTACTGCGCAGATGCGCCAGCTGCCACGCGCAGAGAACAGCACGACAATCTCGATCGAAGGTGATCACAGTGCAGGAGGCAGAATTGTGAATGGGCAGGTACAGCCACATTCACCGAAACCATCTCATGAGGAAGCAGCGGCCTCACGACCCATGCCAGTCTGGCGCCCCCAAATACCGCCCATGAGTTCGTCAAAGAATGGGCTGTACGGACCCGTGCGGTCCACGGGGAGCAAGCAAAACACGACAAACCAGTCACAATCACAGCCAGCCATGGTGCCTCCAGGTCCGGTGGACACGGTTGGGCCCTTGAGCCACTCAAACGGCACAGACGCGCGCTCGCCCGACCGGTCACCACATCAAACTCTGACGACAGGGCAGAGGCCGACAGCACGCACCGATGTAATAGATCTGACTGAGAACGCCACAATCTGTTCAACGCAAAGAGCGCCCAGACGACCGGAGACTTCTGTCGAGACGGCCTTACCATCGAGAAATGGTAATCACGATGACTTGGCACACGCTTCAGAGTGCAAGCAAAACGACTCAACCTCATCGCAGTCACGGTCGCCCATCAGACGAACCCGAAGCCCTAACGCACTTTCCCTCGGAAGAGGCAATTCAGCACAAGATAGAAGGAGACGAGAGCGACAACTTGAAGCCGCGAAGAGAGCCGAGGACGCGCTACGCTACGCCACAGACCAGATCATCGTGGCCTCGCCTCTCCATAACTCAATGGGGGGACCGCCACTCAGTAATGGTGTCGCCCACGGTGCATACGAGAACCTTCTCCCGCCAGAACCTTCAAGAAGCACAAGTAGGAACCTGGACGATCTTCCGGAGCCTGAGAGAAGGCGACTTGAACTGGTCGAAAGCCACGATGCAACTCAAATGGACGCCTTCATCTACGGTGAGCTGAATGCGCCGTGCCGGCCAACGTCCAGGCTATTTCATATCTTGCCCGAAGAGCACCCGATACTGGAGACGAAACCAGCTCGGTATTTTGCCCACATTGATCCACGTATACACTGGTCGCGTCCGCGGTCAAATGGATGGTATGATGCGGCACAAGCTCAGATTCGCTCTCGGGGAAACAAGAAGAAGAGTCTTGGGAAAGTCGCCGCCCGACAAGCTTTGAGGAAACGACAAGAGGCTTCTGCTCGGCGCGTTGGTGCTGCCACGATGGTGCAGATTGCGCCGCCGGAACGCGTGGCAGAGGATCCAGTATGGATGAAAGCACTGAAAGAGCTCGACGACATGGCGGCCACGTATCATGCGGAACAGAAGGCGAAAGCATCTGAGAAGGGGCCCGTGGAAAACGGAGTTGCCAGAACAGACAAGCCTGTGGATGTTCCCATGGTGAACGGTGATGAACCCGCCACACGCCGCAGCGGACGGGGACAAAACACTGGCCAGCATGAAACCGCCGCCGCCAGTCCCGCTCGGAGCGAGAGGGTTGCAGTGACAAAGCCCACGCCGACTAGAAGAATTCTTAGAACGAAGACCGCCAGTCGGCCTGCTGCCACTGTAGAAGATGCAGACGAGAGCGAGAGCAGCGACAACGACGAGGACAGCACATATGGAGAGGGCAGTGGCCATCGTCTGCGGCGCCGCGCCGCGAACGGCGCTGACGATCATCGGATGAATGTGGACACTACGCCGACGAGGACGAGAAGCGGTCGGTGAGCTAGAGCGGCACGAGAACGGCGGATACATCTTTTCTTCTCACAAAGCATTTCTGGCGGAGTACAGCGGGAACCATTCTTTCTATTTTCCTCATTTTCTTTGTATCAGGGCTTATTTGACGTGGTCGTGGAATGGGGCGGTCTGGCATGTAAACGGAACAGAGATGCTCGGCGGTGTTTGAAAAGGCGGGAGAACAGGTATATAATGAAGAAGCAATCTATCTACAAGATATCAATGTGTCCCACAATCAGTTTATAGAAGAAACGTCTTTGAATTCTTGGCATGAACAATCTCTGCCATACGCGCCTTGGTTGCTTTCCTCTCCCATGGGAGAAAAGGGCGACTTGCAGACGGAAGGAAGCAACGGAGTAATGCCATCAGGGCGCGCTACAACCGACCCCCGCGCGTTCTCGTAATGCAATTTCTTTTGTATAGCTCAATCTATGAGGCTTTGACCGATTTGTGATCCAAGAGTGGGGGCTTTCCTGGAGGTTGCCCATGCTTTTGGCCCGTGGTCACGGTTAGGCGAGGTCTCAAGGATGGGCTCTCACTGTCGAGGGGTGACGCACTGGGCCCTCTAGGTGCCTTCAAGGTTCAGAAGTTCCGAGGTCCAGACGTTTAGTATTATGGAGGACGATGGTCGGGAAGAGTACACTCATCCCACATGGCTGTATTGTAGTGGTGCTTGTGTTTTCTGACGGAACTCATTTGCACTTAACCACAGCGGGGCCCAGCCAGATCACTTACAAACAGGACGACTGTTGATGACAGGGTAATGTGCGTGCATTGAAATGGTATATCTACTGCTCTCCTCACCCTCGTAACAAAGGCACTCGACTTTTCTTTACACCCAGAATATCAGTATCCCAAACGCCATGTACATGATCCGTAACAGCACCAAGAATCATCTGACAGCCGACTATGACAGCTGGCTGAGAAGGTTGAGCGCGCTGCCAGCCAGGATGAAGCCAGCCTGGTCCTTGCTGACGGCGTGCTTGGTCTTGATGAGGAACTCCTCGCCGGTCTTGTTCTTGATCACCTTGAGCGCGACCTCGCCCTGGCCGCCGTTGTGGAGCATCTGGTACAGGCCGATGGTGCTGACCTCGTCACCTGCACCGATCTTGTCGTAGTCGGCCTCGTTGGCAAAGGTCAACGGCACGACACCCTGCTTCTTGAGGTTGGTCTCGTGGATGCGAGCAAAGCTCTTGCACAGCACGATGCGGGCACCGAGGTACCGGGGCTGTAGCGCGGCGTGCTCGCGAGCACTGCCCTCGCCGTAGTTGTGCTCGGCGACGACGAGCCATGGCTGCTTTGCCTCCTTCCACCGCTGGCCGAGCTCAGGGATGGTGTGCTTCGAGCCGTCCAGGTCGTAGGCGACGTTGACCTCGCCAGTCTCGGCGTTGGTGGCGGTGTTGAGGGTGTTCGTGCTGATGTTGGGCAGGTGGCCCTTGTACTTCAACCACGGGCCGGCAGCGGAGATCGTGTCGGTCGTGCACTTGCCGGTAACCTTGACCAGGACGCGGAGTCCAGACAGCTCAGATGTGGGAAAGGCATCGAAGGGCTCGAGCAAAGCCAGACGCTCGGAGGTCGGCGCGATCGCCACTTCGACCGAGGCGTCGGGAGCCTGGATCTGAGCCCGGAACTCAGGCCGCGCCTGCTCATACGGCGTGCTGGGGGTTTCTCGGCCATGAGGGGGGGAGAACTTGAACTCCTTGCCATCCGCAGTCTTAAGAGAGTCGGTGATGGGGTTGAAGGTGGTGCTTCCGGCGAAGGCCATGGCAGTCACAATTTCTGGTGATGCGAGGAAGTTCATGGTGTCTGGGTTTCCATCGTTGCGGCCTTTGAAGTTGCGGTTGAACGAGGTGAGGATGGCATTGGGGGTACCCTTCTCGACACCGTCCTTGCGCTTCCACTGCCCAATGCAGGGACCGCAGGCATTCGACAAGATGGTACCGCCGGCCTCCTTGAAAGTCTCGAGTGGCCCGTCACGTCTGAGAGTCTCACGGACCGTGTCGCTTCCAGGGGTGATGTAGAAATCGGTGGCGGGCTTGAGTCCGGCATCGAGTGCCTCGCGGACCATGCTCTCGACTCTGGTCATGTCTTCGTACGAGCTGTTCGTGCAGCTGCCAATAAGGCCAGCGGACAGCTTCTCTGGCCACTGCTGCTCCTTGATAGTGTCCTTGAACAGAGACAGCGGTGTCGACAAGTCGGGAGTCGCCGGCCCATTTATGTGAGGTTCAATTTTCCCGAGATCGATCGTGATGACCTGGTCATAGACAGCCCCAGGGTCTGCGCGGAGCTGGACGATGTCCGAGAATTTCTTGGCCTCCGCTGCTACATCGGAACGCCCTGTAGCTTCGAGGTAGCGGACATGGGCTGGGCTGAAGGGGAAGATCGACGTTGTCGCGCCAACCTCCGCTCCCATATTGGTGCACGTGCTCATTCCTGTGCAGCTGAGCGTCTCTACGCCCTCTCCAAAATATTCAATGATATAGCCGGTGCCTCCGCGAACGGTGAGCTTGCCGGCAAGGTGCAAAATGATGTCCTTGGGTGATGCCCAGCCGCTGAGCTTGCCCTTGAGCTCGACACCGAGGATCTTCGGTGCTTTGAGCTCCCAAGGGGCGCCGACAAGAGCCTCGACGGCATCGGCACCTCCGACACCAATGGCGATCGTGGACAGACCTCCGGCGTTGGGCGTGTGGCTGTCTGTGCCAAGCATCATGAGACCGGGAGCAGCGTAGTTCTCGAGGACGCTCTGGTGGATGATACCGGCTCCTGGCGGCCAGAACTCGATGCCGTACTTCTTGGAGGCCGACTCGAGGAAGTCAAAGACCTCCTTGTTGGTATTGATACCGGCTTCGAGATCCTCCTTGGCGCCACGCTCACCAACAATCAAGTGGTCGCAATGGATACTGGCAGGGATCGCAGTCGAGGGTAGGTTGCAGGTCATGAACTGGAGCAGAGCCATCTGGGCTGAGGCGTCCTGCATGGCGACACGGTCGGGCTTGAGCTTGAGGTTGGCTGAGCCACGGATGTCACGGCCGCCGTTTGTGCCGCTCATGAGCGAGTCCTCGACATTGTCGAGATGGCTGTAGAGGATCTTCTCGGCGAGAGTCAGGGCGGTGCCCTTGCCGAGGACCTCCTTAACTTTGGCATAGTTGTTGGCGAGCTTGAGATACGGCGGGATCCGAGGATTCGAAGCGTTGAACGTCGGGGTCGCGAAGCCGCGGGCTTGCGAGGGCAGGTTCGTGCGTGTGCTGCGAGCAGCGTTGAGAGCCTGTCGAGGTGGAATGAGTGACTGGTCGCATTTGGAGATGTTCTTCAGACAGACTTACACGGAGGCTCATGCCACGGCGGCAGGCAGTGTCGACGACTCTCATGCTGGCTCGATTGGCTCGACAGACTGCTCTACCAAGGCAGAAGTTGTGAAGCCGCGAAGGGAAGGAAGGCACAAGACAAAAATTGGAGGACGAAGTCGCAGCGGATTGCAATGGAGGGCTGCTGATTGGGCCGCTGGGGCAGTTTGGTGGGCGGCGCAGTGCGATGCCGGAGCGCTCGAGCGGCCCCTCCACACTGTTTGTCCCAGATTGTCCCTGCAAGTCTACCTAGACTAGAGTCACAATGGACAGCCCTGTGTCCGCACCTTCGGAGATCATCTGGGGAAGATGGAGCCACCTGCGACCTGTATTTCCGTCGCTAGCATGGAGTTCTCTCTTGCCTTCCATGCCATGCTGACCAGATCTCTGCAACTCATGGCCGAACCTCCAAATCTCTCAACGTCCGAACACTCGAAACCTTTGACATGACGAAATTCCCGAGCCTCTGGAGCACTGGTATTCCAGCTGCCCTCCCAGCTAGCAGAGCCCGGCCCATTCGTTGTATCCATTGCCCAATATGTGACGCCACTGAATAAAGGGACATTTAGGAGTGAAGTGACCATTTCTTGCGCCCGCCCTCTTGCCGCGCAATTCATGGAAGTATGCCAATAGACCGAGCGAGGGCGGTATATGAGTCTTCGTGGGTCGTGGAAACCACAACGAAGAGAAATAGGAAGAGGACATAGAGTACGACGAGGCTGCAACCAGCCTACGACCTGCCAACAACATGCAATGAACTGTATGTCTGTATGTTGCCAAGCACGCCAGTACCTCTGGGTCTACACTGTAGAACGGCAGGAAAGCAATTTCAGGTACCTGCGGGAGAGCACTCCCAATCTGATCCTGCTCCACCTGGGCCAGCAGAGCAAGCCACAGCGCCACAGCAGGCACCAGCCTCCAGATGACGACGGTGGAGCAGGCGCGGGTCTCAGGCGCAGCGCATCCAGCTTCTGGGGAAGGAGGAGCGCTGACAGCACCGCAGCACAGCACCACCGAGCTGCGCCTGTGCTACGCTGCACCAGGCACCGCTCTATCGACCGACGTATCGTCGACCTCCAACCCCTCCACCCAGCTTGCCCTCGCAGCCCGCAGCACCCTCACCATCGACGCTCGCGGTCCCCACGACCGCCCAATTGTTTCTCTGACGCCCTATACCGCAGCTCTCCTTGCTTGCTCCCGCTGCAACCATGGCGGAGGCTCCCATCGGTCAGTCCGCCGACGCACCCGTAGCCTGCCCCCTCCCCCCAGCTCGAACCAAGCTAACGACAGCTCTCCTCGCGATGCGCAGTCCTCGATGGAGGCACCGGCTTCCTCAAGGTCGGCTATGCCGGCCAGAACTTCCCCGAGCACCAGTTCCCCTCCATGGTCGGCCGGCCGATCCTGCGTAGCGAGGAGAAGGGCGCCGACACCAGCGACCTCGTCATCAAGGACATCATGTGCGGAGACGAGGCCGCCGCCGCCCGCACAATGCTCCAGATCTCGTACCCCATGGAGAATGGCATCGTCAGGAACTGGGAGGACATGCAGCACCTCTGGGACTTCACCTTCTTCGAGAAGCTCAAGGTCGACCCCCGCGGCCGCAAGATCCTCCTGACCGAGCCTCCAATGAACCCCCTCAAGAACCGCGAGCAGATGTGCGAGGTCATGTTCGAGCGCTACGACTTTGGTGGTGTCTACGTCGCGATCCAGGCCGTGCTTGCTCTGTACGCTCAAGGTGGGTTCCCCGGCTCGCATCAGCCGCCTGTGGCCAGCTTCCCCGACAGTGCTAACACGTAGGCCCGCCTTCAGGTCTCAGCTCCGGTGTCGTCGTCGACTCTGGCGACGGAGTCACACACATCGTCCCCGTATACGAGTCCGTCGTCCTCAACCATCTCACGCGCCGCCTCGACGTTGCCGGCCGCGATGTCACCAAGAACCTCATCTCTCTGCTGCTGCGCCGCGGCTACGCCCTCAACCGGACGGCCGACTTCGAAACGGTGCGCCAGATCAAGGAGAAGCTTTGCTACGTCTCGTACGACCTCGAGCTCGACAAGCGCCTCAGCGAGGACACCACCGTGCTCGTCGAGAGCTACACCCTGCCCGACGGCCGCATCATCCGCGTGGGAAGCGAGCGCTTCGAGGCTCCCGAGTGTCTGTTCCAGCCTCACCTCGTCGACTGCGAGCAGCCCGGCATGGCCGAGTTCCTCTTCAACACGATCCAGGCCGCCGACGTCGACGTCCGCTCCGACTTGTACAAGGCCATTGTCCTCTCTGGCGGCAGCAGCATGTACCCGGGTCTCCCCTCGCGGCTCGAGAAGGAGCTGAAGCAGCTGTGGCTCACGCGCGTGCTCGGCGGCGACCCCACACGCCTCAGCAAGTTCAAGGTCAGGATAGAAGACCCGCCGCGCCGGCGGCACATGGTCTTCCTCGGCGGCGCCGTGCTCGCCAACATCATGGCGCAGAACGACAGCATGTGGATCTCAAAGGAGGAGTGGGCGGAGCAAGGCCCGCGGATCCTGGAGAAGCTGGGCCCCCGATAGAGGTGACGTGTCGCCAAGTAGATATTCTTTATTCAGATCTTGTAGCAGCAAAAAGCCATATCCATCACCGTCGAGCATATAGTAGTCACCGACTCGTCTTTGTGCTACGTGGGTCCTATGCGCATGTCACATTTGCAGGAGAGACCAGAGATCACCATGTATACGGACTGGACTTATTTACCACTGTCCATACATCATTCATTGCATGCCACGGAGAAAATCGATATGCCTGATCAACATCTTGGTATTCTCATCATTGGTTGCAACAGTATCGCCACCGTACTGCTGTCTATCTCCTTTCAGCCAACCCCTCTTTCTTTCTGTGCCTGCGATCACCTCCACACGAGCACACTCCAAATTAGTTGCGGAAAGACATTAAGCTGTAAACAGTGAACATATGCTGTGGCTGGGCGCCCTTTTCTCGGTCGTTTTGTGTGTGTGTGTGTGTGTGTGTGTGTGTGCGTGTGTCCGTGGCTAAAACAACGCGCTGTCAAACCCGCGCCGCCCATGCAATACGTTGTACCTCAAGGCAACTCTCTCCGTGTACGCGTAGTTGGAACATCCTTCCACCTCTCCCTCCCTTTCCCCGCCATGCTTTGGTTCTGACAAAAGGAAAACAATGAAAAGTCATGGAAGCAAAACGCCGGCTTGGTTGATTGGTTGAACCTCCCCATTCCAAGTCTTAATGATGTGCGGCGGCGCCGCACCGACTTTATGATTTTGGGTTTTGCTGTTTGACGTTTCTCTCTGTACACATAAATACATGGGGCATTCTATGCCCTGCCGGAAACAAACTCGGATTCCCGAACTTAACCGGGTGCGGACTCTCTGAGGTCACTACTTCAGATCGTTCGGATCGTGCCGGAACGTGCACTGGTCGCCCTTGGCGCACTGGCCCTTTGCCCAGAACGAGCAGGGCTTGGTCCCGATGAGCGCGCGGTTGATGCCCTTGTGGTCGCGCCCGCCAGGGCCGCCAGGAGCGCCATGACCGCCGCGACCTCCGTTATGCTGTTGTTGCTGCTGATGCTGTTGCTGCGGGGTGTGGCGTGAGCCCCGGTCGCGCTGTAAGTGGTCTTGCTGCCTGTCGTTGACATCGCTGTGCCGCTGCTGCTGCTGCTGGTGTGCGCTGGCGTTCTGGTTCTGTTCCTGGCCGGGAGCTGGCGCTTGGGCGCCGAACTGAGCGTAGTAGGCTGCCCATGCAGCCTGCTGGTCTGGCTGGGCCTGAGTCTGCGCCTGTTGTTGGTAGTAGGCGGCCCAGGCAGCCGCGGCAGGGTCAGCGACAGGCTGAGCCTGGCTGGCAGTGGCCGTTTGACCACCAGCAAGGGCAGCCAGTAGGGCCTGGACGTCGTTAGTCGCTGCTTGGGGTTGTTGCGCCGGCTGTGGCTGCTGCTGGCCGCTCTGGAGCGCCTGGACTTGCTGCAGAATCGCGGCGTATGCTGGATCCTCGGCTTGAGCTTGCTGAGGCTGTTGAACCTGGCCCTGTGCCTGCGCAAAGTACGCCGCCCACGCCGCCACGTCATTACCAGCAGGAGCTACAGCGGCCTGAGCTGCGGCCTGAGTCTGCTGGGCAGCTTGTGCCACCGCGGCACTCCGGGCTTGCTCTTCGGCCAGAGCTTTGGCACGGTCCTTTGCGTCCTTGACAGCGCGGGCAGTCGCGTCGCGCTCGTGACCAGCCCACCATTCTCGAGAACGCTCGGGCGAAGTGATGTGCTCGGGAGGTCCGGTCGGGGGGAATGGCTTCCCGCGGTATTTCTCGCAAAGAGCCTCGACCGCGTCAGCGGCCTCTTGCACCTTGGGGTCGGAATAGTCACTTCGTCGTTGTGTCCTAGGGTTTTCTAGGTCGAACGGGGCAGGATCTTTCCAGTTCCTGACGCTTTCCGATCTCAGCAGTGTGAGTACGGCCTCGTCGCGCTCAGCTTGCGTCATCAGGCGGGTAGCTGCCGTGGAGACCGAGCTTGACCGCGTGTGGTCAGCAATAGGCCTGGAAGCGCCCGTCTGACCGATGCCGAGCCTCTGCAGTGCCATTTGCTGCGAAGCCGCAGCGCCGTATTGGCCAAACTCTGCCCACCTCCGGTGAACCTCCCGCATCTTTGCCGTATCGGACGGCAGGACAGCCACCTTTGGAGTCGACTCCATCTCGGCAAATGCTTTCGAAGGTGGCGATCGGGGTGTCTCGGGGATCTCGGCAGCAGTCGTATAGACAGCCATGAGCTCTCTACTCTCATAGTCTTGCATGAACTTCTGCTGTTCCGAGGTGATTTCCTTAACACCGCCACGAGATACGAAGCTCTTGTCTCGCTGTTCGCCACCAATCTGTTCAAAGCTGATTCGGTTCGGCACAACCCAGTCCCGCAAGCTAGTCTCGCGAGGCTTGCCATCATCCTCGGCATCGTCGTCGTCGTCTTGGATGCCCATTTTGAGCATCTGTCCTTCCGAACGGTTGTCACGAGCGTCGCGCAGCATATTGGTACCACGGCCTTCGTCCTCCGCAGCGTCGTGTTGGAAAATGCGGACTTCCTCGAGTTGATCATCTGGTTTCCACACAACCCGGAGTTTCCGGCGCTTCTCCTTCCGTAGTCGACGGGCCATCTCTTCGGGCGTCTCGGGCGCGCGCTCAGGCTCTTCGCGAACCTTTGGCGCCTCTTTCGGCTTGGCGATTTCGGCAAGCAGACCACTGATGCTCGAGAAAGCGCTTGGGGCGGCGGGCTCGGCCCGCTTGACCACCGGCTTCACAATTGTCCGTGCTCTACCAGCCAGGATGGATGCGGAAGGCTTTGGTTTCGCCATCGCGGCCACCGCATGTGCAGGCTGGCCGGCAGAGGCGGATTGGGTGACGCCGGATGACTTGGTCGTCGGCGCACCGGCGTTGCCTTCAACGGCGACCTTCTTGTTCGTGCGCGGGTCCACTTCATCGTCGCGTGGTCGCTTCGCAGGTGATCCATTCTGTGTAGGCTTTTGGGCTCCGTTGGGGAGCTTCCTAGCAGAGCCCAGTCCAGAGTAGTCGATTTTCTTGATCTCGTTGACGGGTTTCTTCACATCAGGCTCCTTCTTGATCGGCTGTGCTTTGGACGCTGCCGAAGCTGGGGCCGGAAGTTTCTTAGTCGGTTCTATTGATGAAGATTTCGTGGTGCTGGTCGCCTTCTTGGTTTCCCTGGTGGGTTCGGAAGTCTTGGTTTTCTCGTCGCGAAGCTTTGCGTTCTTGATGATCTGGTCAATATGTCCCTTCATCTCGCTGCTAATCTGCTCGCTGTACTTGGTTCTCAGGGTATCCAGTTTGAGCTTGGCGAGGAATTCGGTGTCAATCGTGGTGAACCTCGATAGCAGTTTCAGAAGTACACGAGGATAAGGCCCAGTGAAGTCCTTGGATGTGAAACAGTTGGCCAGCGCATTCCTCATTATTGTGCAAAGCTTGCGGTTGCCGCCCATGTTCGACACCAGATACTCTTCACCGAATTTGTCTGCAGTCTGGATGGCAGTGTGCATGAGCTCGTTCTGTCGTCGCGAGGCTTCTTGCAGAGACATAATCTTGTCCTTCTCCTCGTTTTCCTCGGCAGTCTTGAGACTGTCCTTGAGCCTCTTCACTTCGACCCACAGGCCGTCAACAAATGCACCAAACCACTGGATGGCCTTGGAAGTTTTGTCTTTGTCGTAGGCAACATTGTTGGCATGCCAGACACGCGTTACCACTTCCTGCTCAATATTTTCCGGCGTGTTCTTGGGCACGCCCATCTTGGCCATGATCTTGACGGCTTCCCGGTCCAATTCGGACTCCTCGTCATCTTCTTCGCTCTCTGAAGCGGAAGACGCTTCTCCATCTTTGACATCGGAGGCTTTGCGGTTTGTGCCAGACTTGGGCTGAGCTTGAGACTCGGTCTTGAAGGTGTGCTCCAGTGGTGTGAACGGAGCCTGAGGTCGGATCGCCTTGGCGCGATATCTGACTGGAGCCGAGGACACAGAGAGATGTGGGTGGTTTGGCACAGGATGGAAGACAACGGGGCCGCTGGGCTGAGGCTGGGGGTGGATCTGTCCGTAGGGCTGCATAGCATTGAAGACTTGCGTACCGGCAATCTGACCATGCTGGTTGGGTGCCAGAGCGCGCTTCCCGGGGATCACATGTTGCTGGCTCTGGGCAAGCCCAGGTGCGTCATGTGACTGGACATGCTGCGGAGGCGGATATGGCTGGAAATACGGTGCAGGAGACGTGTTGACCTGAGCCCCGCTGGTGGACTGTGCAGCCGCGGCTTGTTGGTACCCGTGAGGGTTATACCCCCCAGCATGGGCATTCTGATACGACGGCTGTTGGACGACAGGAGCTGGTGACTGCTTGCCATTGTACAAGTGCGCAGCCTGCCCAGCGGGACTGAAGTTCTGGTTCTGGCCATTGTATTGCGGCATGGACTGTGTGGCCTGGGCCGGCTGCGGGCTACGGTGGTTTTGCGAGCCCTGGGACTTGGTGGCATCTCCCGCGTTTGGCCGAGGAGCATTGGGATCCGGATATGTTGGGTATTGTACAGGTGTGTGTCGTGCCGAGCTGAGGGCCGGACTGCCGGCATTTTGTGGCAGAGACTGGGTGGCGCCCTGCTGATACTGCGGGTGGACGTGCTGTGCTGGGCTCTGTTGGTACTGCGCCTGTGTCTGTGGAGGTGCAGCAAACCCAGCAGCTTGACCCTGCTGATAGCTGTTCGGGGCATGGGACTGGAACTGTCCACGGTTGCTTTGATTCTGCCCATCGTACAGCGGTCTTTGCTGTTGTCGTTGCGCGGCTTCATCGTAGTGTTGCTGATAGGCGGGATTAAATTGGCCATGCTGGTGCGAGGCCTGCTGGTGACCGGCTCCATCGAGTGGCCGAGCGAACGCATGCGAGGGACTCTGCTTTGACACATCGTGGTAGACATTTGATTGTCTTGAAGCGGCCGGGTCGGTTTGGGCAGTGAACTGGTTCGGATCATAATGTCCGGCACTCATCTGGTGATCTTGGGAGGGGTGCCCACCAAATCCTCCAGCCGCTGCGTCGTACTGCAGGTCTGACACATGATTATCTAGCATGCCGTTGTACTCTCCGAAGGAGTATTCGGCACTGCCATGAGCTGCATTCGTCCCATCTTGGTACCAATACCCAGTGTGCCCTTGATCCATCGCGAAGTGTGTGGTGTTTGCACGGCAACCACCATGAGAGATTACGCAGTCAACACTCCGCTCCGACGAGTTTCTTATGAAAGTCAATTGTGTCAGGTCGCTTTAAACCTTTGCTGGGCACTGTATCTGATGCAAGATCGGAGCTTTCGAGCTTCATGTGCGTGACACTTGGTGGTAAGGACCGCGGCCAATGGGCGCTGGAAAAATGTGGGGTCGGGTTAAGGTTGTGGAGCTGGCTGTCCACATAGGCAGGTTTGATGCAGGACGTTGAGAAGATCAGACTAGTCCTGGAATGGAAATTAATGGGGTTTCTAGGCACAAGCAACGAATCAGCTTCCAGAAAGTGGTTGAAGTGTGTACAGCCGGTCTTGCCGTGCAAAAAGAGCGAGTGGGATGTGTGTATGCGGAACACGATGAGAACAGGAGGGAGAAGACATCTTTGCTCTGTTGTCGATAGGAGCTGCGAGCTGCGGAGCCAAGACGGCGATTCTGATGGCACTGGGGCCGGAGGAGGACGCGCTTGACCTGCTCTGCTGATGCGCAGGGCTCCTGTCCCATCGCGGCGGAGGTGCTGACCCAAGACAGACCCTCTGTGCAGCGTACAGCAGACCAACAAGGTATGGGAGCGGAGGCGGAAAGCGATGTGCCTTCTTTCATGACTGGGCCATGCGAGGCTCCGCGAAGGCTTTGACGTCCAGTCCAAGCCGTGCTGCAGATGGTGCTCGCCCTGGATCTGCTTGTGCACCCAGAAGTCCACGTGCTTGGCCCAGCCAATATGGAAAGGAAACTGAGGTAAGATGATGATGGGGAATAGCATGGGGTGCAAAGACCTGTGCAAGCCGTCCGGGACATGTCCTGCCAATGATTGCCTCTCGCCAGGCCAGTCGCAATTCCGTGAGGTTCTCAGTACCAACAACTTGGGCAACTGAGGCGAGAAGGCTGGAACATTTGCAGGCACAACTTGGGGTGTGCATGATGAGCCACGACCTCACGCCACCGGATCCCTGCTCCTCTGCAATTCAATCCTGCAAGAGGTGGCCAGGCTTCCAGGTGACTTGTTGGGCATAGCAGGCTGAGGCAGGCTCCGGCCACGCGCAGCGACCAAAAGCGGTAGAGCGGTAGATCGAGCAGAGATCTTTGCTTGAATGGTGGAAATGGGTGCAGGAAGAGGGGTGGATGTTCATTGCTCAATCACCTACCTGTAATGCTCCACGCGGGAGGGCGGCACCAGACTGCGCGTCTCGGCTAGCGAAAACCTCCACCAAAGCGACTATCGTGTCTGCCCTGCTCTCTTCAACTGAGAGTGGTGTGATTACAGCATGATAGCCCAAGGTCATTAATGGCCAGATGGGCTCTGATGATGCGCTGGAGCAGCCAAGAATCCTGGTGCTGCAGACAGCCCGCTGTTCCAAATGCCGCTGATGAAAGACGTGGTGGCGAAGGCGTGTCTTCACCAAGGTGTTCTCCCGAGATGCGACGCGAAAGGAGAAGGTCGAGTTATAGTCCTCAGAGATGGCGCGCAGTGCCGCAAGGGGCAGTGGAATCAGAGGCAAGCGACGGATTATGCAGCTGGCAACAAGAGGGTCGCAACAGGCGCAGCCGCAATAGGCAGTCAAAGGTTGGCAGAGGTCGTTGTGTCTACGCGTGAACGCGGATGGGAGATGTGAAGGAGGAAGAGAGGGCGAGGGAATGGCGAGGGCGCGCGGGTCAGGTAGGGGGAGGGAGAGCGGCAGCGTTGGCGCAGGTGGCAGGTGGCAGTGGCAGGAGAGGCAGGCACTGCTCAAGCGCGACCCACCTCGGAGCGTCCAAGATTGTGAGACGGAACGAGCAAGCACGATGGCTAACCGACACACCAGGTGCTGCACATCACACATTTGCTCGACCTCGTTGTGTGTCACCACCTGCGCAATGTGCAGCTTGCGAGGGGCATGGGAGTCTTAACCCTCCTCTACTAGCATCGGACGGACCACAGTAACTTCTTTGTGTCGCAGCTTGTACGGCGCAAGGCCACGGAACTTCAGCCACTGTTGTGTCCGCGGAGGCATACGTACTACACATGCGCAAGAGGCGAAACTTGTTTTGAACAGGATGCAGCACAGACATGTATCGTAAGCAATGGATATGAGTGGCTTGCGGTGGTTGTCTTTCCGATCCTACTGTAACGAGGTCGTCACCACATGCAAATGTGGAAGTGTCCGAATGTGCATGTTCCGGTTCGCTGCTGTGCCAGACCCCACGTCACTCGAGCTCGGTACCTGTCCAAGTGTCCCGTTGGGGGGCCAAAGTGGCATCTCGGACAGGCTCCAGTCCGCCATAGCAACAGCTCGGCCGCATTGCGACAACATCCAAGAGTCCCAGGGTGCACCAGATTCCTGCCTTTGCCAAACAACGAAACCTCAGTCGTCCTCTGCAACGGCCCTCGGAGCTTCGTCAGGCCCGACCAACACGAGCGCGTTCGACAACAACAACAACAACGGAGTCGAGGCAGCCCCTGATTGCGACAACCTTCCCACCCACCTGGCCTCTCAATCCGATTTGCGAGTTCGGAGAAAGTACAACGCTTCAAGGCAAAGCTGAAGGCTAGCCCTCGACATTGGTGCAGGAGCTGCACGCGCTCCCATCATGTCTTCCACTGGCAACTCCCTCAGAGACCGCCAGGTCGCCTCTTTGAAGCGCATCCTCAATCTCAACGAATCGGTCGACAGCCAGGACAATGAGGCTCACGCCAATGGACTCGCGCCGGCGGGGTCCATCTTGACGCCAGAGGGCCAGCCGATATGGAAAGTCCTGGTCTTTGATGAGCTCGGCCGCGATGTCATCAGCAGCGTCCTCAGGGTCAGTGACCTCCGGTCCATGGGCGTCACCATGCACATGGGCCTGGCGCAGCGCCGGCATCCGATCCCAGACGTCCCTGTCATCTACCTACTCGAGCCGACCAAGAAGAACCTCGACACTATCGCGAGCGACCTTGCAGCAGGCCTTTACTCGCCTGCCTACGTCAACTTCCTGTCGACGATACCGAGACCCTTGCTCGAGGACTTCAGCAACACCGTCGTTGCTGCCGATACCCATGAGCACATCTCCCAAGTGTTCGACCAGTACCTCAACTTCATTGTTGCCGAGCCAGATTTATTTTCATTGGGCATGCAGAAAGAGCACACGTACTGGGCACTGAATAGCGCGAAGACCAAGGACGAGGAGCTCGATCATGTAGTTGACCGCATCGTAAGCGGTCTCTTCAGCGTCATTGCGACCATGGCCGTCGTGCCCATAATACGGTGCCCGAAGGGCGCTGCGGCGGAGATGATAGCAGCGAAGCTCGACCGGAAGCTCCGTGACCATATCCTCAACAACAAGGGCAACGACAACCTGTTCTCTTCCAACAACAGGCCTTCGTCTTCATCGGCCACCCCAGCTTCGAGGCCAGTCCTGGTCATTCTCGACCGGAATGTCGACCTCAACCCCATGCTTTCACATTCATGGACTTACCAGTCTCTGGTCCACGACGTGCTGAACATGAAGCTGAACCGCATCACCATCGAGACCCCGATAGACGAGGAGAACCCAGCCAAGGGCTCGACGAAGAAAGGCTACGACCTCACAGCCACCGACTTCTTCTGGGAGAAGAATGCGGGCGTCCCTTTCCCTCAGGTCGCTGAGGACATCGACGCAGAACTGACGAGATACAAGGAGGATGCTGCCGAGATTACCAAGAAGACCGGCGCTTCCTCGATCGAAGACCTACAGAACGACACCAGTGCGAGCGCGCAACACCTCAAGGCCGCCATAACGTTACTGCCTGAGCTCCGCGAACGGAAGGCCGTCCTCGACATGCACATGAATATTCTTGCAGCATTATTGACCGGTATCAAGAACCGCCAGCTCGACAACTACTTCCAGCTTGAGGAGAATGTGATGAAGCAGACGAAAGCGCAGATGCTCGAGATTATCAACGACGACACGAAAGGTTCCGAATCAATGGATAAACTCAGGCTCTTCATCATATGGTTCCTCAGCACAGAGCAGGAGGTCAGCCGGGCCGACTGGACCCAGTTCGAGGAGGCCCTCACAGCACGCGGCGTGGACTGCACATCACTGCCATACGTGCGCCAGTAAGTTTATTTGTTCAGAAGACAGAGGGTAGAGGAGGTGACACAGACTGACACAACTCTAGGGTCCGAGCAACTACCAAGATGACACAGTTGACCACCATCAACAACCCTTCCTCACAATCCGCAGCACAGTCTAATGATCTGTTCGGCCGCTTCTCCTCGCTCTCGACCCGCCTCACCGACCGCCTCAAGGACACGGGTGTCGGCGTCCCTGGCAACTTGGCCTCCAACTTTGACTCGCTGATCGGCGGCATCAAGAACTTCCTCCCAGCCAACCGTGATCTGACGGTCACCAAGATCGTCGAATCCATCATGGAACCTCAGACAGCCTCGTCATCCGCGATCGCCAAGACCGAGAATTATCTCTACTTCGACCCGCGTAGCGCAAACGCCCGTGGCACGATGCCGCCCGCAAGCCAGATGCGCGCTGGCAACACCGGTGGTGGCATGCCCGGCAGTCTGGGCGCGCCGGCGCCCGGTACCGGGGCGAGTTTCGGGCAGAGAAGGCAGGGGTACTCTGACGCCGTCGTGTTCACCGTTGGTGGAGGCAGCATGGACGAGTATGGTAATTTGCAGGAGTGGGTGCAGCGCACGGGCGAGGGCAAGGCGAGCAAGAAGCGCGTCGTGTACGGCAGCACGGAGCTGCTCAACGCGCGCGAGTTCATTGCCGAGGAGCTCGAGAGGCTAGGCCGTGAGATTGGGAGCTAGATATTGAGTTATCTTTACGTAGACAAAACAGCATGTGGGAGCGTTCTACACGAGCTACAAAGCATAATGAACACAATACCTTGATAAGCGGCATACGAACATTGCTCTTTATGCCTGCGTGATGTACGCGTTGTATGTGTGTGTCTATCTAAGCAGAAAATTATGCACGCGTGCCCTATCCTTGTTCACCTGCCTCGCGAGCTTCAGCGTGTCCAGCGTGCCGCCCTTCTTGGGCTGGACCTCGAGCAGCCGGCTCGTCTTGCACTCGCCGATGTAAAAGTAGTGCTGCTGCTCCATCTCGCAATCCGGGTGACGTTGTCGGTTGCCGTGCTCGGCCTGCGGCTTGTCTTCTTTGCGGCCGCTGCCTGCTGCGTTTTTGAACACGCGAGCCTTGTTGATGCTCGAGTCTGAACTGTCCACCGAGGATGAACTGCATAGCGAGGCTTGGAAGCGAAGTGGATCTGAACTTTGGCCCTTCTCTGTAGAATCCTGAATTGCTGCTTCTGCTGCTGCTTCGTCTTCCTCTTCTACTGCTCCTACCGCTCGCCCGCCATCGTGAAATCGCGTCCGAGCCTGGAATCCCACTGCCGTAGCCACGTCCCCCCTTTTCTCCTGCTCCTCGGAGGAGCTCACGGGCCGCAGCAAGAACGTCGTCGTCGCCTGCTGGGACTCGAAGAAACCGTGCGTCCTCCCGCCGTGCCGGTCCGCCGCGTCACCGTGATGATGAGAGGAGTTGTTCTTGAACCTGCCCGTGTATCCCACGAGCTGCCACGCCCGCGGCTCCACGGAGCGGGTAAAGACTATATCGTCGCGCTGGACGTGAGATGGGGCGATGCCGATGGCGGGCCAAATGGGTGCCACCGCCGACGATGGCGATGGCGATGATGATGTTGTGGATAGATCGGAATGGGATGAAGGGATAGGAGATCTCGAGAGGAACTGCGGCAAAGATGGGTTTCCGTGCCCGGGAAGATCAAACCCTCGGACCCAAGGGGATGCGGTGACACGGAATAAAGAAAAGGAGGATCTCTTCCTGGGGCGCAGCGGCCGGAATGCTTTCGCGATGAACATCCGCCGCCCTTGCATCGTCAGACGCACCTTAGCGAGCATTTCCTGTTCAGCCGTGCTGTACGTAGGGGGGAGCGGCTGCGCGGTATCAGCAGCGTGACAGACTATGCGGACGAAATCCTCACATGGCACATGGTCCGCCTCCTCGCCCTTCTTCCCCCGCCGGTCCAGGAGCACCCTCTCATACTGCGTCAGCAGGATGTCCATGTTTGTATATGACGTCTCGAACCCGCCGACTGTCCACGTTAGGGTGGTCAGCAGGAAGATCCACGTCCGGCGGATGTAACCGGCCGTCTCGTCGTCGGAGGCGTCCGTGGGGAAGCGCTCGCCGGGGTAGTCGATCCCGGCGTAAGGGACGTAACCACCTGAGTCTTTCTCTCCTCTGGAGTATCTCACGGGGCTTCTTCGAAATTCAAGTTTAAGTAGCTTGTTGTTGTCGTTGCCGTGCTCAACGACATCGATCTGCCGGGCATGTTGGAGACTGAGCCCAATGCACTCAGGGTTCTGATCTGTGTCTATCAAGTCGCTGCGCGCCGGATCCAGCCGATAGTCCGGTGCCCAGGAACACCGGTTTCCAAGATGCGTGCCGTTCGATCGCTGACTGGCTGTGCGCAAGATATGTGTATGAGCTGAGGGATTTGTCTTCAGGTTCTCCGCCGCAACATCTATGTAGCCTTGTGCAACGCTCCTATCGTGCTCGGTCGGAACCCCCGCGCTCTTCTCGGCAGCGGCTGGCCAGAGTAATCGATGATATCCCAACTCTTTGTGAATGTAGCCAAGATTACGGGTAGACATAACTGGTCATCACCGCAGGTGTTTTGGGGTTTGAACAGCGTTTGGAAACCAACAAGAATTAATGTTCGAAGGCATTCGCAAAGTTACAATATGCGACTGTGGACGTGAGGTTGCTGGGAAGAAGGACGGGGGTTTCTTTGTGATCAAATACTCGCCTCGGAGCCTGGCCACTCATTTCCATAGGCAGGGCCCAACATCAACAACCAGCTTGCTGCGGGCGGGCCAACCACTGACCCCTGTATATAAGTTGCATGTTGGTCGTGCCTTGCATTGGGGGCTGAGAGATTATGAGCTTATATCATTGCAACGAGGCTGTTTTTACACATCAGAGACGAAAGTTCAGGTGGACATTTGCCAAAGCCAAAGTTGTTGAATTCTTGCATGCTGTTGTTCATAATTACAATACACATCCACACTGTACATGATCCCACTGACATGAGACACGCCCCTACGTCTTTGCTATTTAAATACCTAAGTTCCAGCCTACCGCTCATCAGCACAACACAATGGACGTCAACTTGTGTTGATGCTGCGCGATAGCACGTTCCTGTATCCTCTGGTCATACTTGCCGCTCCATCTCGGATCATACAGCCGGTACGACTTAACCTCGCCGATGTACCAAAACTGAGGGCACGACGAAGAAGACGCCATTGAAGCCGAGCCCCTTGGTCGCAGAATGCACGACGCCTGACCCAGGTGCTCGTAGTAGCTGTAAGACTGCGCCCCCGGGTCGTTCGGGATGCACTGGACCTCAACCTTTGACGGGGCGCAGAGCACGTCATTGGTTTGAGTATCCGAAGGTCCAATCGCAATGACGGGCCAGGACGAAGAAGGTACTGATGCTGGGTCCTTTCGCTGCGGGGCGCTTGGTCGCTGCTGCTTTCCGGAGAGCAGCGACGATATTTTCGAGGTAGCATTTGAAACCGCGCGTTGTCTTGGGTCTGGGCTCATGACTGCTGCAAGGAGGAGGCGGCGGCCAGTCATGACTCTGCGGATGTCCCTAAACAGGTCCGGGCTTGTTGGAGGCACGTACACACCCCTCTGGTCGCCGAGGACCATACGTCGGAACTCGGCACTGTTGCGGAAGGCGTCCAGCCAGACTCCGTTCTTGAGTTGGATCCAGGGAGACCTGGGGTCTTCGGTGACAAGTCTCTCAAATTGTGTCAGAAGCGAAGTCGACTCGAAGTCGCTCAGTGTCGGCATGCCGAGCGCTACACATCTCGACTTCTTGAGATGGTCCCACATCTTGCGTGTCCAGGCTGCTATACCGCCGTCAGAGGCGTTGGGCGGGAAGGTATCAAGAGTTTCCATGACGGATGAGTACTTGATGTAGCCTTCAAATCCGTACTGCGGACTGCCACCTTGGGTGAAATCGATCCGAAGCTGGCCGGTTGTCTGGTCGACTTTTGCGTTCCGCCGCGTCAGGACGATGCCTCCCGTCAGCTCATGCCGGACGGGTGGGAGCCGCCAGTCTGGAACCCATGAACACTGCCCACGGAGATGTGTCCCGTTCGATCGTTGGGCTGTGATCTGCAGTATATGCTCGAAGCCAGCAAGCGCCTTGAGACGACTTGCTGCAAAGTCGATGTAGACGTGTTCCACGCTCTTGCTGTACTCTACAGGTATAACAGTATCCGATACCTGATTGCGCTGCTGTTGACTGGCCGCACCTACAGCAACATCCGCCGATACCCCGGCGAGAGCATAGATGCGATCATGGTCGACAGCGCAACCCAAGGACGAGAAGGATCTGAGAATCTCCAAGATGCCCCTGCGAGGAGTAGAAACTCCACGCCGTCTGTCCCGGCGTTCTTCAGCCAGAAGAGCCATCATATATATACACCCAAGACCCTCCCATGAAGGCTTCGTCTTACAGATGTGCAGCACAACCCCGACTAGCCTTGTCCAGTCCATGGAAGCAGTTGACCCACAGAAGACATGGACCTCGTCGTTCAAGACAACCTCTTGAACGATCCACCGACGTGAGAACCAAGGGAGCTTCACGACATCTCGGACAGCAGGGTAGACGGAACTCTCAATGCCGGGTATATCGAGCCGCCGTGAGGCTGAATTGATGGCTTCCAATTGTTGGGCGGCCTGCGGATAGTTGCCGAGCCAAACCCAGACGGCACGGGCAACGCTGTAGATCTGGTCCATGATCGGGATCTGTCTCGCCTTCTCCTGGTTGTCCTCTTGATTGATGCAAAGAGCATCGATCCAGATTTTGACAACCCGGTGGCGATCCCGGAAGCGTACCAGCGCATCGTACAGATTTGGCTTGATCTTGAGGCAGGAGCCATCCTGGCCCAGAACGATCCTTTGTGCGAACGGCTCGTTGCCCCAGGTATACGACAACGCCTGGTAGTCGAAGTTTTGATAGATGTCGATATCTTTGAGGGAGCCCCGGAGCTCGTCCCGCGGGTTCGGGGAAGGGAGGAGTTCTAGGACTCGTGTGTGGCAGCCTGGGGAAAGGGGCTTATATGTGTAGAGGCGTGTCATGATGCTGGTGACGGAAAGAGAATAGCAATGAGTGGAAGGAGATAATGATACAACTGTACAATAAGAATCGTGCAAAGAGGATGATAATGATGGACTTGCCACACATCCAGCGAAGTGAGGACACTTGCCTTCCCTTTTGACTGCCACGACAAGTTCAACATTGTCAGTGACAATGGTCGGATCCGTCGCATCGAGGTCCCCCTGAGGACGACCGAGTCACATAATTGGGGTCGTTTCTTCACCAGTGGACGGCTGTAGCCGCGCGGGATTATGCAGGCCCAAGGTTTCTGTTTTGAAACTCGAGCGACCAACATCACAATGCTCCCTAGCCGCGCAGTGCCAGCCGGGATCTGCAAAGGTCCATCTCAGAATAGACGAAGTGCTGAGGGGTTCCAAAAGCGCGTTGTCAAGATGCATTTATTTTCCTTATGTTTAACATTGACATGGAAGCAAGCCGGGTTGAAGGTACTCGACTGCCTGAACAGATAAAGGAAGCCCATTAAGAATAAATTGTGGATGGTTCAAGGACGCTCGATCCTTTCGCTCGCTCTCTGAGCTGGCGAACGTGATACAAGACTTCACGGCATCTCACAGGTACATTTGGTTGGAATCGGGACATCCTGAAGCTTAAATAAACCTTCACCTGGTTAACAGAAGCGTAACGCGGCTCTTTTTGCATCACGGACAGCCATTGGGCGCAATGACATATAAGAACGAACGTCGCGCGCTTAAGACGATGCATACAGCAATAAGTGGTCAGCAGGCGCCGCTTCGTTTTGCGGGCGCTTAAAATGCGGGCACCAAGTACAACCATGCGCACAGATCTAGAGTTCCCCATCTCAGAATACGCTCACCGTCTTCAGCTTAGTGCTGCTTGCTAGGCATTGTTCGGACATCGTCCCCCGCAATGGCATCAGCTTCTATCACGACAGGCACGGGACTTGAGGATCGTCCCTGCCGAGCCTGCCGTGCAAAAGTGTGCTGCCTGCTCTGGCGTTGGCGCAGGAACTCGTACTACGCCGTGGCGGAGCGGCTCGGGCGGGGTCGCAACCCAGAATCTTTATTTGGAACCGTGGCAGCCGCCACCAAATCCGCCTTGCAGCACAAGTTCTGATCGCCACTTTCACGTCCAAGGTGCCCGGGATGCCCCTACCTGAGCCTCTTAAAGCCCCAACGCGCGTCGGACTCGCCGCTTTCCCGTCGCATTGCCACGACCATGCCGAGAGACAGTCGCACACTTCAAGCTGCGACTGGAGATGCGTCCAAAGGGGGCCGTGCTCGTTGCTTGGTGTATTCTCTGGTGCCTGGCTCGGCGATCAGCCGCAGTTACTGTACAGTAATAGTAGCACGACGCTTGAAGACGAGCCTGTCGACAGTGTTCCGAAAGCCCACGAAGAACACACAGAGCTGCCTTGATAGCTGGGTATGGCTCCAGAAGCGTACAAGTGGGACTGCGGCTGGTTCGGGATAACTCCAGAACTGGCTTGCGCGTCGACGGGCAGCGCTGTTCACAGTTCTGCCGGCGCACTTGGCGAGACCTGTAGGCGTCGAAGCTGAAGAGACTGGGTTCGCCAAGCAATGTCAAGTGACATGACGCATATGGCAGCCCGCGGCCATGGCGAACTGACACGCTGGAACAGGATTATCGGGCAGTGGCAAGCAACGATGGAGATGGGGGAGAGTACCGAGAGAGCAGGGGTAGCGAAGGGTGTTCACGTCATCCCTGGATCGCCTGCGAAAGGGACAGGCGAATGGGAAGAGGCAGGCGGGCAGAGGCAGGTGACCCCCTGTAGATCGTGTGTAGATCTTGCGAGGCCTCGCAGGCGGGAGGACGGCAATGGCGAGCGAGTGATGGGTGTGTGTCGAATGCGACTCGTGGAGACGGGGCTAGCCAGGGCAGCGGCGTCGATACACAGCCTCCAACTTGCTCGGTAGTAGCTCGCAGTTGACGGGCTTGCGAGTGAGTTTGTGGGAGCTGGGCGCAGCCGCCCTGCTTGTCCATGGTTGCTCGGAGGATGGGCAGTGGGGGACTCTGGACTTTGGGGACTTGCTGGGTGGGCCGCGAGTCTGCGCCAAGCTAACGGTTGTCCAGCGCCTGCCCTCCAGGGCTGCCCGCCCTTGTTGACTTTCCGATGTCCTGGACTCGTCGCCAGGCATGCTCAATATGAAACGCGTCTGCCCGCTGTGCCTCTCCCGCCTGCACTCCCGGCTCATCACCAGTCCCTGTCGGATTCTTTTCTCAAACACTGCCCCTTTCTCATCAAAAGGCACTGCGACCCTGTCCTGCCCTCTCACAGGCTCTCGGCTCCCTGCGCATGACCCGGCCCGCTGCCTCTCTCGTCGCTGTCTCACCTGCCGGCCCCTCCAAGCCCTTGCGCTCGCCCTGTGGTTGGACGGCTTCCCCAGAGCTCTCCCTGCCGCCTCCGCTCCTGCCTCGTCCCAGCCAGCTCCCACCGAGAGACAGAAGACACGCCATATCGCGAGAAGGAACAGACGGCCAAACAAGCAGCAACTGCAACTCGTTTTGACGGCATCGCAGCTGCAGGCACGCATAGCACGACGGCTACCAGTCACCTGCCGTCCTCATCTCAGGCCACCCAGTAAACAGTCTCTGGAGACGGTTGCTGGCGCAGCAGAACAGCCCTGACCTGACCCTTTTGGCACAGTCAGCCCCAGCCTGAGCTGTCGTCAACCTCATTCCCGGACGCTGCCGCATTCCATTACGACGACTCCGGAAATTGGCAGCGAAGTTGGTCTGACTTTTTGCCAAGTAACGACTCCGGCCATCTCTATCCATCAACCACTAGACTGCTCCTCCGCCCATCATAATAACTCGCCAAAGTCTTTTGCACGGCCCGCGCGCTCCACCTCCGCCAGCGACGATTGTTTCGTCCATCCACACCCCCCGATCCAAAACACCAGGCCGCCACTCCTGCCTCTCTCCCAGCTTGGACCTCTCCATCCGAGGGGACGCAGCCGCCCGTCATGTCGTATAACCGGTTAGGTATGTCATGCGCATCACCTCCCTCCCCTCCCGAACATTCCCAGCCATCACCTGGCATCTGTGCCTCCTCTGCCTCTCGCCCTTTCCCTTCCCTACCATAGAGACACGTTGATCGTGGTCGACGTCGTTTCCACAGCAGGGCTGCCTGTCTTGACTTCTCTTTCGTCACTAGAGATCCCCATTTCTGGACAATTGGTCCTGGTGATACTCAAGGACGGCGAGGCTTTCTCGTCACAAACCAAAAGGCTCTCGTCCTTGCATACTTTCCCTGACATCTCCCACACATAGACGATAACTACTACGATCCCACAATGGACAACAGACGACCACCAGCCCATCGCCCGTCGCCGTCGCCCGGCCCGAGCTACCATGGTCAGCCGCCGCAGCAACAGCATGGCTACCAGTTGGACGAGATGCCGTATGGCAACAACTACCCCCCGGGTGCATCGCACACAAATCTCGACCTTCCCGGCGGCCCTCAGCATTACAATTCATCGAGCGATATGCTGTCTATGCACCCGGCCCAGTCGATGACGGACGTGTCGCAAAGCCCCTATGGCGGTCACCCTCAGGGACACCCATCCGAGTACTCTGTCAACCCTGAGCAACACCACGACGGATACTACAACCAGCCTTACACCCCAAACAATGAGACACCGTTTGGCGACCAGCATGCATACGACTACGAGGATCCGTCCCGGCCAATGTTGGAGACCAACGACTCGCATGCTCAGGGCGGAGAGCCCTACAGAGACGTGCCCCGTCCCGCCGGCCAGGGCCTCAAGAGATGGAAGACGGTTAAGCAAGTCTTGCTATACAGAGGCAATCTCGTCCTCGATTGCCCCATCCCACCCCGGTTGCTGACCCAACTCCCTCACGGCGAGCGCGACGAGTTCACGCACATGCGCTACACCGCAGCGACTTGTGATCCCAACGACTTCTTCGAGGAGAACTTCACGCTGCGCCAGAAGCTCTTCAGCAAGCCCCGCCACACCGAGCTGTTCATTGTGGTTACAATGTACAACGAGGATGACATTCTCTTTGCACGAACCATGATCGGTGTGTTCAAGAACATCGAGTACATGTGCAACCGCAAAGAGAGCAAGTCTTGGGGCCCCGACGCATGGAAGAAGATTGTTGTTTGCGTAGTCAGCGACGGACGTGCCAAGATCAACAAGCGGACTCAGGCCTTGCTCGCTGGTATGGGTGTCTACCAAGAGGGTATCGCCAAACAGCAGGTCAACGACAAGCCTGTCACGGCCCACATCTACGAATATACGACGCAGGTCGGCATGCAGATCAAGAACGACGTTGTGCAGCTCATTCCGAAGAAGCAGCCCGTGCAGATGCTTTTCTGCCTGAAAGAGAAGAACCAAAAGAAGATCAACTCTCACAGATGGTTCTTCCAAGCTTTCGGCCGTGTACTGAATCCCAATATTTGTGTACTTCTCGATGCTGGTACCAGACCTGGTGGCAACTCGATATACCAGCTGTGGAAGGCGTTCGACCTCGAGCCAATGTGCGCAGGTGCCTGCGGCGAGATCAAAGCTATGCTGGGTACCGGGGGGAAATATCTGCTCAACCCCTTGGTTGCGACGCAAAATTTCGAGTACAAGATGAGTAATATCTTGGACAAGCCACTGGAGTCGGCCTTCGGCTTCATTTCCGTCTTGCCCGGTGCCTTCTCAGCGTACAGATACGTCGCTCTGCAGAACGATAAGAACGGCCAAGGACCGCTCGAGAAGTACTTCAAGGGTGAGACATTGCACGGCGCCGGTGCCGGTCTCTTTACATCCAACATGTACCTCGCCGAGGATCGAATCCTCTGCTTCGAACTAGTCACGAAGCGCAACTGCCATTGGATTTTGCAGTACGTCAAGTCAGCCACGGGAGAGACCGACGTGCCCGACACCATCACGGAACTGGTTCTGCAGCGACGTCGTTGGCTGAACGGCTCGTTCTTCGCCGCCGTCTATGCCATCGCCCACTTCTACGAGTTCTTTAGATCGGATCACTCTTTCTTGAGAAAGTTCATGCTTTTCATCGAGTTCGTGTACTCCACCATCAACATGATCTTTGCGTGGTTCGGTATAGGAAACTTTTTCCTCGTCTTCAAGATCTTGACGACAAGTCTCAGTGGCCCGGAACTCCTCGGAGAGGCTGGTGCTATTCTATCCGTTGTGTTCGAGTGGTTCTACGCCATCTCCCTCCTGTCTTGCTTCGTCTTGTCCATGGGCAATCGTCCTGCCGGCTCGGGAAAGCTCTACACGGCCATGGTGATCTTCTGGGCTATCATTATGATGTAAGTGTCCTCTAATAATACTGTGACGAAATGTATGGCTAATTGAGACCTAGATATCTTACCTTCGCTGCGGTTTTCATCTCTGTCAGGGCTGTACAAGGGCAGCTGGAACTTATCAAAAAGGCCGGCGGGACCTTCAACATCAGCAACGTCTTCAACGACCCGGTGTTCTTCTCGCTCGTCGTATCGATGCTGTCGACGTATGGCATCTGGCTCATTGCCTCGCTGATGTTCTTCGATCCGTGGCACATGGTCACGTCTTTCATCCAGTACCTGCTCCTGACACCTTCGTTCATCAACGTCCTCAACGTGTATGCTTTCTGCAACACTCACGACATCTCCTGGGGTACCAAGGGCGATGACAAACCCGAAGAGCTCCCCAGCGTTGACACCAAGGATGGCAAGGGCAAGACTGACTTGCCAGACGAGACTGACTTGGACAAGCAGTACGAGAAGGAGCTCAGGGAGTTTGCTACCAAGTTTGTCGCTGAGAAGAAGCCGCCGTCGGAATCCCAGAAGGCCGAGGCACAGATGGACTACTACCGCTGGATTCGATCCCTGGTTGTCCTGATCTGGATGATTACCAACTTTGGACTCTGCGCGGCCGTGCTGAGCACGGCTGGTCTGGAGAATCTGGCACCAGAGGCAACGCTGGAGGGCAAGAACCTCCGGGCGCAGCTCTACATGAAGATCGTCCTGTGGAGTGTCGCTGTCCTAAGTGCCTTCAAGTTCATTGGCGCGTGTTGGTTCCTTGTTGTCCGCATGTTTAGAGGCGTGTAGATGCGGGGTTCTATCCGACAATGCGGCTTGAGTTTGGCGACACAGTTTCGTGTCCTTTGGAGATGGGGATGTGGGAGCTTGAGAGATACCCAGTTGTTTTGTACACTTTTGTTTATCCTTCTGGCTGCATACGCCGTACTTTTGGGCTTGTCCACGTGTCTCATGCGAGCTGGATCGCGGGACGACGCCGGACTGGCCCTGTTGTAGAAGAGAGACGTTGACGACCATTTATGATCCGTTGAGGTTGTTCAGGCATACACTTTTCCGTCTGCATTGTTTCTTACACCGACTACTACGAAAGCAATAAAGAGAACTGTTATTAGTTTCGCGTCGCACCAGAATCAGCCTGACTGTTGATCCTCTATAAACAACTTAGGTGAATCTACTCTCCATTAGTTGACTATTAAATTGCGTCACGTAGCAAAGGTCCACCCACCACGCGGCTACGGTGCCGTGCCCACGCGGAGTGTCAGGACAGGGGTCCTGCCAAAGGAGCTGTCGGAACTACGGCACTACGGCTGTGGGTAGGCTACGACTATGGATCATTGAAAACATGTCCCGTTGCTGAGACGAATGGGGACAGAGAACAAGGGAAGCTGAACCAGGGCTCGGCAGGCAAGGAGATCGATGGAGAGCGGGCCGAAATCTCCCAGGCTGGTTGTGCTTTTCTCGCTTTCTTGGGAAGAGGGAGATGTCGCGATTGTGGCTTGCCATTGTGTCATTGCATTTTGCTACGGGGGCGACGATGATGGGAAGTGAGCATTAGCTTGTCACTCTTTCAACGACCGCAGAGCGTCGGCAGTTGGTCAGTAAGAACAAGATGATTCGGAGTGTAGTTACAGTCTCTGGGCCCTTTCTTAGTTGCTTGGTTTCTGTTGTCACAAAAGCCTGATCTCCAACTCCTGAATAAGCCTGACGGTGGACGGCACGGGTTGTTAGTCAACGCCTACCGCCGAAAAGGGCATTTGATGAAGCCGTGGGGCCGGCGCCGGCTGCGCGGCATGGCGGCTGCCCAATGCTCGGTGGCGCGTCCGCATGGGGGTTCGGGCTGCCCGTCTCCTGTCTCGGGCTTATCTCAAATTCTTTTGTCGTCTGTTGTTCAGGCGGGCGCGGCGCGCCGACCTCGGCCTGGGAGATGCCGGCGTCAATGTCTTGGCGGGACTTCTGCCGTGAAATAATAATTAGTTTGTGACTGTTCAATCTCCAATTACTATCGTCACTGACGCCGTTGCGAGTTCTTCTTCCCTCTTCTCCCTCATTATTGTCGCATTCAGCATAACACCACGCGCACGCCACCAGCTCTCACGGCCGATCGCCCTGTACCTGACAGTGCATAGCTCGACCTGCACTGCAACTCTAGAAGCATCAAGGTTGTCTGCTTGTGTCCCGGGGGTGCGGACAGCCGCTTGATTGGACGAGCTGTTGGAGAAATCAGCAGCACCATCTCGCATTAAGCTCCAGCCATGGCCGGTCAAGATCCCGTCCTGCCGCTTAGCACAGCTGGCGCGACGACAACCACCACTCCTCCTCCTCCTCAGACCACAGCGGCAACGCTCGAGCCGCCGCACACGACGACGACCACGGCAAACGCTTCCCGCGCGACATCCATCTCGTCCCAGACCGCAAAGCAAGCGCAGCAAGAGCAGCAGCAAGAGCAGCCCCCGTCCCCCACCGTCAACGACCACGATGTAGCAGCAGCCGCCCCTACAACCTCCCCGAGGGAATCCTTCCTCTCGACGCTCACCCACCCCGTCGACCGGGCCTACCACGCCGACATCCCCGTCTGCGTCTGCTCCTTCGTCTCGGGCCTGTGCGACAGCGTCGTCTTCTCGGCCTCGCAGGTCTTCGTCTCCATGCAGACCGGCAACACCGTCTTCCTCGCCCTCGGCACCGCCGCCCTGCCGAGCCACGTCCCGCTCATGTGGCTGCGCGCGCTGACCTCGATCGGCGCATTCCTCGCCGGCGCCTTTGTCTTCGGCCAGCTGCGCCGCCTCGGCCCCACCACAAAGATCACCCTCTTTGCCAACTTCCTCACCCAGAGCCTCATGATCTGGACCGCCGCCGCGCTCGCCACCTCGGGCGCCGTCCCGGCCCTCGCGGACCTGCACTACGCCGAGCAGCTCGCGATCGACGGCAGGATCGACCTCGTCGTGCTCGCGCCCATCGTGCTCCTCGCGTTCCAGTTCGGCGGCCAGATCGTCAGCTCCCGCCAGCTCGGCTTCAACGAGGTGCCCACCAACGTCCTGACCAGCGTGTACTGCGACCTCATGAGCGACCCGATGCTCTTCTCGGGCCTGAGCGAGAACCCGAAGCGCAACAGGCGCGCCGCTGCCGTGGTGCTCATGTTCGTCGGCGGCGTGCTGGGCGGGTGGCTCGGCAAGGCGCACGAGGAGATGGGCATGGCGATCGCGCTGTGGATCGGCGGCGGCGTCAAGTTTGTCATCGCGGTCGGCTGGCTGTTCTGGAGGACCGTGCCGGTCGTCAAGAGGGACAGCGGCGATGGTGTTGTCGCTGTCGGGGAGAAGAAGTAGGCCGGGGGAGGCCTACCATTCTGCCCTCTTCACAGGACAAACAGGCCCCGGGCCGTCGCGGCCACAACCACGGGAGCCCGCTGATTGGGATTCCAAAGGGGACAGGCAAGACCTAGAAAATACCCGAATATTCAGAGAAGAGAAGGCCCACAGACGCGAGCCACACCGTCCGGGCAGTAATACTTATAGATGAGTAGAGCTTGATACTATAGCTGGGAGGGACAAGCATAGAGCTAGAGGATTGAGCAAGGAGGAAGGCGAACGATACCCAATATTCTAGAGCAGTCAACTTGTTTTCATATAACCTAGACAAGCAGCGAAAGAAGCAGAGCCAGGATGAATCTAATAACACGCGTACATATCCCAGTGCGCTGTCTGCCTGGATCTTCTGTGATGTGGTTTCCCTGGGATGCTGCCCGCGGCAACCAGTCCCGGTGATTAATGATCGAGACGGTGCCGCAAAGTACTGTGCCATAAGTGCAGATTGGCACCGCTGCTGGGCCTACGCATCGTTACATAGTACTCTCTTTCTATATATACATATTACCCAAGCTTTGTGAGCTGGAGGATATCTTAATATACTGCGCGCGCCAGACGCCATGGCAGCGAGGTTCTCGTGAGCCTCTCAGCTCCCCAGTGCTCGTGTGCGGACCGGTGTCTCCAATCCTTTCCAGCAAGCACGCTTGGAGCTCTACCTCTCTACCTCTCTACCTTTTCCTTCCCCAACGGATGAGCATTCCATAGTCGTTCGGAGCAGGGCTGGAAGGAAGAGTAGTCTTCCGTCGTCGTAGACGCTGCCTGTCGGCGATTTCAGCCTGGTCACATTCACGGTGTGCTAAAAACGTCGTCATCCTGACTGGCGGCGCGCAAGGCTTGCCCCCGTTGGCAGTACGTGGTATGCCCAGACGCTCCCGAAGATCTCAAAAGAGATGGGACCTTGTTGGTGCTTTTTTGTGCCTGTGACCGACGCTCGAGCCCGAAATCCTGGTGTCCTTGAACGACGGACCGCCATCCTAACCCGCGTTGGTGAACTACTTTTCGTCTTGAAGACTTTGCCTGGATCTTCCAGTGCGGCCTGTCGCTTCTCGAGAGTTTCTGACTCTTTCGGACGCGCGGTGTCATGCATGTTTGGGGCATCTACCTATGCCGGTACACTCAAGGCTAACCATATAAGAACCTCAACTCGACCGAATCAAACTTAGATCGCAGCTCTCATTGCTGACTTTGAAGGGAGACTCGCGCCTGATATGGCGCCCCTAGATGAAGCCAGGCCACTTATGAAAGCAGGCTTTCCGGGAAACTTGCAACACGCTGTAACTTGATCATGTCAGCAATCTTCTTGCGAACAGGCGTAACATGTATGTTCACCGGCCACACAATTGTCAAATGTTGTTATGATTGCTCTCTAACTCCGAAACACTGATACCGGAAGTCGAAGCCTCGGTGAACTAGCTCCACAACGCCTTTCCCTGGAACTTTCATAGTACTCATAAGACGCACAAAACAAGAATAATAGATGAAAGAACAAACAAGACATCCGAGTAAAGTGAAGCTTTGTCCGTGTTACGACTCTGCCTAATCCACTTATCAACGACGCAACGCAACATATGACTTTCATGCGAAAGAAGGAGCTGTGTAGATGAGCATGGACAAAACACCTGCTCCACCCAGAGCAACACAAGCCGCCACCTCTGCAATGCGACGCCGTTTCGGCAGCGAGGCTTGAGGCCGCGTGGGTGCTTTCGTGGTGTGTACAAGCTCGAGCGGCGCGTGATGCTCAGTCGAGCCAGGTGCATCGCATGGCGTAGTCGTGTTATGCTCACCTTCGTCGGCAGGGAAGGCAGTTTCGAAAGATCGCTTCGTGGACGTGGACTCAAAGGACTTGATGAGAGGTACCTCTTCCTCACTCTGTGGCTCATGAGCAAGCAGGTCGCTGATGAGCAAACGCTTGATGGTTTGGTCTGCCTTGCTCTGCTCGAATGTGTAGGCGCTAGTTTCGTCTACATGCACCGGTTGGCTTTGGCCGTCTGCGTTGGAGAGCAGCGGGATCGATTCGGGATTATTGATGAAGCTCGTCCCAGAATATTCCCAGGCCGAGTCAGCGGGAGCATCGGCCGGGTCAAGATCGAGCACAGATTCGCACGTAGGTTCTGTCTGTGGTCCTGTGATTGCTTGAGAACTGCAACTAAGGTCGATCTCATCTGCAGCAACAGTGTCGGTACTCGCTTGAAAGATGAAATCGCTTGGAGATTTGCATCGTGGAGGCAGCTCCGGCGCCTGTTCTCCTGTCTCATCCACGTGGCTGTGATCGCTGCTGGCGTTGCTTGCTACAGACATGCCGTCTACATCACAGGAGTTAGCAGATGCCTCAGAGCGCACAATACAGTGGGAGAACCTACCATCCTCTTCGTCTTGTTCCTCAGCGTCGGGAGCTTCCCCAAATTCACTTAATAGAGCCTCCTCAATCTCGTTGAAGAGGTCTTCCTCATCATCACTCTGGTCAACCGGGAACGCATCGTCCATGCTGGCCTGATCGTTCCCACAGTTGCTGACACAATCGCTGTCACAATCACTGCCGTGACCGCTGTCGGAGTCAGCCTCACAATCGCTATCGTTGTCACAGCTGTAGGGCGACTCGTCGTCGGTCACGACATCTACGCCTGCTTCAGCAGGGTCCACGATGCCTGTGGCGCTTAGCCCCTCATTTGGCGAGCCTGTGATATCGTAGACGTCTCTCAGGAGTGTCTGTTCAGGATCTGCTGTGAGGTCGATGATATGCTGCTCAAGCATCATCAGATCCTGCGCTGTAGGGCCGAACAGCCCGCTTGTCTCTACGACACTTTCGTCGTCACTCATATCGTCGTCTGAGTCAGGGTCGTCAGGAACAGTGAAAATGTTGGTCGGGCCGCCTCGGTTCGCATTCTTGGCAGGCTCGTCCTCAATCTCGACGGTGAGGATTGTTGGCGGAAAGGTGACCGTTTCTCGGAAGATGTCGACTCCGAAGCGGAGCACGTCTCGGTCCGCAAGCTTGACTGGCTCAGCTGGGATGAGTTGTCTTTCAGAGAGGCTATCATGAGCAGTGTGAAAGGTTCCGTGCAGCGAGCCGTTGTCCTTGATGGAGATTGTCTGGATAAGGGAGATGTCAGCGCTGTGTTTCAACACGATGCTTCGACTGAACGGAGACTGCCTACACACCTTATCTTCAAAGTTGGCTTCCAGCTCAGCATGATGGCGTGACATGACAGGGCTTTCGAAGTATGCGTTCGAATCGCTCGCGACAAAGCCTTTTGACGTGACCTTGGACGCACGCCCTATTGGTACACGCGGGGCGTCTCGTGTGAAGCTGATGCGGCGCTGTGCGTACAACGAGATCGGCTTTCTGGCCGACGAGAGTTTTAGGGTGACATGCATTCCTGATGTGACGTTCTTAGAAGCCTGCTCATGTACGGATGAACCGCTCGATAACCCACCGTCACGGCCCGTATCTGGGCTCTGTGTCGATGATCCAGCCTCCATCCTGTGTATTTCCTATGCTCGACGTATACTTGTTGTGCGGCAGGCGGGCCGATCACAAGGGCAAGTGCTCTAATGTCGATGGCGGTGGTGGGGAGCAGCGGCAGATCCGTATGGCGTCGATGTGAGCGCGCGGTGATGGTAGTTATTGGTCGATTAGGACTGTCCGGGAGGTCGAAGGACAGCTTTCACAGGTTGTCGGCTGGAGACAAAGTCTGCAGGGCCGAGCGGTATGTGAGATGGACGTGGGCTCCGAGTAGGAGGAAGGTGCGGGAGCCTGCCTACCGTGAAGCGGGTAGGCACGGCTGCGAGCAAGGTTCGCGAGTTCACAAGGCTGCTGGTGTACCCGACTCGACGTCCTACACGGCCCATGAACCTGCCGTTGGTTAATTTAGGGCTGTCGTGGCTCTGTGTGACCGAGATAGAGCACCTTTGCCTGTGGAAAGAAGACGGGGAACGATGTTGGTGGTGGTCGGTAAGATGGCGTGAGTCCTGGATGGGGGACGTCGGCCGATGTCTAGGAGGGAGAGGAGCTGCCCCGCGTTCCAGAGTTGGTTGGATGCACGGTCCGTGCTGGTTGTGCCACTCTGTGGGCCCGAATATGCCGCCGCAGAGAGGAAGCAAGTGCACGCAGCTATCTGGAACAAAGGTGTGTAAAACGAGGAGGGCTAACGGCCGGCTGTCAAGTGCAATCTCACTGTTCGAGTTCACGCCTGAGGCAGCTTGTAAGTCAAGATGCCTGGCCCCATGTACGGAGGACTGGTGGGGCACTGGGGTAAGCTCAGCTCATCGATATCGTGAGATGGCCAAGGCAGCAGTTGTCGCAGTGCAGTGCTACCACACCGCCCATCAAACGAAGAGCATCGAGGAGCATCAGTCACGGTGTATATCTTTTGGCATGTATTCAGGATGTTGAGCCCGAGCGTTCATCTCGTTCTCGTCTTCCCGAGACCGTTATCGTCACAGCTGCCTCGGACAATGATAAGGCGGGCGGTGGGGTCCACGGGAGCCAACCAGCCCAATCAGCCATCAGGGTCCAGTCCAAAGTGCATGCAGGGAGGTGGGGAGCGCCCCAGATGCCGCTGTGGGCTGGAAGGTAAATCCCCCACTTGCGCCGGACACACGACTTCCACAACCTGGAAGGTGGTGGCTATCAAGGAGCATTGCGATGCCGACACATGCATGCATGCTGTTATCCGCGGCAATCATGGACCGCCGCAAAGCATCTAGAGATTCAGGCAGAGGGACTGTATCAAGGGGTTCCTGGGGCTGGTTGGATGCCTGAGCCGGAGAGTGGCCATGTTGGGCCACGGACCTAGGCCACCAGAATGTGATCACATGTGCAGTGCGGGGGTTACGCTGGCACGACCAATCCCACAATTGCCCGGCTCGGCGATTGTTCTTGTGTCCGCTCTACAGTATGGGCGGACTTGATCCACGGCATTGCTCGGCGTGGTGCTGATTCAGGCGTCTTGGTGTGAAGCCCAGGAGAATCACGTGGGCAGATCACTGGAATAGAGCTCCGTGCTTCACGTCCCTGCAGGCCCGCACACCACGATGTCCGGAAGCAGGAGGCCGAGTTGTGGCAACTGCACTTGACAATGCTCAGGATTGCAATGTGCTGTCCCAGGCACCGGGCGAGGGAAGCATGGAAGCTGCAGATCACTAGACAGAGATCAGTCACAACAGCCTTCCTGGCAAGCTCCAATGCCTGCGAAGGTCTGAGTCATCATCGATACAGGACTGGGATGACTCAAGGCTGCCATGGACCTTCCAGCACTTGGATCCGGAGTCGCCCATGCACTTCGCAACGAGCATCGCCAGCGGGTATCCTGGGTTTGTGGTACGCTGCTGGTGCTGCATCAACTGCCCGGTGCCTCGCCTTGTGCTCAGATGTCCCCGCTATCGCCAGCCCTGTCGTCCAGGACTTGAATGCTCTGAGCAACGCACCATCGTCATTGCGTCCACCTGGGCGGGCCGCATGACGCTATGCGGGCCCATCCCACCTTGGTGTCAATTACCTCCAAACTTTTTGTGATGCACTCCGAGCTGCACCGAGAGCTCGACGTGAAGAGGTTGACCACCCCCAGCCAGCCACTGAGCAGATCCGACTTGCCTCATTGAGCCTGCTGTGCACCACCCTGATCGCCCTCCAAGCTTTTGCTTTCGCCCCCTTGCAGCACCATCTCGTCTTTGCCACAACCTTCCACCACGCTGCTGCGGCTCTCTTCCTCTCCCCTCCACCCACACTCTTGCTCCCGGTGGCTATTTACCAGGTCGTAAACATACTTCACTACCTTCATCTGACACGCATCGCCCAGCTCGGTATCATTCTCGGACCACTAGACATAGAATTTGGTACGGCCGCCGTCTACGTTGCGAATCCAGCTCCAAATACATGATACTTCTCCGGAGATAGCTTCTCTACAACGACCCGGCCAGCGCCCTTGCTCCGATACGAGCGATCCATCGCACACCTTGTCCATATAAGCCGCTGTCAACCTCATGGATGTTCTCCCGCATCCCACAGTCTTTTCTCAACAGACCACCAGGATAGCATACTTGCACACCACAAGCGCCTATACCTGACGCTCTGACAACCGCCACTCTCCGAGACAAGACCACTTGGCCACCAGCGTCTAGATCTCGGATCGCCACCACAACCACAACATGCACGACCTACGCAAGAAGGCTCTCTTGGAGAGTCGCAAAACCACTTCCCGCAAGGCTCGGTCGAGGCCAGAGTCCGGCGCTGCGTCGCCACTCGCCTCGCCCGCGCCGTCTCGCAACAGCTCTCGTGCCCCGAGCCGCTATGCATCCGAGGACGAGGATGCTGGTGACTACTCTGACAACGAGCAAAGCGTCGCAAGTTCGTACCATCTGTCAGGCGACAGCGATGACGCAGATGCCGACGAAGGAGCCAACACTTCGGCATGGGACGACCGCTTGAAGGACAACATTGTCGCCTTTGTTGACCGCAAGAACATCAACGCTGCCTCCAGAGAAAGCATGCTCAGTGCCGCATACCACCTTCTCCGCCATCACTACGCCGAAGACATGATCGACAACCACCTCAACGACTTTGTCCCAAGTCTCTTGAAGAGCATTCGCAGTGGCAGCAACAAGGACGAGACTGTCCAGGCGCTCAAGACGCTACAGTCCGTTATCATCAATTCAGAGTCCGAGAGTTTCTATAACAGAACCTTCGCGCAGTTGAAGGCCTCCTGCCGCGACTCCGGCGAGGAACAAGTTAAGACAGAGAGCATCATCGCCATGTGCATCGCTACGGTTTGTGGCGGTGGCGACGAGAGTCACGCGGAGGATCTGCTCGGGTTCCTGCTCGAGATCATTGAGAGTGACGGCCACAGCGTCGAGGCGCCAGACAACGGCCCAGTGGTGAGCACTGCTCTGCTGGGCTGGGGCTTCGTTGCCACCCAGCTTGAGGACCTTCAGGTACCGGCCAACGATGCGATGGACGCCTTTATCGAACAGCTTGATAGTGTCGACGTCGATGTGCAGATCGCCGCTGGCTACAACATCGCGCTCATCTGCGAGTCCCTCCGTGAATACGAAGAGGAATCGGGCGAGATGTGGGACCTCGACTACGACAAACACCAGCTCATCACCCGGATGCGTCTCCTGACCAAGGAGTCCTCGAAGCTCATCTCGAAGAAGAACCGGAAGCAGCTACACCAGAGCTTCCAGAGTGTCCTCACGTCACTCGAGCGTGGCAAGGGCCCTGGGTACTCGACGGCTCTGGACGAAAACGAGCGCGAGTTTGGTTACAGGGAAAGGTTGCGCTTCGGAGACATCAGCCTGGCCATCGATTCCTGGGCGCTTTCATTGCGCGTAGAGATGCTGAACAAAGTGCTCCGCGGCGGTCTCGCAATCCACTACAAGTACAACCCCAAGGTTCAAGATCTTCTCGCCGACGCGCAAGCCGAATTCCTGTCCAGAGAAAAGGCATTGAGCAAGAAGGACGATCACTCGGTCAAGAAGGGGCGCAAGGCCAAGAGCGCCAGAAATGCCATGGTCTTTTGAGCCAGCACCGCCGACCCTCGTCCACGGGTGATGTTCCTCCACGGAAAACCACCAACAAAGATAAAGGGACAGGCTCGGAATCGAGGAATAGAAGATACATAAAATTATAGGCGAGGGGCTTTTTGTTTAGGGGATATAATACCACTGGGCGTTCATTAGGTTTTGTCATTATTGTTTCATCAATTGCAGTTGTATTCACTTCTGCTTTGAAGTACTCCTTACCACTTTAGAAGAATTTGACCGTCTTCCTCGCATCGTGAGCCCATGGACTCTATCTGTCGTGACCATCAATGGACGATGACATATGCATTCGGCGCAATCAGGTAGCAACTAATCTCCCGTACAACCTTTCGGTGGGGTCGCTTCCATTTCCAGTGACGACATCATCGTTGACAGCCTCCCTAGCTCCCCATGACGGACTGGGCCGGCCGGGACGCTGTCGGCTGTCACAGTCTTTGTTCAGCTCGTGGGGTTGTGGGCCCCACTGGCGAAGGCGTTGGAGACCTGGTCGCCCTGCCAAAGACGCTGAGACCACTGAGGAGTCCGACCGCAAGCGATCATCTCTTTCTTCTCTTGACGGCACGGTGGAGCCAGGGGGTTTTCGGCTATCGATGTCAACAATACGGTGGGACGAGGGGAATGGTGGGACAACCATGTGGGCATGGTCAGTCCGTCATAAGTAGCCTATTTTCGAAATGGGAATTGCGTTGTCACGAAAAGTGAGGCAGCAACGAAGAGGGATGGCTGGTCTCAGTTTCCATCTGCTTTAGAACCATCTTTCAGAGTCAAAGACGAACAGGAGGGCAGACTCGATCAAAAGACTGAGTGAGACATGACGCGGGAAAAAGAAACGGCAAGGGAGGGAACAATGAGGCCCACCAAACCCAGAACAGGAACCTCGTCTCGTCACAGGAACCTCTGCGAGGAAGGCAAGCCACAATGTTAAACGGGACAGAGACCACGGGAGAGCAAGAGAGGGCGAAAGACATGCATAGATCACCGATGCGAGCATGCCCCTTGGGCTCTATGCAGTCGTGATGCTTGTGCATGTTGGGCTCTGCACCAGCGAGGGGTCTCGCCAGAGCGATGTCCCGCGAGCCGATTCGTCGGCGGCGGCCCTGTCACCGCTGCCCCAGGTTGAGCAGGCCGCAACGGCAAGCATCTCTATCACAAAAAGGCGAGTGTGACGAGGGAGCACGCTTCTGGGGTTCTAGATCTCCATCTCGGTGTTGTAACTTCTGATTCGACACGATCTTTCCTCGGCATCCATAGAGAACGCAAGAGCGTGACATACTGCGTACGCACCCCATAGCCCTGGGAAGCGATTCGAGAATCGATCCTGGGACTTGACAACCTCGGGGCGACCCCCTGCGTCGTGCTGCAGACTGCGAGGGCGCAGAAGCGGGCATCTGGGCCGCCATTGGCCGCGCTTGTCAAGCACCGCCAGCGCATCACCAAGGTCCTGTGCCAGGATCCGCGCCGAGCCCAGCAACCAGCCAGCCCCCAGCCTCCCTCCCACCTGCGAGCTCTGGCTCGGGAGCTGCCCGCGTCGCATTGGACCAAGGTCACTTAGTTGGTCCCTCGCCTTGGCTCGGGAGCGTCTTCACAAAAGCTCCTTCCCGCAGCATTAAACACAGACAGCCGGCGTCCTGCTAATCCTGCAGCCACGAACTGCCTCAGACCCGAGTCGAGAGACGCTCCGAGCGCAAGAACAGCCTTTGCAACGAGTCGTGCAGCACCTCGCCGACCAAGAACCCCTCTCGCCCCTCGGCGGAGCATCGCATCGCAGTGCAGCGCAGCGCAATCGCCCCTTGACCGGCATCAGACCAGGACAGCGAGCGGGCCTGCCATCAGTCGTGGGTCGACGGGCCAGGATTCACCCCGGGGACAGCCAAGCAGCGTCGAGGCGGCTGCCCTACCCGCCACTCTCTATTCCCAGTCAGTTTTTGGCCCTCTTTCTTGCGTTGCTTGTCAGGTTCCCATTCCCACACCGTCACTCTCTTCCCGCCGTGCCGTGTGCTGCTGCCGCTGCTCTGCTTTCTGCTCTTTTCTTTCCTCCCATTTGCTCTTTTGCAAATTGTTTCTCTCTTCTCGCCATTTGCTGCATGGATGGGTGATCGCTTGCCTCATCCCCGTGCAGCAATCGAGGTGACTCCTCCTCCTCTGCTGTCAATCGCCATTGGCAGTGGTGTGTCTCTTGGGACAAGAGACAGGAGGGTTCCGAGACTCGCCCTGCACCACTCGCCGGTGCGTACAGAGACACTCTGTGCGGCCGACTGAGACTGGTAGCTCGCCAAACGGAGCAAGCTTCATCCTTACAACAACTCCCGCGCCCGGCTGCTCCACCAGCCACCTCCCCTCGTGAGCCGCCACCACCACCACCCCATCCATCCCGCAACACCACAACAACAGCCTTTGGTCTTGGTTCCGCACACAGCCCTCTGCCTCGAGTCTCCTCACGAGAGTGCGCTTCTTTCTCCCAGACCACAATCGTGTCTTTGACGACCTCCATGATCTCGGCCACCTGCCACTTACTTGTCTCACTCTTTTGCCCGCAGTTGAGGTGGCGGATAGCTAACTTAGCCCGACCGCACTAGTCCCATTGTTCGACCGCTCATTGTTTACTTTGACCAATGCCTTCAACAAAGTCGCCCAACTGACCTCGTGCGACTCTGGTCCAGCCAACCTTCTGCACCCATCAGATGACCAGCTTTTGCATCGCGTCTTGATAATATTCGAGTGGAAAGAATTGGACGTCGAGAACCAGACGCTTTGTCCGGTCGCAAACAAACTCGGGCGCTCGCCTGACGTCGGCATCGTTTCCCCGGAACCCTCGAGGGAAAGCCATGGGATTTGACAAGAGAATACCCTTACCAGCACCAACCGACTCCGAAATTGCCCTTACAACTACCTCAGTAGCTGTCGACGACGAATCCTCAATAGTCTCCAACCCTGGCGACGAGGTCTCACATTATTCCCTCCCAGACGACGGAACACCCGTCACCATCAGAACCCGCGGCCATCGGCCCAACAAATCACAGACCTCTCTGCTGATCGAATATTTCGAGGGCGGCCAGTCCGCCGTTGACTCAGGGAGCGGCTCGCGCGAGCGCAGACCAAGCGTTCGGGTGCGAGTTACCCCGTCCAGAGGCCGCAGTGCCCACAACGACCACATACAAATCACAGAAATGTCTTCCCGGAAGGCGTCTCACCACCGTGGTGAGACGGACTCGGCAATCTCGGAAGATGCACGGAGCCTCCACTCATATGCCTCTGCGACCGAGGAGTCCAATGTGTCGCGCAACCCGATAGAGGTTGATATTGAACCAGGCCACCGTCGGCGCCGGAAACCATCCAGCCCGTTGATCCCTGCCGCAGATAGCAAGACATCCTCGTATATACCGCCAAACATGTCCGATATCTCGGGCATCCCCACCGACAGCTTTCTCGACGGCACCGGCCCCAACACGAGCTTTCGCAAAGACAACGAGATCGATCGCTCTGCGGCAAAGAACGAAGCGCGCGCGGTCGGTGCGCTGGGCACAGCAGCGGCCATCCTGACCGACAAGTCGAGCAATCGCAGCAGCCGGAGCGATGCGCAAGACCGCAATGCGATCCAGAAGGCCGTCGACAGAGCCGGCAAGCCAGAGAGGAAATCAAAATCCAAGGTCCGGTCGAGTGTCGGAAGCGAAAAGGACTTTGAGAGGCTAGCTTCGCCACGGAGAAAGTCCAGGAGCACGCCCAGAGAATCACTGATTTCAGGTGCCGACTCGAGTGTCATGTCGTCACAACTGACAGGAAGCCAACGATCGTACGATTCATACTCTTCGTCCAAGATTTCTATCAACAACCCGAAGCTTCTCGAGACAGTCGAAGATGCTATCCGCCGGCTCATTCTTCCTGAGCTGGACGCTATCAAGAGAGAGCGTAGCCAGCGCGACAGCCGGCGGCCCAAAGATCGTGATTCATTCTCTAGCTTGACATCAGCAGCGTCAAGAGAGGAGATTTCCGTGGCTAGCAAGCGGAAGTCCGCAGATACCTCGCACTCCACGAAATCAAAAACCAGCCGTGGAAGAGAAGCGCGGAACGATCTGTCGCCACAAAGCAGTGCCGACGACGTATCGATCGAGGAAGACCTCCGCGAAGAGAAGACACCACGGCAGCATGACCGTGGCAAGGACGCTCTCGCTGGGGCAGCAATTGGTGCCGGCGCTCTCGCAGCAGCTGCTGCTCTGCGTTCGCCGTCAAGAGGCGACAACAAGCGCGAGCGCAGGAGAAGGAGAGCGGATCCTACTAAACGAGATAGCTACACGGATGATTACGGCGATGCCGAGTCTGAAGTTGCTCCGCCCATGCCGCTGTCCAGCGAGCTTAACCCCTCCGAGATGACGAGGACCTCAATACAGTCCGCAGATAGTCACCGGCCACACTCGGCCAGTGAAGAGATGACCCCAGTTCAGGAAGTCAACCGCGGGGTCGCCGCTATGGAGTCTTCCAGTGATGTGGCCACAACTCAGAGGACACCTTCTCAAACGACACAGGCCCTTGGTACCTTACACCACAACATATCTCATGGGGATCTGAAGAACCTTCCCCGACGAGGCACCATGGACGCGGAAGAGCTAGAAGAGGAAGAGCTGAGAACTGAGCGCACACGGGACCAGGGCGACTACTATGACGACTACGATGATGAGGGTCGCTTGGCCGAGCCTGGCATGTACGACGACGAAGAGGACAGACTACAGCAAGCATATTACGGCCACCAGGATGTGCCGGCACCTCTGCGATATGTTCCATACCAGCAAGAACGACGCGGCCTCAGCCCTATTCAGAGCGTCTCGGGCTTCACGGAGGGCGGAGACAGCGAGTACCAGGGTCATAGGGACTCGAGGATCGCGCCTACCGACAGCGAGCTCTCAGCATCTCCAGAGAAGTCGCGGGGCGTATGGTCGCCCAGCTCAGTACCGAGCAACATGCGCAGCCGCGAGTTCAACGATGAGGGTAGCAGTGTTCTCAGCTCCGGTGTCGGCTACCGCCAGTCGGCCTACACTGAAGACAGTGAGCTTGACCACCCTGGTGGCCGTGCGGTGCACGTGGTCGGCGACAACCCTCAGATGATCCACCGCGACTCTGGTCCGGAGTCCGCCGTGGCATCTTTAGTCGATGGCTCCCAATGGGATCCTTCTCTCCTCAGCGGTACCGGAGGCCACGCGCAGGACTACCGCAACTCCCAGTACTCGTACAGCGAGAGCCCTTCGCAGGACCGCTTGGCACAAGGCAGCCCGCTCAAGCACTCTGTCGATGCTGAACAGGTTGCCCGTGGGCAGACTGTCTCACCTATTTCGACTGCTGCCGATGAGCCCTCTACGGTCTCCCAGAATTTCGTGGAGTATGACCTCGATGAGTACGGGCGTAAGGTACCCCAATCTCAATACAGGCACTCCCCGACCGCATCGGAGTCAGCCATTACCAGCGCGGCGCTGCGGCAGGCTGCTGCTGAGGCCCTGAAGCGCAAGAACGTCGCTCAGGACTCTACTGATGTGCATGACGAGGAGTTCGTGGGCGAGGGTGTTTCTCGCAACAAGTCGTTTAAGGAGCGCGCGCGAGGCAACTTTGAGCTTGCTGCCACCCCAAAGCACAGCACCGACCGCCTGTCTGACTACGACCAGCCAAAGATGAGTGCCACTGGCCTGCCTGATATGGGTCACCCAATGCCAGAGATCGGCTACGGCTATGACGATGGCCAGCACTCAAGACAACAAACTCCGTCCATCGTGGAAGGACACCCTGGTGAGCGGTATATGGATGACGACCGGGAAGGTGCATGGACACCGACACAAGAGGCGACGCACAACCAGTACGACCGTTCCATGACCCCGAAGGCCAGTGAGTCCGGTGGCCCACCTTTCTTCGGCGCCACGGATGCCGCTGCTGCTGCCACGATTGCTACTGCCACAGCTCTGGCCGCCGCCCACCACAAGCGAGAGCCCAGCCAGGATCAAGACGATGAGTGGCAGCGCACTTCGGGCGACCGTAAGCGCGATACTCTGGTCACGAATCCTTACGAGGGGGCCAGCCCAATTGCGAACCTGCCCGGTCTTGATGGACTACAGGGTGGAGGCTACGGCGCCAACGCCTACTCCAACTTCAACACGGGCAGTCCTGGTCTCCCAGCTGGCGATGAAGGCTACATCTCGTCTGCACCTAACGAGTTGCGCAACAATGCTAAGGGGAACGGTGTTGACTTCGCCGAGCAGCCAAGAGCCGGCCCGTCCGAAGACCCCTTCTACAGCACGCCCAAGCCTCAGAGACAGATGAGCGGCTTGTCCCAAGGCGTAGGATCTCCACTTTACGACGCTTCCACGGGCAACGGGATCGACCGGATCCAGTCAAAGGATATCATTGCTCTCATGGAGCACCTCATGGTCCGTGACGCTCAGCGGAGTGCTAGAGACACTGAGATGCTCGTGACACTTGTCCGGTCTGCCGCCGAGATGCGCAATTCCTTCGAAGACATCAAGCGTATGTTGGCCGATACCGAGGATCAAATCATCACGGAGATCAAGGACAACACGGAGCAGACTGTCAAGCGTCACCTCGGAGGTCCCCGACCGTTCCCCGGCAGCAGCCCCCGCTCGATACAGGACGGGTCTCAGGCTGGCACCATGGATGAGGTCGCGAAGAAGAAGCGCAGCTTCCTGCGCAGGGCTCTGCAAGGTCTTGGCAATAAGGGTGCCAGCGACCTGGGCCGCATTGAGGATATGCTCATGCAGCTGCTCACTGATGTCGACGTGCTGAAGCATCAGACCGCCGGTCCCAACGACGCCAGCCCCGGGGCGCAGTCTATGCGCTCGATCGAGCAGCAAGACCTTGATGGCCAATTTGAGGACAGAGGTTACGAGCCTGAGGGCCGTGCCGGCACCTCGACCGCTAGCTATGCCAGCCAATCTGGCGCCCTGTCCATCGGCAAAAACTCCGGCAGGATAGGACATGATCGCAAGGTCTCTGATAACCGCATCAGCACGGTGCCCGAGGGCAACGAGGAAGAATACGACGACACATACGTCACTGCTGCTCACCAGTACTCACCTCAGCAGCAGGGCTATTTCTCGCCGGCCCCGCAGCAGACCCGTGGCGGATCCGTGCCTCTCGGCACTCCTCCGCAGTCATCGCACCGCGTGCCGAACTCGCTCAGCAACGAGAACACGCCCCGCACGGAGGACGGCAAGAAGCACAAGTCTCGCGGGTCTGCGACGTTCTTCCCGAAGATTTCTCGCTGGTCAGAGACAACCACGTCCAGCATTGGCAAGGTGTTCCGCAACAGCAACAACACCAAGAAGAACCCCGGCGAGCCTCCTGAGGACTTCTTGCAGCACCCTGCCTCGCGCTCTGGGTCTGTCGACGAGTATGATCAGCAGTACCAGTACGACAACTACGGACAAGACAAGCTCCATTCCGGATTCTCAGAACACGATCTATCTGCGAATGTCGGCGCCCCTGAGATGCCCCAGTCATCTTTCGGCAACCACGGACCGCCGCCGGCGAGCTACGCCTCCCCTGAGGACCCCAAGTACAAGGCTCATCGCAACTCGCTGAACCTGCAACACCCTCAGCCCCGTCCCGGCCAGACCGAGCGCTTCCGCACTGCGCTGGAGTCGTCCGCCCAGGTCTATGACGGCCCCATGTCGCCCAACTCTGCGGAATGGGCTGGGTCCGCAACCTCACTGCACCGCTTCCCTGAGCAGAACACCAACCGCTACAGCGACAACAGCGCCCTGACGGGCCAGACTGGCGATAGCTACAGCTGGCAGCAGTCCCCCGCGCCTCCCCGGCCGCCCAAGGAGCCCCTCGAAGGCTCGCCTCTGGCCCAGGTGCACTCGCCCCCGCAGAACTCGCGCGTCAGCCACATGCAGCGGACCAGTCCGATGCCCTACGCGAGCGCCGTCGACAGCGGCTACGGCACTGGCTCCGCCACTCACGCTGGCAGCTGGCACTCGGGCAGCCCCAAGCCCGAGAACAAGAACCTGAGCACCGCGCTCGGTGTCCCGACCCGCCGTCCCAGCGGCCCGCGCGCCATGACGCCCACGAACGAGAGCGACAATGAGAGACGGAGGAAGCGAGGTAAGTAACACTGACGTGTGGCAGTATCATGAGGGGATGTGCGTGCTGACTTAATATGGTTTGCAGACACTTTCGGTTCCGTCCCTGCTAGACCAAGCTCTGCAGCCAGCCAAGAGACGGACACTTTCTAGAGCAGAGGCCGTCGCTAGCAGCAGTGTATTTGCCGTTCATCTATCCGCATTTCGCCATGACAAGAAAGCATCAGCGCCAAACACGATAGACTGAAATTTCTTGTCGCCATCACTTTGCATATCCGAGGTGTTCCTGAACAATTTCCCCTTGCGACATTTGGTCTTTTCAGGAGAGCAAGCAGAAACTCGTCTCAATCATTTCTCATCTTTCAGGGGCGTGTCAAAAACATCATCTTGGCATGGCGCACAGCATAACGACGTCACGGATATTCTTTATCAAGTCTTTTTTTTTTTCCGGGTTTCCCATCGCAGCACTGTTTTGAGTACGGGAGGTCGGGCCAGATGGAAGCGGCGTTTTCGGGACGGCAAAAGGTCTCGCTCGCGCGAGGCCCAGGTTACTGTGAATTAGCAAACAGTATAAGTTGTCAAGGAGAGATGGAAAAGGGAGTGGAGGGGGGAAGTGAGTGTAATCGGCCGTGGATGGGAGCGGAGGACCGTATATAGTGCAATAATTGAGGAGACGAGATGATGCCCTCTACGTTTGGATCTCGCCTTGCCTGTGAGGTTTCTTGGCTCATGTGCACGTCGTGAAGAGCTGCGTGGCCTGCGAGAACGATGGCCCTCTGCGAGGGAATCTACCACAAGAGATGAGATCTTAGCATTGGGGTTTCTCTCACTATCCGAATCGTCCGGGCATCCTCCTGTCATCAACGTCAAATTATTCAACCACTGTTTGTTATCACATCCATCAGCCTGCCTCTCTCTCCGCGCCGAACAATGGTCGTTTGTAAACTGCTGCGCTACTGCCGGGCTGTAGCCTTGCAAATAGGCACCACCGTCACAACCTGCTGCCCCACGTGATGGGCCACCACTGCCACCTAGCTTTAGACCCCTCCAACGTCACTGCTCCAGGACCCTTGGCCTCCGACTATCGACGTGGACTACACACAACCAGACGCGGTGCAGCCTGACGGGCAACAGCGACTCAAGAAGATGAAAACATGAGCTTATTCCGGCGGCAGACCGATGTCAGCACCTCGTCGTCGGGATCTGGGTCCGAGTATCAGAGCGAGAGTGAGAGTCAGAGCGACGACGACAACGTAGTCGCACAGACTACTACCAGCCAGGGCCGGGCCGGAAGCAAGCAACCCGCCGCCGGCACAACCACAGCCGCTGCTGCACCGCTGCAGAGGACGAGGACGGTGGACTCCGAGGCGGACGACAGCGTCAGCCGCACGCAGCACTCCAATGCCAGCACAGACAACGCGGACGAGGTCGTTGCTGGCACGGGCAGCCGCGATGGCGGCGGCGGCGGCACCACGACCGAGATCCTGTTCAGCAGCGGCGAGCTGTCTTCGGCGGACGGTCTCGGCGAGGGCTCGGCGTCTGCACACCGTGACATGATGCTCGCGGGCCTGCTCGAGCACTACTACCAGTCCAGGGCGCTCGACTTTCTAAACGCTGCAAATCCAGGAGGCGGCGGCAGCACCACCACTTTTCACCGCGAGTCTCCAGAGGTCCAGCAGCTCGCTGGCCAGCTCCTCGCCCAGGCCTCGCAGACGCTCTCCTCCGGGGGCGTGCTCAAGTCCTCGGCCACGGCCGACGAGAACCGCGAGATCCGCCGGCAGTACCTCATGGGTCTCGACAGCCTTGCCCTGCAGGGTGTCAATGCCGACGCAGCACAGCGGGTGGTGGCCTCTACGGACTCGCTGCGGAGCGGCAGCAGTGCTCTCGTCGACCACAACGCCGTTTTCGCCGGACTGTCAAACAGCGCCATCGGAGATCTCGTGGGCCCCGTCCGTGCCATGTCCATGAGGCTGCCCTACCTGCCGCACCCAGCAAACGACCTGCAGCTCACGGTCCGCCAGCCCCCGTCGCCGCCGCAGCAGCCGCGCAGCCACTACAAGACTTCCTTCCAGGAGATCAGCTTCCTGGGCAAAGGCGGCTTCGGCAGCGTCTTCAAGTGTTGGAACCGCTTCGACGACAGGATGTACGCGGTCAAGAAGATCCCGCTGTCTCCCAGGCTGAGCAAGAGCTTCTGCGAGGGCGGGCACGACCGGCTGGGCAAGCTGCTGCGCGAGGTCCGCGCGCTCGCAACGTTTGATCACTCAAACATTGTGCGTTATCACGCTACCTGGATCGAGGAGCCGAGCCACTCCGCGGATAGTGCCGGCCAGGCTGGACCGAGCCGTGCGTTTGCGCAGCCTGAGCCAAGACCACGAGCATGGCAGCCGAAGCTGCTCGAGAATCGTCCGCTGTTCGTGGCGGGCAATAACAATGAGCCAAGTTTCTCAGAGAACCAGTCGATGAATATCGCTTCCAGCGCGGGCGCCTCGCTTTTTGGCTTCGATACTGGCTCCGGGGATGTCCCCGCAGCAGGGCACAGCTTTGCCGCCGGGCCACAGTGGTCACAAAGCGACCTGTCTGCTGCAAAGCGAGTGGAGGAACTGACATCCTCATCCGAAGACGATGAAGAGGATGTAGGCGCCAGCCTCTTCACAGATGGCATGTCCGGCGGCAACCACGGACGCAGTATCATCCCCGCGGGCATACCAGCGCACGATCCTACCGTCCACGTCCTGCACATCCAGATGTCGCTCTACCCCATGACGCTTGCGCAGTACCTCTCACCCGCGTCGAGACCCCCTACTCATTGCTTCCACCTGGTTCCCAGCCTACGCCTTTTGCTATCCATCTTGACGGGGCTGCAGTATATACACTCCAAGGGTCTGATACACCGCGACATTAAACCTGGGAACATCTTCTTGTCGCCGTCCACTCCGGACACGAGCGAGTCTACGCACAGCGGGTATTGCAACGTGGGAGATTGCGACAGCTGTGACACCATAACGGAGGAATCGGCATCTTTACCATCAGCGACAGCATCAGCGTCAACATCACCATCACCACCGTCACCAATAGCAACAGCAGCATCTCGGAGAACACCAATCTGGCTTAATCCGAGGATCGGTGACTTTGGCTTGGTCACCCAGCTGGCGAGGGAAGGAATGTCCACATCACCCGCAGACACCCTCGAGCAGCAGCTCTTAGGGCGACACGCCGGGGATCACACGTCTTCGGACAACAACAATAACGACGAGGACAAGGCAGTGGGCACCATATATTACCGCCCGCCAAGGTGGCCGCCGCAACCATCATCGCCCGTGGCTAAAGGTAAAGGCAGACAAAGAAGTCCTATTTTTCAGGATGGCCACCACGGCGATGATGCTGCCAGAGAGGCTGGGTCCTACCCGTCACCCGCCCCTCCTGCCTCGCCAACGCGCAAGAGGAAGGCTTCGCCTGACGAGAAGCTCGACATCTTCGCGCTCGGGGTCGTCTTCGTCGAGATGCTTTCGTGCTGCAACACGGCGATGCAGCGCGTCGACATGCTCAAGGCGATCCAGGAGGGCAGAGTCCCCGTGGAAGACGTGCGGAAGTGCTGCCACGATGCCGGGAGACTGCGCCCGCAGGACCATGATGACCCGCCGCTGGAGGTTGCGGACCAAGTCGTCGCGCTTGTAGAGGGCATGCTGGCGCTCGATCCCGAGCAACGGTGGGAAGGCTCCCGGGTGAGGGCGGCGGCTGAGAGGATATTGAGACAGTGTGCTAGGTGACCGGCTGACCGTTCCACAAAACTGTGCAACGGCATGGAAAAGGACAAAGCGCGTTGGCCGTCATGAAGGTCAGCATCGTATCAGTACCAACGATGAAAATAGCTACTATCGCAGCGAACAATATCGTGTACCAATAACACCATTCTTCGAAAGACTCAACACAACCTGGACATGGAGGAGTCCGCTGATGATTCCCGTGCTTTGCAACGAACCCGCGGGAAACTGCGGGCAGCTGAGCCCAATTGTCTTCATCCTTGACGACAAGGCCCATCCGAGGGTTCCAAGGTCGAAGGGAGCACAAGATCCGGAAAGTAACCCGAGGGCTACCGCATCAGCTTATTTTCGTGGAGAGAAAACCTCGCGAGCATCACAGCCAGGGGCTGAAGGTAGTTCTGGTGCCAGAAGCCCTTCGCACTTCAGTATGACGTACTGTAGTGTCGACCAGTCTCGACCTTGAAATTTTGACATTTCGTGGCGGCAAGAGCAGGACTTACGGGTAGCCGGCGAAGCAGAATCGCCCCAGTGGGACAAGTGCACGTCTGATTTCTGCCCTGAATTCCCCCTCGTATGACGTTGAATGAGCGGCTACGTGTGTGGAATCACGTCTCTGCGGAAGGGGCTGAGCTTGCTCAACGTTCAACATGCACAGAGAGAAGCCGGTCACACATGTTCCGACGGTCTGGCTCGTCCGCGTGACTCCCTGTATCCTGCGCACGCTGACAACAGACTTCCAGGATGCGTCGGGCTATGCTTCGCCCTATGAAGTTGACCTACACCGGCCGCGGCTCAGGTCTGGGTTCGGTAAGCTCTGAGCAATGTTCTAGAAAGAAAAGGTGCAGCATCCGATGCTTTCTGACCATTCGGATGACATTTGCTAGCAATGCCATGCGCGCAACTTATCGGGACTGGTTACCTGAAGGAGTTCTTTACCAACCCATCGGGTGGATCTGTAGGCATGTTGGCCGATAGACACGTTATGGGTGGTGCCCACCCGGTGTAAGCTGCTGTTGGACCTCCACTCCCGGTGAGTACACAGCAGCATGACATGATGTGGCGTTGGGCTGAACTCAGCTACTGATTCGCTGCGTTGAAACAGCTAGAATGGGGGATGCAAGGGTTCCAGAGATGCCGCATAGAGTATCAGAGCCTGACCGGTTTCACATGATTGGCGAGCTGGACAAACAAGGCAACCGTTCAAGGCGGCAATGATTGTTGCATGAGACTGAAGAGGAATATTCGCGACGAAGCCACCGAGCATGTGTGGGGGTTTAGCCCCTCGATGAAGCCCAACGTGATCCGCACGTCGATCGGCTTATATGCATCCATCTTACTCACCTGGAGGTGGTGGTACAGCATATGGAGGATGTGATCTTGTGATCTATACTGACATCCGAGTGGGACGGCGGGACAAGGAGAGCAATGTATATTGCTTTGTTCATTGATCTGTAGATTGTGAGCTGAACACTCTGAGGCATAGAGGTATCCAACAGAGTGCTGGCGAGGAGAAAAGTGGCGAAGACCACCGCACAGGCTCGAAAGCCGGGTGAAAGATATTATGGCGCAGCAGCCTTAGAGCTCGGTGACTGACCTCGACAGCTTCCCTTATCGTGCTCCTCTTTAGCTTACGGGCCGTACTACCGCGGGCTCCGAATCATACAGGACGGGTGTTTTGTATTGGTCCCAGGGGCAGGTGTCGCCGGGTGACTACTTCATCGTTGTCACACTAGTTTTGCAGCCCGGGCTGAGATGGTGGTCATGCCCCGACGCGCCAGCTCATTGCATGGCAATGACTTTTGCCGAATGGGGGTGGTCACATAGATTCGAGTGTAATGGTCGTTACGTGACCGGTCTGATTTTATGGAAGTAGTATAGATCTTGTTTCGAACGGGCCCGGAGAAGCGAGGATAGCCACAGCCGAGGAAATGTGCTCTCGGCGCAGGCAAGCGGGTCGCGCACCACATGTCCATGACCTGGTTGCCTTCCGATGGCGAAGCTGTCTGACTGACGATCTTGAGGTCAACGCTGGGGGTCTTCTGGCCCGTGGATAGCCGGAACATCGGTGGCGGAGTGTTCGTGAACAAGGCCGAGGCGTGCAGATCAACGTTCGAAGGAGGAGGCAAGAGGTGGTCGATATTAGCCAAAGGAGGCAGGCCGAAGTATAAAATGTCGAAAATTGTCCCTGTCTGTCCTAGGCACTTCAGTCCAGCATGATCATCCACTCTTGTGTCCGCAAAGCAACAGCCACCAGACAGACCCTTACCATAAACCGCAATGGCGCAGCACGGATCTCTTATGTCGGCGTCTGGTTACATCCCCGTTACATGCCCCGTCTGCTCAGGGTCGTTCAAGATGTGAGATGAAGGCTGCCTCAGTGTTGGGACACGATTCAGGATGCTGACAAGTTGTTCTAGGGATTGTGCTCATTGCAACAACACCGGTGTCATTCTGCAAGCCGGGATGGCAATGCCTGACTATACCGATTACGACCAGTCGCGCAGCAACCCAAGCTCGGGATCGAACAGGCGCCAGCGGCCGAGTGGTGGGAGGCAGGCTCGGGCTTCGCGAGACTGAGGTGAAGAATAGATGCAGCGAAACAGCGGGCAGTGGCATTGAGCGATGGACGGGGTCTTCTGATGCGTTGGTGAGGTGGACTCGGGTTGGAAGGCCTTTCTTCGCGTACCTTCAGGTATATACATGTGTAGGATGCGCCATGGGAGCCATTGCAGGAATATATACGGCACTTGCAAAAAATCAGCAGTCTCAAGTTTGGCAAGCACGACGGAGCTGGTGTAAGTGGATGTGTGAAGGTAGAAGCACCTGTGCCAGGGATATTGGAAATACACGACGAAATGCGCAGTTGAGTGTTACTCTGCCTCTCAGCAATGCTTCATCTGGCAACCCCTATTTCAGCCCAGGAATCTGAACGCGCCAGAATCCCGCGATGTCTTGGCTGTTCGGGAACAAGTACATCCAGTACGTTTGACATTAAGGCACCTGTGAGGTAAAGTACCCTAGGGGCACGGTACCTACTCCGGACGCTGCCCGACCCACTCTTTCCCAATACGGCTGGACCCCACACGCCGCCGGAGCTCTTCTGCAGCTCGCCATCGAGAGCTTCGGGAGCATCCACATCACATGGTGGTGTCAAAGATCGGAAGGAGCTGGACCCTGATCATGATTAGCAGACATCGCCATCATGTCGGTCATTCTCTGCACAGGTACGCAGACGCCCGCAATACGCGCGACACATGAGTCCCTCCACTAACGTCTCGAAGCTGGCTATGACCACACCATCAGGTATGCGAGACCGCCCGCGGTGCCGTGCGATGCGATGCGAGCCTCAAACCACGCGACTGACTTGATCCTCCCACCACAGATTCTGGGAAGCACTCTCAGGCATATGCTCGCGCACGATACAGCATCCAGACTCCCAGGTGAACCGACTATGCATCTCCCCCGATAAGCGCTTCCTTGCCGCCGCCGGCCACCACACCGTCAAGCTCTTCGACATCAAGTCGACGAATCCCAACCCGCTCCTGACCTTCGAGGGCCACACGGGCAACATCACCAGCGTCGCGTTCCACTGCGAGGGCAAATGGATGGTCACGAGCTCCGAGGATGGCACCGTCAAGATCTGGGAGACGCGCAGCGGCACCATCCAGCGCAGCTACAACCATGGCTCCCCAGTCAACGACGTCGTCATTCACCCCAACCAGGGAGAGATCATTGCCTGCGACAGGAGCGGCAGCGTCCGCATGTGGGATCTTGCCGCCAACAACTGCTCCCATCAACTCATCCCCGAGCCTGATGTGTCGGTCTCGAGCGTTACGGTCGCTAGCGACGGCACTCTGCTCTGTGCCGCGAACAATGCTGTAAGATGCCTCTTGGGAGCAACTTCATCACGGGAGATGAAAGCTTCAAGCGCTGACCCTATTGTCTTCTGTAGGGAAACGTCTTTGTATGGTCCCTTGTCCAGTCATACGATGCGACCAACGTGATCCCGATCACACAGTTCAGCGCTCACAAGGAGTACATTACTCGGATCCTGCTATCGCCCGATGTCAAGAAGCTCGCAACCTGCAGCGCAGACCATACCGCGAAGATCTGGGAGGTCGACGTCATGTCCGACAGCGCCGGCTTCCAGGGTGCCGCGGGGGAGCCTAAGCCGTTCCCTCTCGAGGCCACCCTGAGTGGCCACCAGCGCTGGGTCTGGGATTGCGCTTTCAGCGCCGACAGCGCGTACCTGGTGACGGCCTGCTCTGACCACTACGCCCGGCTGTGGGAGCTGCACAGCCAGCAGGTCATTCGCCAGTACAACGGCCACCACCGAGGCGTCGTGTGTGTTGCCCTAAACGACTACTCGGAGTCGCGCTAGGAACTTCCCGAGGGATTGATTCGTGCCTATACAGGCCGCCGCATTGATTTTGCTTAGGACGCATAGCTCTCATGATTGTTTGGATGGTCGAGCAGCTCTGGCCTTGAGGCTCGACGGGTTCAGTATGGCGTTTAGGAACGGGCTTGCTGTTGTGCTTTGTTTGATTGCTACGAATTGCAGACCAGGCTGGATGTCTTGAAGATTAGATTATCAGCAGCATGTCGTACTTGCCATGATATCACACAGCGTTTTTCACGACTGGCTGTGTTTATATTCGCCCATCGAGTCCATTGTTGTAGGTGTCGTGTATCGCCCGAACCACTTCGTGATGATGGAGCGTTGAGGGCATGAATGGTGCACCGGACCCACTCCGCGAGACATCCCGAGGTTGTTCTGTCGTCCCGGTTCTCGGAGCCACGAACTCGACCACTCCAACACATTTTCCTCCAGGATACATTCTTGCCCCCCGAAATCTATGATCAAGCTGTCCACAGTATTCAATTGACCACGAAAAGACGGGACCAGTTCTACTATACATGCAGCATGGCCTCTCCCACCAACCCGACAGCCTCTGATGCTCCCGGAGGAGCTGTCTCCAAGACCACAATATCTGTCGCCGGTCTGGATCTGGACATCTTCGGCCTGTCCGAGCTGTCCGCGGAAACCAGCTATGTGTCCTGCCTGTGGCTGCACCACGGTCGGGGCAGGCGGAAGGAGGATATGGCGGATGTCGCGGAGATCATGGTCTCAGGGTACCTGAACCAGCAGCGGCAACACCACGGCGGTGGCGGAAGCCAGAGAGGCCTCATCGCCATAGCCTTCGACCAGCGGAACCACGGCACCCGCATGACGTCCAAGCTGGCCAACAGGACGTGGCGCTCGGGCAACAGCACCCACGCGCAGGACATGTTCTCCCAGGTCACCGGGACGGTCGTCGACACGATGCATCTCATGGACGTGCTGGAAGGGTATCTGTGGCTGGAACACCACCACCACCACCACCAAGACGAGGAGAAGAAGGAGCAGCAGAGTAAGACGATCGACCAGCACCTCGTGCTCGGCGTGAGCATGGGCGGGCACTGCGCGTGGCAGCTGCTGTTCGAGGACCCGCGGTTCGATGCCGGGGTGGTGGTCATCGGGTGTCCGGATTACATGCGTGAGTTCTCTCAGTTTCAATTCTCTCTTACTGAGCGCCCTTCTACGACTTCTACTTGACGTGATACATTGTGTTTGCTTTCCTGCTCCCCGCAGCTCACAGAGGATATATATATATACTTGTGCACCCTCGTTAACGATCTCTCTCTAGGTCTCATGACCAACCGCGCTACATCCTCCAAGCTCCCTAGCACCACATTGTCATCCTCGTCCTCATTTATCGGTAGCTCACACTTTCCCCCAGCACTCGTCAATGCCGCCAAACGGTGGGATCCCAAGGCGAGAATCTTCGGCACAGAGCCCGTCCCGGCAGCAGCCGGATCACAGCACTCGTCGTCGTCATCGTCGTCGCATCACACACGTGCGGCGCTTGACAGGACGGCGATCCGCGGGAAGAAGATCCAGGTTCTCTCCGGTGGGAAGGACAACCTCGTGCCGTACGCGGCGGGGGAGGCGTTTCTGAACTGGTTCAAGGGTGTTTCTGCGGCGTGGTATGGTGGCGGTAGTGGGGAGGAAGGGGATGGGAATGTGGTGAGCATTGAAGATAATTTGTACCCAGAGGCTGGGCATGAGTTCAGCGAGGAGATGAAGAGGGATGCAGTCAGGTTTGTCGTAGATGTCGTGGCGAGCCGTGACGGTGAGGCGCCAGGAGGAAGAAAGCCAGAACAGCGGCAGCAGCGGCGTGCCTCACCCAAGATTTAAAGGGCGGCTGATAGCATACAGTTCAGAACACACATATACACATATCATGTCCAATCAATATCTGAATAACCTTGGCGGGCAATGTGTCTTTGTCTCTCCTACACACGCTCCCGATTCTCTAGGATCTATTTCATCACATCCTCGCCCAAGGCTGCACCGCGCCCTCACGCAACACCTCCCTCCCATCCTTCTCACTCCTCACGGTAGCCACGCCGCTCGCGGCCCTCTCCTCCTCCGACTCGAACAGATCCTGCCCAACACCCCACGGGTTCCTCTTCTCCCTCTTCCCCGCGAGGACCTCGCCCACGCCGTGCGGATCATCGCGCCACTGCCGCAGCGCCTCCGCGTTGCCCCTCATCGTCGGATCGTCGTCGTCGTCGAGCGCCAGACCCGGCGGGTCGATCCCGACGTACGACACCCGCGACAGCGGGAGATAGCCGATCGCGGCGGCGCCGCAGTGCGCGTCGACGAGGCGGGCCCGCTTGAAGGAGTGGCCGACTATGGTGACCTTTTCGGGCCAGACACGGTCCCGGGGTCGCGGGGCCGAGTCTCGCCAGAACTGGACGAGGCTGAAGAGGATGTTGTGGTACGAGTCGAGGGCGCGGGGCTCGCAGTGGATGCGGTCGTTCTCCTTCCTCTCTTGGTCGGCCGCGGGAGGTTGGAGGATGCCAAAGTAGTTGTTCACCCGGACGAGGTTTGCGTAGCTCTGGGACTCTGAGAGCTGTGTTTCTGAGCGTGTGGGACCGCTGTGATCAGACGCACCGCAGGATAAGATCGAAGCATTAGCAGATGCAATGTGCCAGCGTGGTTGTGCTGCAGATATCATGCTTGGCGGGCCGTTGTAGTGGTAGTGCTACTCCGGTAACCAAGAAGGAAGCGAAGATGCATACCCAGAAAACATCAGCACGGCGTCGTCATCGTCGCGAATCACCTCGAGGCCGGCTTTCGTGTGTTCGATAAAGGTAGGGGTCTCGTCAGCCTGGAAAGGCGCGATGAGCCACTCCGCCTCGTCAGAGCCGCGGGCCGGGCCGCCGGTCCAGATGCCATGGCAGCAGACTATAACCAAGTGGCTGGGGGGCATGGCTGATGTATGTCACAGGGCCGAAACGTGGAAGTGTTCATCGAAATGTGCAGCTGTCGCTTCGACCAGTTGTCGTTCTGGGGACAGATGCCCCACATGACATATTACTAGGATAGCATCGCAGTGAACGGTTTTCTTGTTACGACCGAAGCAGGCGAAGCACGTCAGAGACGAGATACAGACTTCCTGCTATTACAAGAGGCCCTTCGTTGGCGATGCTTGAGGCTCGGCTTAACGCGGCCTTCAGATCCCTAGCTGGCTCTTGTTTCTCGGCACGGACAACACCAACGCTCTTTGCCACGTCCATAATCTGCCTTGAATCCATAGACTTGACCCAGGGCATTCCGTCGACGGGCCCGAACTCCACGGTGATGACCGAATCCTCGGGGTGTAGTATGAGTCCCAGAATCTCGTGGATGTCCTTGCCAGCAGAAGCGGCGAGGACCCAAGTCACCGATTTGCTTGTTGGCCTCAGATGCTTTTCGACGTACGCAGAGAGGACCTCGGCGGACTGAGGATTGTGCGCCCCATCGAGAACCACCTTTGCATTACGGCCCGTGATCGCTTCAATACTCAGCTTCTGCAGACGACCCGGCCAGTTCATACCCCGCACGGCGTTGGCCAGAGGAGGGATCGAGTCGAACTCGGGGTAGAGCAGTTGAAACGCAGTATGGGCACATGCCAGATTCTGCCGCTGGTGTGGCTCCAGCTCATCTGCCAGCTCACTCACCAGGGGGCTGGAGGAAGGGTCAGCAAGACGGAGAGGAGCACCTGTCTCTGCAGCGTGCTGCCGTATGACGCCCAGGACTGTGTCGGCGTTGCTTGGGTCGGCTACACAGGGCACATCCCGCCGCATGATGCCAGCCTTGTGGAGCGCGATCTCAGCGAGCGTGTTGCCGAGAAACGACTGGTGATCCAAGCCGATCTTGGAAACGACCGTCACACCTTTTCTCTGGAGGACGTTGGTAGCATCGAGCTTGCCGCCCAGGCCTACCTCGATAACACCAACCTGCACCTCCTCAGCCTCGAAGATCTCGAAGGCGGTAGCCACGAGCAGCTCGAACTCGGTGGCGCGCAGCTGCTGCTCAGTGTCTCTCTTCTTAACGAGGTCTTCGAAGTGGAGGAAAGTCTTCTCTGGCACGGTGCTGTCGTTGATGGTGATGCAGTCCCAACGGTCGATTAGATGCGGCGAGGTGAATCTGCCGCACGAGACGTGGTTGGCTCTGAGCATTGCCGTGAGGTATGCGCAGATGGAGCCTTTGCCATTTGTGCCGGCGACGTGGATGGCGTTCCACGTCTGTGGTGTCTGCTTGAGCAGAGCCGCGACCCGAGCCAGGCCCAGTTCGATCATGGCGAGGATGTGGCGTGACGACTGGCCAGGCCAGATGCGCGCGAGATTCACGGTGCAATGTTTGGTGCGTTGTCGTTGGTGTCCAGGGCTGGTTGCCCGGTGGCAACTTGTAAGTGGTGATGAAGCCTGGGGACGTGACTCATCGAGCTGGTGGGAGCGTGTTTGTGGGTATCAGATCTCGAATCGATCCGGCGGGTTTGACGCAGGGCGATGCCTGGCCTGTCAAGTGTGCAGGAGCCGGGCCTCGTCGCTGCGGAGCTGCGAACGCGCCTCTGGACGGGCCCGTGGACACCTGCGAATGAGTACCGCGCTGTGGCGCGCTCCCGCACGCCCCGGCCATGTCCCTGGCCAGGTTCGTCAGTGTCGCGCATCAGCAGGGGCAACAACCAGTCAACCCGCGCCTGCCCATGACAATTTCCCTTGGTTTTCTCTCCACCCTGCAAGCGTCCAACCCCACGGCCGCTGGACCCTCCTCCCTCAACTCTCCAAGTGTGTTCTGGCTGCCCAGATGCTGTCGATGCGACACTCTTTCGATATCAACCAACCTCTGCGCACCATTCCTCACTGCCTGCAACCGCCTCCCTGCATCGACTCTTCGCTACCCTCGCTTTAACAATCCATCGAAAAAGCCAGCGGCCCCTTCTCCTTCACCTCACTGCCGCTCCACTGGCCGTCATTGCGTGTTGTGTAGCCGCTCCCACCCGCGCGCGCCGCACCAGCCAACCGCTAAAATGGGGCTTCCGTAAGTCAATCCCAGGCATGACGTCGAGGTGGCTCAATATGTAGATACAGCCCTCGTTCGCAACGAGCAGTCGCATGCGCGACGCTGGGTTCTTGTGGCTTGGTTTCTGGCATTGTTCATCGAGCATTGATTGCGATGGCTGGCGCCGCCATCCGGAGAGCCTTGCGTGCGCTGCCTCACTTCCGTTGCTGGCCTTGCGCAACACTCAACTAACCACCACCTCGTCACAGACTCTTCATCGCGCCCGTGGACTCGGACATTCCCCAGAAAGCTGCCGCCAAAAGCCCCATAAACGCTACATATGGTCGTTCGCCAATTCGTCGCGACTCCCCCGCTGGGGTTCGGTCGCGGCGGCGTCAAGTCCAAGAGGCGCGCGAGCATCGATTTCGAATGCTTGCAACGCTGCAGGGCGAGGAGGAGTCGCTCCTTGCACCCTCCAGGAGAGACAGCACCAACGAATCTGTGCCAGCTGGGTCGAATGCTGGTGTGGGCGCTATGCTGGACGCTTCACTGCGATCACGCGAGCGCAACTTCCAGCGCCTAGTGGAGGACGCTGAGCGCGAGAGGCAGGCATCTGTGGAATCAACATCGCAACTGGAGCACCTCGACTCGGTGTTGCAGCATCCAGATTGGACACAGATTGGGCACACTGGTCCCCGGCACTACTCAGCTTGGGCTCGCGAGCGTGGACTGTCCGAACGAACAGGGAGCGCGCGGGCGCGGCTGGTAAGCAATGAAATTGCCAGCCTGTTCAGTGTCACGAGAGCTAACATCTCCATCTCCATAGGCCGATCTACAGGCTCCGTCATCGTCCCTGTACTACTACCCATATCGTGCGGATCACGGCTGGGAGCCACGGATCACTTCTGCGGAACGCCTGCGCCATCGCCGCTCAAATCCACCGGTCCATGCAAGGTCATTTCCCAGATTCGGGCGCAACGGCCAGCGCCCTAGCCACAATGATGGGCTAGGCGACCGCGACCGTAGTCTCAGCCCCGAAGGCGATGGCGTTTGGCACACGCTCCAGTCAACATTGACACCGGATCCTCAGCCACCGAGTGCGAGCTCCTCCTTTGCCTCAACAAGTGCCTCCACTGCAGCCTCGCAGAGAAGTGCGCCAGTTTCCTCGGTCAACACATCAATGACAAGCCCAGATGAGCTGGCAGAGCCTCCCTGCGACCCCGTGGCGGATGACTCCGACCTGAACGACAGCGGTGACGAAGCCTTGGAGCAGATCCTCGCCCAACGGCTAGCTGGCTCGTCAGGACGATCCAACAGCGACTCGAACCGACGTTCCTACGCCGATGTGGCTGCGGACCTGTCTCTGGACACGGCGCCGAGTGCCGACGCAAGTTCTGACTGGCTCACTGGGCTGCATCGCATCGTTCGTGGCCTGGCGTCTCGTGAAGACATTCCTGACGAATGGTGGGCCGAAGCCGGCCTTAGTCGTTCCATGCGCGAAGACTCCAACTAAGTGTATTATGGGATTTCATGTACCAAAACTGGTCTTAAGCGGACCTTTGTGTCGTTGACACATGCATTTAAGAAAAGGGCAGGCGTTCAATGATTTACGGCGGATACCGTTTGATTTTGGGGTTCGGGCGTTGTTCTCGTAGCTGATCTGGCGGAGGTAGCTCACGGCTGGCACATTGGCTTCCGGGCTGGATGGATGATTCGTCTTTGATCTTCTTCATAATGTATAAAACCAAAACAGTGGCTATAGCAGAGTACTGGAGCAAGATTTAACCTGGCTATCACGGAGGCCACACAATTACATGTCATTCCTGTGCACTATCAACTCCTGCCTTCGAGAACGGAGATTACCTACTGCTTGTTTCGCACTTAGCTTGAGCTTATTCGAGCTAACAAAGCCCCAAGTTTGATTGCATGAACTCGGCTAGCATCTTGGAGGACTAGTACGCGGTGAGGATTGCTCATGTTTGCGCCTTTGTATCTCGAGATTTCCCGTCGCTGTTGCCAATAGTTATGGATTGGCCGATAACAATCTCCGAATGCTGCAGTAAGGTGCCATACAAGTTGATGTCAGCAGTGTGTCTCAGCCTGCCCGTGGTCCCTAGCGTGTCATGCGAGCTTGGGTCGTGGCTCCAATTGCCAAAGTCAACAACCCCACAGTCCTACGACTTCACCAAGCACATCGGCTCTGGACCCAAGGTGCAACGAGGGAACGGTAACACGGCGACGATACTTTGCTCTCAGCTGGCCGGGAGCCGGGCACGATCTCCGCAACCACTGCCTAAGCGGTTGCTCCTCGCTAGGAACACTCGATCACCTGCCAAGGCCATTATCTACCTGGGACAGCGCTGCCAACCGCTTCACGCCGAGCTACCACCGCCCGCTCGCACCTCGATCTACCATCCTCCCTGCCCACGGTCGCCAATTGCGGCCCAACCGAGCACGAGCCGACTTCTTAAGCAAAACCACTTCCAATGCGGCTGCGATTCTCCAGCTACGAGCATTCAATCGCGAACTCGTGATCCCCCGCGACCACGCAAACGGACGATCTGTCAACGCTGCCCGTGCTTGCTGGCACCAAAGCCTACGAACAGCTGAGGTGCTGCCCTCGCGCCGCGCCCTCTGTGGGCAATGTCGCCAGCGTCTTCGACACATAACTCGCACCCGCCGAGCTCGTCGCAGCGGGATGGCCGACAACAGCAATACCAGCACCACCATGCCGGCGGGGAATCGAGAGCCGTGGGTGGTAGTGGTGGCACCCCGACACCGAGGCACGAGCGCACGCCGAATACACCGAGGAAGGAGAGCAATGGACGGGACAGGGCTGTGCAGGACCCAGGTCTGCGAGACTACGTACGTGTGCCGCCGACAGGAATGATAGGCTGGACCTTTGGTCATGGAGAAAGAAACCAGATTCTGGCGACGGCAGGCTAACAATGTGTTTGGGATACATTTAGCGACTTGGGGAGTGCCTAGGCAAGGGCGCTTTTGGATCCGTGTACAAGGCGATCCATTGGGGCACCGGCGAGGCAGTGGCTGTCAAGCAGATCAAGATGGTCAACTTGCCGAAGAGCGAGCTCAGGATGATCGAGGTGAGAGAGCCATGTTTGCTTTCCTGCTCGGGTGTGCGCGGCGCCCTGTGCTGACAAGGGTGTGCAATCCAGGCGGAGATTGATTTGTTGAAGAACCTTAACGTAAGTGCGATAAGCGGCCTGGGGTAGCCGATATAACGTATTGACATGGCAATAGCACGACAACATTGTCAAATACATCGGATTTGTGAAGACGACGGACTGCTTGAACATCGTTCTCGAGTATGTTTGCCTCCTGTGTGCGGGAAGGGACATGGCACTGTCAACTGACCCTCTCTCTTCAGATACTGCGAGAATGGCTCTTTGCATTCAATATGCAAAGCCTACGGCAAGTTCCCAGAGAACCTCGTGGGTGTCTATATGACACAGGTTCTCCAGGGACTTCATTACCTCCATGACCAGGGTGTCATCCACCGCGACATCAAAGGCGCCAACATCCTGACCACGAAAGATGGCAAAGTCAAGCTAGCAGACTTTGGTGTGTCCACCAGCACTCTTGCAGGGCCAGACAAGGAGGCGCAGGTGGTCGGAACTCCGTACTGGATGGCGCCCGAGATAATTGAGTTGTCCGGTGCCACGCCAGCTTCTGATATCTGGAGTCTCGGGTGCACCGTCATCGAGCTCCTCCAGGGCAAGCCTCCATACCACCACCTGCAGGCAATGCCAGCCCTGTTTGCGATTGTCAACGATGACCATCCGCCACTTCCCGAGGGGGTTTCGTCAGTGAGTACATCGCCATAAGGATTGTGGAATTTTGAGCGTGTACTAATTGTAGCAGGCGGCTCGCGACTTTCTCATGCAATGTTTCCAGAAGGATCCAAATCTGCGCGTGTCAGCAAAGAAGCTGCTTAAGCACAACTGGATAGTAGGATGCAGAAGAAGCGACGCACCAGTAGCGAAAGCGCCTTCCAACTTCAACCAGGCCGTGGAGGAAGTCAAGCAGTGGAACAAGGCTATCACATCCTCAGAGACCAACCTGAGATCATCTACCGGATCAGAGTCTGGTGGTCACGGTCAGCAGACGGCACGGTTCGGTGTGCAAGATCCATCGAGATCAAGTGCCAATACGCCTGCGAAGGGGCCTTTCTCGCTCACCAAGCCGAGGCCAGTGGCTGGGGACTTTTCTGCTCCCGAAGCCGCAGGTACGTACCTATCTGCCGAAACCGCCAAGTGCGAATTATACTAATTCCACGCAGACGATGATAACTGGGACGATGACTTCGCCACAGCGATATCGCCTACGGCGTTGCAACTACCTCATATCAAACCTCAAGACCACTTCGGTGGCATGCTCTCGGCAGATCGCTTGAAAGCTTTCGCATCAATAGACAACTCGCGGGACTTCTCGGGCTACTGGCCCAACGAGTACAACGATGAAATGACAGATCTTAGTAGGTTTGATCAGTATCAAGACGAGGAGTCGCAGGAGAAGACGATCCGGCCGAATCGGACTCGTTCACCAGCAAAGGCTGCCGCGCCGGCGGAGCGGAGATCCCCCACAAGGCCCTCTCCGAGGAAGCGATCCAATCCTGAGCATCAGAGGCAAAAGTCATCACAGTTCCGAACGTCCCTGATGGGCAAGTTTGAGCTACCAGTACGACCCGAGGCGATCTTCCGCGAGCAATCGATAGAGGACTATTCTGACCTCATTGGGGATGATGACGATGACAACATTTTTGGTGGGAACAGCTTGCAACAGAAGAAGGTACATGCGATAGCACAGGTGGTTATAATACGCAGCTAACGATTCTTCTAGCCGGATGCTCCTCAACTGTTCCACCCCTCGGACTTGACCACATTACCAAAGTCCACACAAGGCCTGACAGCAGGCAGTCTAAGAAGGCAGACCAGCTCCAGACCATCTATTTTACCGGACCGCCCGCTTGAAAGGTCATTATCAGCAATTGAGATACAGAAATTCGCCGAAGATGACGAGGAAGATTTCTCAGATATCCTTGGCCCGGATCGCGCTTTCCAAGAGAAAGAAGAGAGCGATAAAAGCTCCGAGGATGGTAATCTCATGGTCCTGTCCAGGATCAGTAATAGCTCGTGGGCCGCCGAGGACGAGGAGGAAGAGGATCCGTTCGCTCAGATGGACCCTGGCTGGGACCACATGGACTTAGAGGCAAACATCGCGAGAGATCGGCACGCCCGTCTCGCCGAGAAGGTCGAAGAGCTCGTACGATCGATGAAGATGACCGAGGGTGAGGACAAACTGCAGTTCTTGTCTGAAGACCTGCTCGCCTTGCTGTGGGAGAACGCCGAAGTCAAAGACCTCATCATCAGCGCTCACGGTCTCCTTCCTATTCTTGAGGTGCTAGAGCCGTGCAGCGTCAAGAGCCGGCAGCCCATGATTCTACAGCTCCTCAAGGTTGTCAACACTATTATTCTGGATGATGTCGAGCTTCAGGAGAACCTGTGCTTCGTCGGTGGTATACCGATCATCACAAAGTTCGCCGCACGGCAATTCTCGATCGACATCCGCCTCGAGGCAGCCGCCTTTGTAAGGCAGATGTACCAGACATCGACGCTGACATTGCAGATGTTTGTGAGCGCTGGTGGTCTCAACGTTCTCGTTGAGTTCCTGGATGAAGACTACGATAGTGCGCGGGACCTTGTCCTGATCGGCGTCAATGGCATATGGAATGTCTTTGAGCTGCAGGGGCCGACGCCCAAAAATGACTTCTGCCGCATCTTCTCGAGAAGCAAGATCTTGGATCCTCTGGCGCTGGTTCTTTTGCGTGTGCTGGATGAGGATGCCGAGGATGCCGAGGATGACTTGACAGAGTTGATAGAGGGTCGCATAGTGAACATCTTCTATCTCTTCTCTCAGGCTGAGAATTACGTCAAGGAGATGGTAGCGGATAGACAGGTGCTGAAAGGTAAGTTGTCAGGAGCGCATAGACCAGACTTGGAATTCCATACTGACATGTGATGCAGTGGTTCTCAAGGCCCTTAGGCGGATGACGCCTGCTCACCAGATCACCATGCTCAAGTTTATCAAGAATTTGTCCATGCTCTCCACCACACTGGAAGCTCTCCACGCAGCAGATGCCATCGACTTCCTCATCGAGCTGCTGAGCACCAGCATGAAGAAAGGACACCCGCACTTTCGAGAGATATCTAATCAAGTGCTCAACACAATGTTCAACCTTTGCCGGCTGAGCAAAGATCGGCAAGAATATGCCGCAGTCAACGGCATTATCCCGCTCCTCATGAAAATCATGAAAACCGACAGGCCGCCAAAGGAGTTCGCACTGCCTATACTTTGCGACATGGCACACTCGGGAAGCAAGGGCCGCAGGTTCTTGTGGCAGAACAGGGGTCTTGACTTCTATGTTTCACTTATTGCAGACCAGTACTGGCAGGTTACGGCCCTTGATGCCATATACGTCTGGTAAGTCGAACAGTTTAGTTCTCGGTAGAAGAATGGTGGCTGACCAGTTCATTACAGGTTGCAAGAGGAGACTGCAAAGGTCGAGGGTTATCTGCTGAATGCCAACTTCACCGATGCAATCATTGCATGCTTTAACACACCAAAGGTCACCGCATTTGACCCCAATCTTTTGGAGCCTTTGCTCAAAGCTCTACGCCTGTCACCCTCGCTGGCCGCCTCGCTCGCAAGACCTGAAATGTTCAGCGGGCTTGGTCAGAAGCTTGGCCACAAGAAGGCCGTCGTCAGGCTGAACCTCCTTCGTCTTGTTCGCAACATCCTGGACTCCCGGGAGTCTGATTACCTCTCGGCAGGTAGGGATAGAAAGCTGCGCCTGCTCCTGGACGAGATCCAGACTCTCGCTGATAAGGACCCGGCGGTCCTCGTCCGGAACCTCGCGGCAGAACTCGTACGCTCTCGCGTTGGAGGGAGTCCGAACAACAGCCTCCCTCTACCTACGGCGAGCGCTTCGTCTGCGGGATCCAGCCGCTCACGATCTGGGCCCCGGCGCATCTACACGCCACCATCTCTGCAATCCGCAAACAGCATGCCCCTAACCCCGACTCAAGCGCACCGCCCGTCACTGTCACAGTCGTCCACATTCATAGAGGTTGCATCAAGCCCCAAGCGCTCTGCAGTAGCCATGACGCACGACCGAGATGCGGCGCTGTATCGACCCAGAAGTAGGGACGGGTCCGGCATTCCCCTCCCACGGCGCGTCAGCGGCAGCAGCGAGGCGTCGGTCACGGTGACGCACCAGTCTCCTGCGGGCCACAAGAGTCGGTTGTCCCGCGGGTCCAACATGTACAGCAGCGGCGCCTCGCGAAGGCCGAGTGTCGGCGGGTTCGCGTCGCGCAGCAGCGAGAACGTGCATTCCTCGAACAAGGAGAATGTCGTCGTGACCGATGGCGGCGCCGCACAGGGACGGGCATCGTACTTGATATCGGCCTTGTCTTCGAGCAGCCGTGCCGCACCGCCGATCAATCCAGAGCTGCCATTCAGAATGACGGCCGAGGGCGGTGGCAGCAGCAGCGCTGTTTCCTCCGCGACAACGTCGTCCCCACGGCCCTCGTCGAGCGGGTATCACGGCGGCTCCGGTGGTAGCGGGATTAAAGCCCAGCAGCAACAGCGTCGGACGAGGGCGCCTAGCGAGGCGCGGCGATGGGGTTCGTAGAGAGGCCTATCAAGTAGAACAAGAAGGGTTATGCTGATTAAATGATTATGATGGGGAGTACATCCAGCGTAGATCATGACCTGTCCAATCGGGGCGTTGATGGGTGCTGCTTTTCATGCAGGGAGGCCGGGGATTGAGCATATGACGGGAACAAACGGACAAACGAAGGAAGGAACAGGGAAGAAGAAATGAATAACAAGTCAACATTACACAATATCTGAAGGCCTACGCGATCCAAAACCTTGTGCTCGTCCACGCAGTGATGTACGCACGACTGCGGTGTGCTTTAGAGCCTAGAGCAACCAACAACAACATTGATTACGATGTCCATCGTCTGGTGGATGACTCTAGACACCACGGTGCGGTTCGTGCATGGCCCTGAAATGATTTTCATCCCACGTTCAAGTCCACATGGGCCCCAGGGGTATTCCGGATGCCCACGGCCTCGCTCGACTTTTGGATGTGTTAAACTGAAAAAGAAAGAACACAAAAGCATTGTTCTGCTGTTTGTTTGCAACAGCCAGCGCCTAGTCGCGCATCATCTGAAGTAGATCTCGGGAGACTTTATGTATCATGACAAGAAATCTTATCACTATTGCTGCGTGTTGGTCCTCCCGTGGGGTTTACACGGTCGAACATTTGTAGTGCTGTATGATTTGATATATATTTCTTGTGACGAGATCACGCTGGGACGTTTCCCGTGTCTTGCTTCCGCACGAATCCCATGTAGGATCACAACAGAGACATCTGGTACTGGACCATCAAGGTCTCCTGCCAGTCTTTTCTTCCTTACCATGTCTCAATCTTGAACCTCTTCTTCAGCGCGCGTACCCACGTCGGGTCCTCGTGGCTGTTGACGTGAACCTCGACGCCCATGGCCTGGAGGTGGTCCTTGAGGTTGTCTGTCTGTGGCCACCCGAGTCTCAGGTCATTGAAGTCCAGGAATTCCTTTGATAATGTCTTGTTGACGCACCGGACTACGCATCTGCCGGGCAGGCCTTCAAGACTCGTTACAGGTGGCGCAGCGATCACGGGCGCAGACTCGAACTCGGGGACGGAGAAGAGCGCGTGCAGGGTGGCGTCCTGGTCGAACCTGTCGTCCGCGCCGACAGAGGGGGACTCGCCGAGGAAGAGCTCGAGATGCTCCAGGGATGCGGGCAGGATCCTGTTGAGCGGCGGGATGGCTGTCGGTGTCCAGATCTCGCGTCCCTCCGCGGTCGGGAGGGATGGTTCCCACGTCCCGTTGCGCTCGCCGGACTCGATCGCGGGGCCGTAGAACATGCGGTAGTCGACCTCCAGTGTCTCGAGACTTCGCAGCCCGCGCATGTCGACGACACCGTTGACGATGTTACCAAAGAAGTGAGGCTCCAGGGTCATGGCGAGGTGCTTCAAGGTCCCGCCGACGTGGTTGCTCAGCGCCTCGACCATCTCTGCTGGGTTGTAGTCGTACCCTTGGCCGTGATGCTTGATCGCGTAGCCGAACCTGAAGATTTCGAGACATGGGGTGCCAGCGAGGAGCGGCGCGAGGCCAATGTCGTCAAAGCATGAGGCGACCAGCTCTATACGCCGCAGATTGTGGTGTTGCGGCATGGACTCTGGCCACTTGAATATGCTCTGGAAACGCTCCTCGAGAGCGAGTGCGCTCGACGCGTACACCTCAGTCAGGCTAGGGGTGGTGAGGAAGAAGCCCAATGCATCAAAGTGCTTCCATGTATCGTAGTCCACATCCGGGAAAGACAGCAGGGTCCTGAGCTGCCCAAGAGGCGCATCGAAGGGAGCCCGCGCCTGGGAGGCCTTGATGGTGTCCAGAACCTTGGCCTGTGAGCTGCCGGGAGCAGCCATGGTGGTGAGAGACCTGCTCACGTTGATGCGCAGTGTCCGGACATTCTTGAGGGCCGAGAGCATGAAGACCTGGCTCTCGATGGAGTCGAAGTTGCAGTCACACTGGTCCTGGGGCACGTCGAAGATGGGGTCCAGCATCTGCCGGGCCCACGAGTTGGTGTCGATACCGGCCTCCTTCAGACATGGCGATCGCTCAATGAGGAGCTGGATGTCGCAGAGCGCCTCGGGGTCTGCCCGGACACGCTCGAAGTCCTGGAATGGAGCAGTGTCCCTCAGGGCACGGCTGGGCCGGCAGGCCTTTGTGATGGAGCCGGCAAAGCTGAGATCGGCTGTGGTGACATAGCGAACAGTGTCCGGGTGCTGGGCGATGCGGTCGAGGCAGACAAGGATGCCCCTGCGGTCAGTCCGGGCATCGACCTCGAGGGCGGCAAAGGCGTGCCTGCGGGCGTGGTAGAGCGGCAGCAGCGGCGTTGCCGACTCGTAGAGGGTGCGGCAGGCGAGCAGGAGGGCGGCGAAGCTCTCGGGCATGGCATGGCGGGCGACCTCGCACAGCAGCTCGTTGGGCAGGTCGAGCAGGGTCAGCGCGGCTGGCGAGAGGCTGGCGAGGCTGGCCATGGCGGGTGCTCTGGCCGCCTGCGAGAATTCAGGGGCCTGGTGGCTTGCGCTTTGATGTGGTGGCAGAGTGGCAGCCGGCAGTGTGCAGGCCGTCACTATCGGCGATGCTCGCGGGCTCCATGCCTGATGTCTGGTGATGTCGACTGCCTCTGGGGTGCTATGGGGATGGCCAATGAGTGGCAGGCAGCGTTGCTGACAAGTGCTCCCGCCTCGATGTCCTCTGCTTGCACCACCGGCCCAACCCGCCGTGGGTGCCTGTCAACTACGACACCTCAAGGCGCCTTGACCTTGGCTTGGAAGACCGTTGCCCTAGCGTGGCCCTTGCTGGCAATTGGCAACCTGGGAACCACGGCGCGTCACCGAAGACATTCCGGGGGATGCCCCCAACCTTAACGCGTCAAGCTGCCCCTCTGAGGCTCTGACCCGCCCCGCCGTCCGGCATCGGGCCGCCTCAACAACACTTGCACACGGCTCAAATTCTTCCAACGCGCTGGACTGCTTGGACACACAGGCCGAGCATCGGGTCCCTTCACTCGCATCACCAACCTCGCCGGCGCTCACTTCCGTCACTCCTGACTCCCATTGGCACTTCCGCAACCATGGAGACCTTCACCATCAAGACGCCCAGCTCCTCGGCCAATATTGGCCCCGGCTTCGACGTCATCGGCCTTGCCCTCTCCTTGTACCTCGAGCTGCGGGTCACCATCGACCGCTCCAAGCAGTCCTCAGAGCTACCTCTCAACTGTAGAGTCACCTACGAGGGCGAGGGCGCCCACTCGGGCGATATACCCCTCGACCCAGAGGCCAATCTCATCACCCGCGTCGCCCTCTACGTCCTGCGCTGCCATGGCCAGCGTGCGTTCCCCGTCGAGACACATGTCCACATTGTTAACCCCATCCCGCTCGGCCGAGGGCTCGGCTCCTCTGGGGCGGCCGTCGTCGCCGGTGCCATGCTGGGCAAGCAGGTCGGTGGACTGCACCAGCTTACTGACGAGCGCCTGTTCGATTTCTGTCTCATGATCGGTATGTTGCGTCGCCCGGCTGGAGTTACATTGAAGAGAGGTGCTAATAGTCGCGCCCTTGCAGAGCGCCATCCGGACAACGTAGGCGCTGCTCTCTTCGGCGGCTTTGTTGGCACATATCTCAAGCCTCTCAGCCCGGAGGATATTGCCCGGGTCGAGATACCCCTCAGCGAGGTCTTGCCCGCCCCAGCAGGTGGCGAGGACACAGGCAAGCAGCCACCCGAGCCACCCATTGGCATTGGCCATCACATCAAGTTCCCATGGGCCAAAGAGATCAAGGCTGTTGCTGTCATCCCGGACTTCGAGGTTGCCACCGCCAAGGCCCGGGAGGTGCTACCCAAAGAGTACCCCCGACAGGATGTCGTAAGTTTCCCCCATGTCACGTCGGCCCTTGGAATTGCCGTCTGTGTATTCGCACTGGATTGATCATTTTCTCCTGCAGACATTCAACCTGCAGCGCATTGCCTTGCTCCCCGTAGCATTAGGTCAGTCGCCACCGGATCCCGATCTCATCTACCTGGCCATGCAGGACAAGCTGCACCAGCAGTACCGACAGACCTTGATTCCTGGCCTGGGCGAGATTGTCCAGTCCATGTCCCCCTCTTCGCAGAAAGGTCTCCTCGGTGTTTGTCTTTCCGGTGCCGGTCCGACGATCCTCGCGCTGGCTACAGAGAACTTCGAGGAGATCGCAGAAAGCATCATCGGACGATTCCGCCAACAGAACATCAGCTGCCGGTGGCTTCTCTTGCAACCCGCCGAAGGCACGACTGTCACCAGGTAGATGACCTACCGTGTGACAACAAAAATAAAGAGCATCAAATAGAGCAAAAGAAATACGATGATACCCAGCTTGGTACAAAAAGCCCCACAAGCCGGCACCTGGTCATTGCAGCGCATGCCAAGCCCTCGGGGGCTCCGGCTCACCGTCGTCGTTGATAAGTCAAATGTAGTAATACCCGCAGCCGTGCTCTTACACTCGCGCAGCTGGATGTTAAGGCCTTTCTTTGTTGATTCGTAAATCCTTCTCATCCAACGGCACAGTTGTCCATAGTTATACACGATCGGGTAGTCTCGGATGGACAAGTCTGTTGTGCACTGCTACACTACTGGTCCCCGTCACAACTATAAGCCAGGATAGCCTGCCAGTCACAGTAGATCGACCTGCGATGCTTCTACACGCTTCGCCGAGTTGAATGCTGCCAAGTGCTGGTCTTCTGTGAGTGAGCATTCGGATTTCGCATAGCTTCCGACACCTATGCGAAGCAGACCCTCCTTTCGCCATCCGACATCGACAAAGTGTGGTGATTGGAGTGCTTACTCCACAGACGGCACGGACGGCGCGCTACAGCCTGGTCGTTTCGAAACATTACGGGCTATTTTTCAGCTGCTCATAATATCCCCGGTGGGTTTCGGATCCGGCATCTGGATTGCTCGGGCTAGGCCCTGGGTTTTGACACTACCACGACAATCCAGGGACTGCTGTACCGTCGTGAGTCGTAGCCGCCATCAAGCAAATCTCCGCGAACGAGAACATGCCATGCGCGACCCCTGCATAACCAACCTGAACAAGCCGCTAAGCACAGGGGTCGTTACCAGGTCCCGCCCCTAGTTATTTCCACTTTGGGAGCGGCTTCACGTCACGTCCCCGGCTCCGGAAGACATGGGGCAAGCTGTCACAGACACATGGACTGATCATACGAGCTGGGGGCGGGAAGTACGTAACATGCAGCAACACCTCGCGCGTATGGAGTGCATATATTACTAAAGTGTCAAAGCATCAACATGCATGCCCAGGCGGGGAGACATTCCCGGGATGGCTGCCAGAAAACGGCACCTGAGTCGAGCAACCGCAACCCGCTTCAGGACTGCTCCTCGCCGCGAGCTGCAGCTTTGTCACATTAGAGTATGATATTGGGCTCGGAAAAGATACGCAAGATACATTATGCGCATGCGCGAAGGCCCAAGTGCTGTCCCTTCGCCACCGTCCAGAGAGGCTGCAGATTTCTACGTCGACAGCTTGCACCCGACAGGCATGGCTCCGGCTCTGTTCTGTTCAAGTCCACCATGATGAGCCCGCTCGGGTGCTCATGCTGGAGGCTCGGACCCGACGCCCTGAAGCAGTGTGGGGGCCTTCGACCATGACACTTCGGATATCCCACGACTCAGGCGAAGATGAGACGGTGATCGTGGCACTCCGCACAAAGATCCCTTGCAATTATCCTGTCTTGGCCAACACTGAAAGAAGAACCTCGGTGGAAGCTGTATACACTCTTGCCCATGATGGTGGCACTCGGTTTCGTGCTTAAAAGTAGCTCCTGTCCGCTTAGCCTTCTTCGAAGAGACTTCTACTATCTCTCATCGCCAGAGAAAAACCCCTTGAAGGAAGTCTGAGCCTCCCGATTCTTACTCTTCAACATGTTGGCTAAAATCAATACCCTGGTGCTGCCAGTGGTAGCCCTGCTCGTAGGAGCAGCTGACGCTCAGCAGAGCACTTGCAACCTCGTTAAGGCGCACACGAGCATCACGAGCTGGAAACGATTCCAGGCCGACTACACCAAGGAGCAGACCGAGTACTGGTCTACTTCCAACGGCGCTCTGAAGCCAAGCTGCATCCTGACCCCCACGAATGCCGACGAGGTTGCCGCCATCGTCTCGATTCTCCGCGACAACAACGAGACTTTTGCCATCAAGTCAGGTGGCCACAACCCGAACAACTACTTTGCCAGCGTGGACGGCGGGCCTCTGATCTCGACCAAGAATCTCAATGAGGTCATCTTTGACCGCGCCACAGAGACAATCCGAATCGGGCCTGGGAACCGCTGGGACGATGTCTCCAAGGCCCTCGACGGTACTGGCTACTCTGCCGTTGGTGGCCGGATTGGCAACGTTGGTGTCGGGGGTTACATGCTGGGCGGTAAGTTTATATAACCGATCACCACTGAGGAGAGTCAAGCAGCTGACTGAAGAACTCACATGAAAAAATAGGCGGCCTAAGCTTCATGAGCACTGAGTACGGCTGGGCGTCCAACCAGGTCCTCGAGTACACGGTCGTGCTGGCCAACTCATCCGTCGTCAAGATCACCCCCGACAACCACCCAGACATCTACACGGCGCTAACGACCGGCGGCAACAACTACGGCATCGTCACGTCGTACCTCGTCAAGGCCCACCCGCAGGGCCAGGTCTGGGGCGGCAACCTCATCTTCACGGCGACACCCAACGTGACGGCCAACCTGCTCTCCGCGCTCCGCGACTTCACCGAGAACTACCCCGACGAAAAGGCGGGAATCATCCTGACGGCCGAGCGCACCTTCGGCACGCTCGTCGACCTGTGGATCATGTTTCTGTACTACAACGGCCCGGAGCCCCCCAAGGGCCTGTTCGACCCGTTCATCAACGCGGGCAAGCCGATCAACACGTGCAAGACGCAGTCCATGCACAAGCTACTGTCCGGCAACAACTGGGCTGTCCTGAAAGGCAGCGTATATACGATCGGCACCGAGACCATCAGCCTCCCGGCCAAGGGGCCCACGGGCGTCGAGGGCGACGCGGTGATGCGCTCCGTCTACGACCTCTGGGTCAACGTGAGCAACAAGGTCAAGCTCGTGCCGGGCCTCGTCGCGAGCATCGCGTTCCAGCCCTTGCCCAGGGTCCTCACGCGCAAGACCCGCGCCTCGGCCGGCGGGCGGGACATGCTCGACCTCGACGACTCGATCGACCGCATCGTCGTCGAGCTCGACTACAGCTTCCTCTCCAACAGCGACTACCCCAAGATCGACCCCGTCATGCGCGAGACGTACGACGGGATCAAAAAGGTCGGCAACGACGCCGTCGCTGCCGGGCTGGCCGAGGACGGCTACCTCCCGCTCTTCCAGAACGACTGCTTCTACCCGCAGGACTACTACGGGCGGCTGCGGCCCGAGCGCAAGGCGCTCGCGCAGAAGGTGAGGGCGGAGCTGGATCCGCAAGGGCTGTGGCGGGATCGGACTGCCGGGTTCAAGATTGACGTCTGAAAAACGGGTTGATGCTTTATTTTCTCGGTGTGGTACATACATAACAATACATATGTTGGAATGAAGGATGGTGTATATAGCGAGTCGTGGCAGCACCACATAATTGATGGGGTTTACTCTAACTAATCTCTAATTATCAATCAAGAATTCGAGCCAATACATTGTTCTGGAGAGACCCGTGGAATCCCGTTTCCGTACGGTACTTATTAAATTGTGTGATGGTGGGCATCTCACACAAGTTCCTCTATTGCCCTTCTTTCCTTATGTATTGTCTCTGCTCAGCGAACTTTAATCAGAGCTCGTCAGATCCCAAAAGACTCTCATCGCCCACTGGTTCACTCACTCCCCAGCCACGGTCTTGCGGTGCAGCAGCTCCGCCCTCATCGTGTACTTGACGCCCTGCAGCACGTCGTCTCCCGCGTGGTAAAGCCTGCGCTGCTGGAAGATGAGTACGCGGCCCGCTCGCGGGTCCACGTCGACGCGGCGCTTCTCGTTGGTCGAGAGGAACGCCGTCGCGCCGCCGACCAGGGAGACCGGCTGCCCGTCGTTGTGGGCGGCTTCCCACTGCGCCAGGGCCGCTCTGTCTCTCTCCTCTTCCGCTTGTTGATGTTCTTCCTTTGAATTGTTGTTGGTCGTGGTATTCTGCGTTGTTTCCCTGCTGCCGTCGCTGCTGGTCTGTTCATCCGTCTTCTCCTTCCCCTGTTTGATCTCATCGAGTATGGCCTGCTGCGAGTCATTCAGATACACGTGCACGGTGAAGTGCGTCGTCAGGTCCACCCCTCGCCCTTCGAAGCCGGGGACGTCCGTGACATCCCGCTCGGTATACGCCCCGTCGCCGTGCGCGCGGAAGAACTGGCCTGGCCCGTACTTCAGGAACCGCATGCGCTTGTTCATGCGGACGAATACCCAGCGCGGGACCTCGTCGGGGTCGTCGGGGACCATCTTCTTCAGCACGCGGTCCCAGTGCTCGGCGGGCCCGAAGCCGGGGAGGGAGCCTTGCTTGAAGGACAGGAGGGGCGAGTCGGGCGAGTCGGCGGAGATCTGGGGCACGGTGGCGAGGCGGTGGTCCCAGAGGCGCTGGATCAGGACTGCCTGATCCCAGACTATGCGGTCGCTGTTGCGGTAGTTGGGCTCGAGGATCTCGTAGCCGCCGCCGATGTTGACCATTGCTGGCCGCCATGATGACGGTGCTCGTGACGGCGGCGGGGGAGCGGTGGTGGTGGTGGTGGTAGACGTGGTTTTGGATGTGGCATTGTTCGAGGCAGCAGCAGCGGTGTGGCTGCTATCGTGGGCATTATCATCATCAGAAGGCGCAGCCGAGCCCTCTCCCGAGGAGCTGGGGTCAGGAACAGGAACCCTATCGTCATCCAGCACGCTCTCCTCCGCCAGGGCGATCAGCGTCCGGCACTCGCTCGGGCTTAGCACGTTGTCCAGCACTACAGCGTACGCGCCCCTGTACTCGGGCAGGTCCGTCTGGGCCCAGTCGATCTGACGGAACGTGATAGGCTTGCTGTCCGCCGCGGGCTGGACGAGGAAGTCGTCCGGGATGGCGACCTGCTTGGATGCGTAGGTCACCTGGACGGGCTCGGGGGCCGGTCGTCTGATTTTGGGTGCGGGCTTTGGTTGCTTGGTTGCGGATGACGAGGAGGAGGCGTAGGGGTGTGGTTTTTTCCGCGAGGTGATGCTTTCTTTGAGGGCGGCAATCATGGTTGCTGTTGGCCGAGTTGCTGTTGTGGTTGTTGCTTGGTGAACGTGGCGATCTGGTGTCGAAGGCTCGAGGACCGCTCCGTGTTGGCAGTAATATGAAAATGCTACAGACGGTATAAAACGTGTAAAGACACTCTGAGGAGCTGGCCTTTTGATGGAGTCCCCGTGCACGAGTTTTAAGCGGCGAATAAAGACCAAAGACCAACGTGTTGTCCTGAGTAGAATGTTGTTATGTTTCTTGCCACGATACGCCCAGCTTGACTAGAGGTTCCAAAGTGTCAGCCTGTTGCCCCGGGCGATTTCAGGACTCGCTATTCGCTGGCTAGGACGGGGACCAGCCCTATAGCGCGATCTGCAAGGGCTGGTAGTGCTAATTTAGGCACCAGTTGGATGCTGGACTTGTGGAGTTGGGCGCCTCATTCCGCTGACTCAGAGGCTGTTGTCTACTGGTGTGCTTGGTCCTAGTTGTTATCCAGCGAGATCTGGAGGAAGTGGCAGTTACAGAACTCACTGCCCTCCCAGGACAGTCTCAGGGAAGCACGGTGACCGAAGGCAACAATCAGGCCTGCCTGTTCGCTCCTTACAGGCACCCGCTTACTGAACGTATAGAGTACGCGTAGCTTGTGAATTCCTCCACATCAGCTTTGAAACTTCGATGCGTATTGCATGAAAGCGGGAGGATGGCTGGGCTGTATGGGTTCTCGGCACACATCGGACATGAATCTAGGACAAGTCTTTTCACGATTGGAGAGCAGTTCGCCCTTCAAAAGATCTTCTGCTCACCTAGGTTCTTCTCTACTTCGTCGACTTCGGACAAACTCCCGACGTTGAATTTCCCCGCCCATCAGGCACACCTCTTTGCGTAGGTTGTGACAACAATAGAGCCCAAGGACGGATCCAGCACAACGGTGAACAGAAAAGAGGGCCCTTGCGGAGCCAGGGCCCGCAAGGGCATTGTTCGTCAACGTGATCCATCTCGCGAGCTGCTACCAAACCCTGGGAGAGCCCTGCAAAGTCCCTGAGACCCGTGAATCCAGCCCCCGCAAGCCCCCGCAAGAAGACCAGCAGAGGGCTGACACAGCGCAAAGAGAATCGCGTGCAAGCAGCCTAGTTGAGGGGACTCGTGAGAGCCGAGGTGAGACATGGATCCTCACGGCCAGCCCCGTGAGACCTGGAGAGCCGGATTCCGCCCCGCTTGCCGGATTCGGCGATATCTCGAGGATGCCAAGCATTTCTTGCGTGCCAGAAGTCCGGAGAGAGTGAATAGGGTTCTCCGAGGTCTGCTCAGCTCCGGGCGGTATTTGGAAGGCCAAGAAAGCATGTTGCGCAAAGTTCAACACTTAAGGATATGCAGGAGCTCAAGGCAAGTAGCAAGGGCTCTGGCCTGGCGTCGGAGGTTGTTGGCGGAACTCCGAAGCCTCTATTCACGCTTTCTTAGTCGTCTGCCAAGAGTAGTGGTTGCCGTGAGGGAATAGCAGCTGAAATGCACATTCTGTGTCTGGACGTTTACAGACCGTGGCATACAATAACTTGCATGCAGCCGTGTAAAACACTTCTGTGGCTGCTCCTCCCACATTCCGGCCATATACACGCCCCGTCTGGACTGTATAGATGGCACATACCGCTTCAAGAATGGACGTTCTTGCTCATTGAGCTGCCCTCTTCAAGATTGAGTTCGGAGCGTCTTCTATCATCATCCACTACCCTGCCACGAACACAATAATACCTCTCTTGAGTGCGACATCAATAACACCGACCCCCCGTCACACATCGCGTCCCCCACAAACTGTCCCACCTCGGATCTCAGCCGCGATCAGCCAGAAACGCTCCCTGAGCCCAATCACCTCGACTAGCGGACGACCTCGCACCATCTTCGACCTCAAAATCGCGCGACTGAGCATCGACGTTGGGTGTTGACCACCAGCGTGGCCCAGCGGGACTACACTGCCCGCCATCGTCAGCCCGCATTCAAAGGCGACGTAACCTGCCGACCTCGCTTTTGCCCCCAAACACGAGCTCGCAGGCCACTTCAGCGAGAGGCAGTCCTGAAGACGGCCGCTAGTTGTCATTCACGTGCTCACGGAACTGCGGCTGCTGCCAAGTTACGACACCAGGATCCACCAGCGCTAAATCCCGACCTATTCCCCAGAAGAGGCTTACGCGGACGAACCTTGAGCTTACGTCGGCGCCCGCCAACACGTATACACACGAGCAAGCAAGCGGGCCGCTCTCGGATCTGCGGCATTGCCGGGATAGCTGGTGCAGTTGAGCAGGGAACACAGGAATTGTCACAAGTCACCGAAGTCAGCAGACTGAGTGGTTTGCAGTTTATGCTTGGGCTGCTGGCTCTGGGTCTTTTAGCCTGGCCGCCAGATCACAACTCTAGCTTTCTCGAGGCCTGGTCTTCCACAGTTTGCGTTTCGTCATAAACTAACCTGGACCACCCATTCGAGCATTTGGTTTCATCCTGTTTTTGAGGAGATCTCATATAGCCTTGGCATACCCACGTCTCGGCAGCAGCGGGTGCAACGGGACCAACCTTCCCCTTTGTCTTGTCCTCGGTGCTCTTGCCTTGTGCAATCTTCAACTGCACGGAACAGTTCGACAAGATGGCCAGGTTATCCACGAGATCATGCGCGGTGGCTTGCATGCTACTATCTGCCATCGCTGAACAGGCAGCCGCTGCAGCATACTACAAAATCGATAACGCAAGTAAGTCAACTTACACGCTCGAATGCAGACCGTCGCATTGCCAAGGCCGGTCGTTCATCGCTAACCACCACCCCTGCAGACAACATCAAAATCTCAGCCAAGACCTTGGCGTACGATCTGATGCTCAACTACAAGGGGAACCAGAGCGGAAACACCCCTGGTATCCTGCCTGGTCCTCCTCCGGCAGGTCCATACTACTGGTGGGAGGGCGGTGCGATGTGGGGTGCCATGATGGACTACTGGCATTACACTGGTGATGCGACTTACAACGACGTCGTGACCCAGGGTATGCTCTGGCAGACTGGGCCGAACAATGACTACATGCCTCCGAACTGGACAGCCTCGCTGGGCAACGACGATCAGGCTTTCTGGGGCATGGCGGCGCTGCAAGCAGCGGAACAGAACTTTCCCAACCCGCCGAAGGGATCTCCGGGGTGGCTAGCACTGGCGCAGGCCGTGTTCAACACGCAGGCCGAGCCCGATCGACACGATAATACGTGCGGAGGCGGGCTGCGATGGCAAATACCCTGGTACAACAACGGGTAAGTGATAGCTTGCGGTCATTGACTACCCTTTGGAGACCTACTTACAATGTCCCGTTCTGCAGATACGACTACAAGAACTCGATCGCCAACGGCTGCTTTTTCAACCTCGGTGCCCGACTCGCCAGATACCTCAACAACCAGACCTGCGCAAAGTGGGCTGACGACACATGGAACTGGATGGAGGGCGTGGGCCTCATCAGCGCCGACAACCGCGTCTTTGACGGGGCTCACGTCGGCTCAAACTGCACCGACATCAACAAGGCCCAGTTCTCGTACAACAATGCGATCCTGCTCCTCGGTGCGGCCCACATGTACAACTGGACGTCGGAGAACAATAACGCGGACCCGAACTCGACGCCGAAGCTCTGGAAGACACGCATAACGAACCTGCTCAACGGCACCGTCCGCGACTTCTTCCCGCAAAACATTGCCTACGAGGCGTCATGTGAGCCGATAATGAGCTGCACTACAGGTTTGTCTTTCTGTGTTTTGCTTCAGTCCGTCGTCTCGGGAAAGCCGTGCAGTTCTAATATTCCATCTCACAGATATGCTGGCCTTCAAGGGTTTCACAGCCCGCTGGCTCACACAGATGGCCCAGCTCGCGCCGTTCACGGCGTCCACGATCCTGCCGATTCTACAGGACTCGGCAGAGGCGGCGGTGAAACAGTGCACGGGCGGCGCAACCGGGCGGCAGTGCGGATTCCAGTGGATCACGGGCAAGTTCGACAACAGCGTCGGGGCTGGGCAGACGATGAATGTGCTGGGTGCTGTGTCGGCGCTGCTCGCGACGCAGGGCGGCGGGAACCCGGCCCCACCGCTCACGGAGAACACGGGCGGCACGAGCCCGAGCGACCCCAGCGCGGGCGCGACGAGCGAGCACCTGAGCGACCCGGCGTCGTCGGAGGTGGTAGTGACGACTGGCGACAAGGCCGGTGCTGGCGTCGTGACTGTCGTGTTCATCGCCTTGGTCGCCGTCATGTTTGGGTTCATGTCGAGCGAGTGGGGTCAAGGCGGCGCTGTCCCGGCCGCGGGCCACGTGACGGATACCTTGAAAGGTGGGAGTCCGAGGAGCAGTGGCGGCAGTGGCGGCAGTGGTGATGGAGGCATGATGACGGGAGCGAACGGCGCGTACAATGAGAAGAGCCGGGCGCCGGTGAGGCTCAAGAAGATGCTACCGACCCATCTGACTTGAGGGGGGTGTTCGGGTTTTGATTTTGGGAAGCGATATTGTGGATATGTGGTGCGTTGGCGTTTGCGGAGTTTGACAAGAGAATGACAGGCATGATCATGGCTGAAATGTAACCTGGATCTTCACCTCCAGGTTGGAAATTGACTTGTAGAATACCCGTCGTGAGATGTGGTGGGAGTGAAACGCAGGCCACTGTGGAGATGTCAAGTTCCCAAGGGTTGTTTGCTCCTCCGCAAGCGGGGCTGCGGCATTGCGACAGGGGGGTTTGGGGATTGTTTCAAGTCGGCGGGTTTGACACTGCTCAGCATCAAACTTGCGAAGCGTCCTCAGCAACGGCTTTGCATAACTTGTCTGGATGGGCCTCGAGAGACAGACTCATTCTCTTGACCACATTGCAATCACTGGCAACCAGTGCCCAGAGACTCACAAAGCACGCTCTCTCAACCACCACGAGACCTGGCGCAGCATACTGCATACCTCACAGCCGCCTGAGATAGGTACAACCATCCTATTGCATATCCCAGCCAGGCACGCGCACACATAGACACACGGACACACACACGCACGAAGAAACCACCAAGATGCCGGACTTCACAGACCCCAGGCTCTTCCCCTCGTTCTACGAGCTGCCACCGGCACCAGCCTCCTCAGACTCTCCACCCTCCCCAGCCGGGGGAGGAGACGGAGACGAGTCACCGTGGTACCTCCTCGCCCAGGTCAAGGAGAACATGACCATCACGCAGCCCACGCTCATCGTGACGGATCGGACGGGTGTGGATTTCGCGCTGCTGTTCGAGGACAGGGGCAAGAACCTCAAGAGCTTCAAGAAGACGTACACGGTCGTGATCCCCCGCGCGAGGAGGACGGATCGCGAGGAGGTGGGCAAAAAGGGGATTGTGCGGGTTGAGAAGGGGGACGGAGAGGGGGTCAAGGTATGTGTTTCTTTCTCCTATTCTTGCTTTTTCGATTTTCAACTTGTTTCCGAGTGAAATGTGTATGTGTATGCGTGTGTGTGGCTCACGAGGAGATTTACTCTGGAAGTGTGTTAAGGGCGCTCTGAGACTGACTTGAAGGGGAACACCACAGGTCATATCAGGCCGTCTAGCCCGCGTGCTCGAGCTGGGAAAGCTCCTGGACAGCGGCGCCCTGGGAAAGCGCTGCGGCTCGTGTGGCAAGGGCGGCGGCACGGAGGACGACGGTGCGACGACGGCGACTACGCTGTCAAGGTGTCTTGGGTGCGGAATCGCAGTATATTGCAGCAAGGTATGCTCACTTTTTCTCCACTCACAGACACACTGCTCTCTTATCCAGGCTCTTTGATAAACAGAGCTTGGACGACATCTGCAGGGTGAAAGCAGAAGTTCTGTAGAAGATCAAGGCCTGTCGCTGACCATCATTTGCGTGATCAATCTAGGAATGCCAGGCAGTGAGCTGGAACGAGCTGGACCACAAGTCGAACTGCAAGGTCCTGAGGGCCGTCGAGACGACGTGGAGCTGAGGCTTTATTAATGATCCAGGAGCTCTTCAGATGTGTCCGGAAGAGCAGAAACCTGGCAACGTCTCACTTTCCATTTCTAGCCTTTCTGTTGAGCGGCACAGGACCTGCAACTTATGATAGCGTCGCTATATCATCATTATTTACTATTTTTGGAAGTGGAAGGAGTGAGGTTCTGCATGCTCATCTGAGATGACGCCAGCAGCGCCGGAGAAGCATTCCCGAAAATAGTTGGGGAGCGCCCACCACAAGCCGCGGGGTACGGACTGGGGTTACTGGGATCCTTCTACAGTATCAGTGGCGATCGGGCTGGCAAAAAGCTTCTCAGGGGAGGCCAGCGTGCATCTCAGATGTAAAAATGTAATTGACCCCAAAGAACAAGATCGGATGCCGTGAACTCGTGAAAGTGTGGCTTCTGGCACCTACATGCCGCCCAGGTCGAGCGGAGAGGGTTGCGCGGTTCCGGTCAGCTAATGGAGCTTCCAACCAGAAGATGTCTGCAAACTGATTCCCTCCCGACCTCGACCGTTGCCATGCGAAGACGTCCTGCATGCAGATACCCAGAAGTACCTTGCCGGGTCAGCAGCATAAATCTATTCTTGTCACAAATTTTCCATGTTCGTGACATGACGGGTGAAGACAAGACCTCTGGTCAGGCCCGCCGGGCTGTCATGCTGTACCCCAAGATCCAGGAGCTCCGGGCGCTGGTGTGGGGGGCGGCCGCTTTCCCCTCATTTCTACCCCGGATCCGCCAGTTTGGCAAGCGTTTTCCGGCACGGGGCAGGTTGGGGTAGATCGCGGCCGCCTGTGTCGTACTGTACTTAATATCACGGTTATGCCTCGGCAGTTCCAGTACCTGAGCTGTGAAACTTCGTGCCTGTACTTCGCTTGCAACTTTGATATCCCAGCCCGCCTGTCTGTGTCTCTGAACAAGCCTGTTTAAGCTCTGTGCGGCAGCCTCGACAAACGGTCTTGGAACCTTCCGTATCTAGAACGACAGCATCGACACACAACAACGGCACAAAATACTTCCGAGAAACGGCACCAGCAACAAAGATGGTCTACCTCAAACCCACGCCCGAGTACACCGACACCTCCTCGCCCTTCACCCCGGGGCGCCGGAACGGGCACTACTCGGAGCGCGACCCGGCGTGGGCGGTCATGGAGGGCGTCGTCGAGCAGGCCATGACGCCGATGTGGGCACCCGAGGTGTCCATCGAGGACTTTAAGAAGTCGTGGCTCGCGTCCCCTTTGGCCCTGCCGAGCGGCTGCCCGGAGCCTGGCAAGGGAGTCGTCATCACGCAGGAGACAGCGACCGTCCGGGACGGCGCGCAGGTCGGGCTGCAGGTGTACAGGGCGCCGAACATGACGACGAAGGACGCGGCCCTCGTGTACAGGATACACAGCGGCGGGTGGGTCGTGTGCGGGCACGAGGTCGAGGAGGGCGAGAACCGGTCCATCGGGGCGCTGGGGAATGTCGTGGTCGTCAGTGTGGATTTCAGGATGTAAGTGTTCTTTCTTTCTTCGGTCTCTTGTCGAGGCAGGCATGTTTTTTTTTCACGGGGGTTCGGAACTAACAACTTCTTCATTTCTGCGGCTACCAGGGCTCCCGAGCACAAGTTCCCCATTCCGCTGAACGACGCATACGACGGTCTGAAATGGGTATGTTTGGTTATTTTACCTCTCTCGGCTCCTCGTCTTCAATTCCACACAGAGTAAAAGAATGCCACTGACAGCGCACCTCCGCGACAAAGTGCAAGGCCAACGCGTCCAAGCTGGGCATAAACCCCGAGAAGATCATCCTCGTCGGCAACAGCGGCGGCGGGAACCTGGCCGCCGTCGTGGCGCTGCAGGCCCGCGACGAAGGGCTCACGGGCATCCGCGCCATCAACCTGGGCTTCCCCGCGACGTGCCACCCCAAGTTCTTCGACCAGGTGCCGGACAGGGACAACTACGAGCTGCTGAGCTACCGCCAGAACGAGAAGGTCGGGATCGTCAACGCGCTGCGCATGGAGTTCTTCTGGGACGCGTACCTCGACGAGAAGGACCGCAGGCCCGACTGGCGGCACTCGCCGCTGCTGTCCGACAATCTCAAGGGGTTGCCTCCGCTGAGTGAGTGTTTTTCTTTTCTTTGCTTGTACTCGTTGAAGAGTTTGCGACAGGGCCGAGAGCAGACATGGAGACTGACAAAAACATGTGCTATTCAACAGGATTCACCTGCGCTGGCTGCGACCCGCTCCGCGACGAAGGCATCGCGTTCGCGGAGGCGTGCAAGGCCGCGGGCAACGACGTCTCGCTGAAGGTGTACGGCGGCTTGCCGCACTGCCTGTACTTCTTCCCGACGGCGTTCGCGCAGGTGGACGAGTACTACAGCACGCTGCTCGAGTTCATCCGCAAGTATGCGGCATGACGGGGGAATGGGTAGAGTACCTTAATGTTTTTTGATAGAGTTATATATGAACGCCAATGTCTTCGCTGCGGACGTCTAGACTATTGGTCCCGTACTTATCGGTCATGTTCAGGGATATCGCCTCGAATGGAGTAGATATGAGTGACATCTCCAGGTGGACACATTGCTGGCTGACAGATTCACATGCTGCACACGAGGGAGGCTGGCGGCGTGTAAGTCGATCCGTCTAGGCACAACGAGGACAGGGGTGCGGCTAGCGCGGGGCAGCTCCCTGGCGCATCCAGCGCTGTTTCAAGCTGCTGATGGTGGGGATCTTGACAATGTGTTCACTCTTCCAAGGCTCGTCCCAACATCCACGCCCACCGCGACGCGACGAGTACCGGGCTCGTCACAGGCGATACCGACAGCGACAACGAGCCCTGAACAAGAGTCCCGGGAACCCAGTGTCCTGCCTGGAGCACTACACGCCAGCCTCTGAGCTTCAGGTCCTGGCACCCCTCCTTATCAACCACTGCGCTGCCCAAACCTCGATCGAGCTGAAATAGTCGCAACGCCTCCCCGACACTTCTAATCCGTAGCCTGTCCGCCAGGGCCAGCACTGTCCGATCATGAACTTCCTCAAGTCTGCGGTGGCCTCGGCCATCGAACGCGGCCCGCCCTTCCCCTACAACTTTGGCGACAAGGTCGACGTCGACGCCTCGATATGGACGCTCTACAACGGCACCCGCCGCGAGGACGGCTCCGACTGCAGCATCTTCTCGTTCGACTGCGTCGCCAGCAAGTCGCGCCTGCCCTTGGCCAAGAACGCCCTCAAGAAGCTGCGCACGATGCGGCACCCGGGCGTCATCAAGGTCCTCGACGCCGTCGAGACCGACACGTACATCTACATCGCCACCGAGCGCCTCGTGCCCCTGCGCTGGCACGTCAAGCGGAAAAGCCTGAGCCCGGAGACGATCAAATGGGGCCTGCACAGCGTCGCGCGCACCGTCAAGTTCATCAACGACGAAGGGTCCTCGATACACGGCAGCCTGCGCGCCGCGTCCATATATACCTCCGAGAGTGGCGAGTGGAAGCTCAGCGGGTTCGAGGTGCTCAGCAACGTCAAGGACGACGACGCCGTGATATACACGTACGGGAGCCTGGTGCCGGACTCCGGGCGGTACACGGCGCCCGAGATCGCGCGGTCGGGTTGGGACGCAATCAAGAAGAGCCCGCACACGGCGGTCGACAGCTACAACTTTGGCACGCTCATCTACGAGGTTTTCAACGGGGACTTCTCTGGGCCGGACCAAGCAGGACAGACAAAAAGCATCCCCCCAACAATGCATGCTAGCTACAAGAGGCTCGTCAACGCCAACCCAAAGGCGCGGATCACGGTCAAGGCGTTCCTAGAACTGGGCCAGCGAGCGGGCAGCTTCTTCGACTCCTCCCTCATCAAATTGACAGAAGGCATCGACAACCTGGGCGTCAAGACGGAGGAGGAGAGGGCAGAGTTCCTCGACGACCTGGACCAGGTGGAAGACGACTTCCCCGAGGACTTCTTCAAGATGAAGGTCCTCCCCGAGCTGCTCAAGTCCGTCGAGTACGGCGGCGGCGGGCCCAAAGCGCTCGGCGTGGTGATCAAGATCTCGACGAAGCTCACCAACGACGACTTCGAGACACGCGTGCAGCCTGTCATCATCCGGCTCTTCGGGAACCCGGACCGCGCGATACGCGTGTGCCTCCTGGACAGCCTGCCCCTGATGATCGACCGCCTGCCGCAGAAGGTCGTCAACGACAAGATCTTCCCGCAGCTCGTCTCGGGCTTCACCGACGTCGCGCCCGTGGTGCGCGAGCAGACGCTCAAGAGCGTGCTCGTCGTCATCGGCAAGCTCTCGGACCGCACCGTCAACGGCGAGCTGCTCAAGTACCTCGCCAAGACGGCCAACGACGAGCAGCCCGGGATCCGCACCAACACGACCATCTGCCTGGGCAAGATCGCCAAGAACCTGTCGACCTCGACCCGCAGCAAGGTCCTCATCGCCGCGTTCTCGCGCTCCCTGCGCGACCCGTTCGTCCACGCGCGCAACGCCGCGCTCATGGCCCTCGCCGCGACGTCGGAGCACTTCTCCGACGAGGACTGCGCGGCCAAGCTGCTCCCCGCGATATGCCCCTCGCTTCTCGACAAGGAGAAGCTCGTGCGCGACCAGGCCGGCAAGGCGCTGGACGTGTACCTGGCCAAGATCCGCAAGGCCGCGGCCAAGATGCCCGACACGGTGCTCGCCCCCGCGGCGGCCAACGCGACGAGCGAGCCGGCCGGGCCGAGGATGAGCACGCCGCAGCCCAGCCAGGCCGCGTCGTGGGCCGGGTGGGCCATCTCGTCGTTCACAAACCAGATCTCGGCTGCGGCAGGGCAGATGGAGCAGAACGCGGCGGCGGCGGCGGCGGCGAGCAACGGAACGTCGGCACCGTCGTCGACACCCGCATCCCCGTCCCTCGCGGCTGGCGGTGGGAAGCCCAGCATGTCCGCCTCTGCCTCGGCGTCTGCGTCCGCGCTGCACAGACAGGCCATCAGGTCCCCGCAGCCGTCGTCGCTGTCTCTGGCCTCCCCGCCGCCGGGCAGCGTGGACGACTACTTCAAGGACCCCGCCGCCGAAGACGACGCCTACGACGACCAGGACGCCGCGGACTTTGGCGACGCTTGGGGCGACATGGGCGACATGGACGACGACGGCGGGGTGAGCACGCCCAACGGCACCAGCACCAGCACCAGCAAGACCACCAAGTCTGCAGCGATGAAGAAGAGCACGACGACGACAACGTCGAGCATCGGCGCCGCGGGCGTCGACGACGGCTCGGAGCCCGACTTTGCGGGCTGGCTGGCCGCGCAGTCGCAGAAGAACAAGGCCGGCGGTGGCGGGAAGAAGCCGCTCCCCAAGGGTCTGAGTGGCAAGGCATCGACGTCGACGTCGACGCTGGGCGCGAAGAAGACAGCAGGAGGGGGGGCCAGTGCGAAGCCGAAGCCCGTCGTTGCCAAGAAGATTGATATGAAGCCGAAGGATACCGGGGATGATGACGACGGGTGGGGCGACGGGTGGTAGTCGTGGCCGGTGACGGTGATCGGGGTGGAGAGGGGGGAAAGTAGCAAAGGGCTGTGTGTCAGGAACGATAAGTCTGCATGGCGGGAGAGGGGATTTAGAGCAGAGATTGAGTTACATATATACCCTAGATATCTAAGCGCTGTTGGAACTAAGCCCTTGCTTGCCTCGAAGTTTGGTAATTGTTGTCAAGGCCTAGCTCTCCGTTCCGAGCGATATCAGTATCGCTCAATGATCCACGTCCGTCGCTCCTCGGCGCTCATGCCTGCCATGAAGTCGATCTCGGCTTTCTTGACTCTCACATATCTCTCCACAAACTCGTTGCTCGCGAGGAACTTGGACTTCTCCTGCTCCTCTTCAAGCGCGCGTAGAGCCTCGCCGAGATCCGCAGGGAGCATCTTGCTGATCCGCAGCTCAGCCATCTCCTGCGGCGTCAGCTTCGCCGGATCGCCGCTACAGTCGCCCCAGGACTTCACGCTCGTGCCTGTCCTGATGCCGTCGAGCCCTGCAGATATCACTGCCATCGCGGCGAAGTACGGGTTCGCGAGACCGTCCATGACCTTGAGCTCCCAGTGGCTCTCACCGTCGCACTTGCGCAAGGGCGCTTCCTTGTTCTGCGTGCCCCAGGTGACCCAGCGGCCGCCTGCCCAGAAGCTGTCGACCATGCGCTCATAGCTGACCGGGTTGGGGTATGTGATGGCCAGGATAGCGCGGAGGTGATCGAGGATGCCACCGTAAAAGAAGTCGTACTTCTCCTGGGCGTCGGCCTTGCTGGTCTCCCTGGTTGCAACAGATAAGTGCATGTGGCATGCCGATCCACACGCCTGCCGGAAGGGCTTCGGATGTAGGGTCACCCTGAAACCATGCCGGGCCGCCACAGACTCGACGATCTGTCTCGTGTGTAGTAGCGTATCGCATGCCTCCATGGGCGGGAGAGCCGGTAGAACGATCTCGTACTGACCTGGGGCACTCTCAGGGTGGAACATCTCGATGTTGATCTCTGCGAGGTCCAGGGCTTCCAGGATATCGTCCATCGCGGAGCTGAAGCTGCTCTCACGACCCCAGTCGGCAAGAACTCGAGACATCGACCACGCATGGCCATCGTTCGGGAGTAGCTGGTACTTCTCCTGTTCGTTCGAAGCATCCGTCGTTCTCTTCATGACGACAAACTCAATCTCGAACCCCATCAAGAATGACAACCCCATGTCGGCAGCTCGTTCGAGTGCGTTGCGAAGCGAAGTCCGTGGGCACAAAGGCGTAGAAGTCCCATCCTCGGTAATGGTTCCAAAACAACTGGCGTGCCCCTTGACAGGCCCGGCTCTGAGTGTTGTCCAGTCCACCTGAAGCGTGTACATCCCTGTGGGTGCGACACCTGGCGCGGCCATGTCCATCTGTAGCAATCCGAGGGAGGCCTTTGTGATGGACACAGAGAAATTTTCATCCTGGCCGAGCTTGCGATACACTTCCTTGATCGGGACCAGTCTGCATCTTGAGCTGGATGTGTAGTCATGCCAGTAGATGCGTAGCCATTTGGCGTCCAGGGTACGGAGTTGTGCTATGATCGGGACTTGGACTCTCTGCGCGTCAGCTGCACTCTTCTTAAAAGTGGCAGAAGGCTCCGTGACAAAAGGGGCATCCACGGGAGTCGGATCTTGTAATTGCAGATTATACAGCTTATTAGAGTTGTTGAAGAACATGTCCTCAACGAGTTGAATCGCCTGCGTCTGGCTGATATCGCCAGCATGCACAAGCTCCCCGATGACCTAAAAAGTGCCAGAGTCAGCAGAAGCACGGTGGAATTAAATCCGACAGAATCGAGCAACTCACAGATTTGAACACGGAGCGAGCTTGCACTGTAGCGAGAACATATGTCTCGGGAAACCAGTGGCCATCAGTACTCCACAGTATCTTCGTCCATGGGCACACCTCGAGGATCTGCCTCAAGATCGCGTCCTGGCCATGGCGGCTGACCATGGGAAAGACCTCCCCGATATCCGCGTAGACGTTTGCGTAGTGGGCCGCGAGATAGCCCATCTCCCTCGTCCACGGGTAGCCGCTGTGGAGCAGCACGATTGGCACCTTTGGATAATCGCGTATGAACTCCTGGAGGTGGGAAGGGGAAGACCGTGTCAGGGTTATGTCGTTGTCACCAAGGCCGGTATGAAACTGGAATGGCTTCTTATGAGGACTTTCCTCGTCTGTGATAGCTTGTGCTGTCAAGTGCACGAAGAATTGGTTGACGAAAGGGTTGCGCAGTTTGTAACGCTTTTTCGTGTTCTCCAACAGGTCAGTCTCAAGTGCCTTCCGGACCCGAGTCGTGTCGAGTTCGCAAAACTGTGAGATATCAAGGCCGCTCCTGTAGCAGATGATGGACTTGAAGCCGACAACTTCTGGATCTTGGACTGCCCCGTGGACTGCCTGCGTGAACGCGTCGATTATCTTCTCAACGTGCCACGCAGTGAGACTGCAGTCTCTCATGGTCCCTGGGTGCTCTGCATAGCGCCGCTTGATGAGGAACTCTGCCAGCGCCTCGATGCGGACGATGCGCTTGCACTTGCTGCGCGTGAACTGGTCGTGCCACGAGTACTCGTAGATCTGCTCTGGATTGTCGAGGCCATCATCAAGAAGGAGCGTCTCGATCCCCCCCAGGCACTTTCTCGTCCACGCCTCCGGATCTGTGCTGCGGATCTGCTGGATGCTGGCTTCCACATGGGCCCAGTTGTCATTGCATCCGAGCATGGAAGCCAGCTGTCTGGTGGCTCGAAGATGCGGTAGGCTGTTAGGATGCTCGGCAAGTGCATCTCCGTGAGCCTCGCTTGCGATCGACAACAGCGGGTACTTGTTGAGATACTCTGGCCTCAGCAATGGGTGTGCGTGGTTGTCGATAATTGGACATTTATCAATGGCCTTATAAAGCCGATCGAGACCTTCGTGAGGTGGCATCGCTTTTGAGATCGCAGTCAGATGTGCGACTGTTGTCAGTGTGCTCAAGGGGCAATCGTCACATCAAGAGTCGTGACGAGAGATGAAAGAAAACCATGGCTGTCACAATGCGGTGAGCGTCTGACGAGGTGTGAGGAGTAAGAGTAAGCAAGGCATGCATTGCTACTGCCACGCGGAGCGGGAATGGCTGACTTCTGGGCGTCTGCAGCAGAGGTGCAGTGTGCCCCGACAGTGCTGCAGGTCTCGGTACTGCTGGCACGGCTGACGGTGCTTGCAACACGGCATACTTGCATGGCGTGATCCGGACAGGCCAAACCGCGCACTGCACAATCAAGTCGGGGCATTCGGCGTGATATTGGCATCTTGTGCCGCTCCAACATGTCACGTCTCACGAGCTCTCGAGGAACTCCTCCCCACCATCCACATCCGGGAACTTCTCCCTCAGGAAGTTCAGCGAAAACCGGCGGCACTGCTCGTACGCCTTCTCGAACCCGTCGCGCCCGCCATAGTACGGATCCGACACGCGCTCCTTCTTGCCCGTGCCCGAGAACTCGCCAAACAGCATGACCTGCGCCTTGGCCCCGTCCTTGGCGCCGGGTCGCTTCGCCCACCGCTGCGCGTCCTCGAGATTGCTGTGGTCCATGCAGAAGATGTAGTCAAAGTTCTGGAAGTCGCTGGTCCGGAGCTGTGGGCGTGCGTGTGTAGTTTGGTCAGTATCTCTTCATGGCAGGGCGGGGTGAGAGCAGCGCCGACGGGTTCCGTGGAGGCTCATGTGAAGGCAGCGAGGCGTACCGTCCGTGCTGCGTGCGTGTAATCCGTGATCCCATGATCCTCAAGCGTGCTCATTGTCCGCGAGTCGGGCTCGTCCCCAGTCTGTCCATCCGTCAGTCATACTCCCCGTCCACCTCGTGGAGCCACGGCGCGGAAGGTGAAAAGAAGGGCAGCATACATGATATCCTCCCGTTCCGCAACTATCGACAGTCCCAATGTGTTCCCGGTACGGCGACCCCTCGCCGAGCGCCAGGTGCCGAAACACCCCCTCACCCATTGTCGACCGGCATATGTTGCCCAGGCAGACGAACAGCACTGAGACCTTCTCTCCGCTCCCGCCCTCGTTTGGTGGCGCCATTGCTTCCTCGTTCGTGGATTGTCGTCTGCGTGCGGGTTTGAGGACTGGTCCGTCTCACTGCGGAGGAATTGCTGCTGGTGTTGCGCGAGCGCCTTCTTGGTCTTGGGAGCTGGAGCTGCCTACCGGTGGAAGAATGCGGGGCGAGCTTGTCGTGTCAGTGAGCTTTATGCGGGTTGTCTCTATTCGCCAACAGTGATCGTCCTCCGATGGCACTTATTGTGAGAAGGGTTAGGGAGGAAGTGAAAGAGTCATTCTCGCGCGGCGTGTCGATCGTTGCGTATGGTCCAATATGACGACGGCCCACCCCACCTTGGCCGCTGCCCCGAACGCAGAGTTGGGAGGGCTGCATGAACAATCGCATTCAGCATTGCAAGTCAATTCCCGTAAAGTGCAATTCGTGTACACCGACCACATCGAGTTGGAGATGGGCAAGAAGATTTGAGACAATCAATTCTCATGTTTGTCATTCACTATCTAGCTGTGCCTCGTGCAGGCTCGGCAATACAAGTCCAAATCCAAGACTCCCCAACAACGGCACAAGATGCATCCACAAGGTTCATAAGTGCAATGCGACCTTGTGCCGTCGCGGATCCGGCAACGCGGAGAGGCCTTTGCGAGGCCAGACAATAGCACTCGCAGCCGTCATTGTGACAGCGAGCAAGTTGCTGTTGCCATCTCGGTGACTGGAGAAATAAACAGGAAGATCCTTCAACGCCAGTGTCAGAACCCGACGTGGCGAGAATCTGTTCTCAAGAAGTGAACATCCTCCGACACGGGCTCGAAGACCCTCCAAAAAGTCGAAAACAAACAACGCGAACAAGGACAGGACACCGGAAACAAGCCATGAATGCGGAACAGAACACCCCGAAGCCTTCCGACAGTCCTCGGACAAGTCGAAATCAGCTAGCGAGGCTGAATGCAGTCGTACGGCGCCCTGGAGAAGATCAACCACTCCAGTGCAATGGTCGTAATGAGAAAGGAAGTGATGAATAATGAACGTGTGATCGTGAGGCGTAGAGAAAATCGAAGAGCCATCTATGCGGAGGGGCTGCTGCTCTTGCGCTTGTCAGCGCTAGTCAATACGAGCCTTGTCTTGCGCTGACCATCGGCAAGCTCCTCTTTGCCAGGACGTTGAGCACCGTTCTTGAACACGCTGGCAAAACTGCCATCGCTTTCGCATGCGCTGTTGAGGCTCTCATGGCTCCTGCGGGTCTTCTGGCGAGAACCCGGGCGCTCAGAGCCGATGGCACCCCAGCTTCCGCTGGTCGAGGTGCGCGAGCTGGCAAGGCTGGGTTCAGCATCGCCAGAGAGGCTGCCGGAGCCGCTACGCCCAGAGTCTGACTCGTCATCGGTCAAGGGGGTGGCCAGCTCCTCGGCACACTCGGAGACTGGGCTCATGCTGCCGCAGCTGCTGCCGGTGCCTTTGCGTCGCTCCAAGCCAGCTTTGACGAGGTTCTTGACCGCAGAGCGGCGGGTCCGGGTTGCAAAGTTCTTGCCCCCCTCGAAATGGGTGGTGGGCTTGGCCTTGAGCTCCTCAAGCGCTGGAGGTCCGCGAGGCTGGCGAACAGGGTGCTCACCGGCACGAGCCTGGCCAGGTCCGTACCCACTGGCGACAACAGGAGACATGGGGAAGGCGGCAGTCTTGGGACCAGCGGAGTTGGGCGCCTCCTCGATTGTGGCAGTGTTGTTGAGGGTAAGCTTGGCAAGAGACGGGGCCTTCTTATGGCCGCGGCGGAATGCATTGGCGGACGGAGGTGGGAGGGGCTCATGCTCGGCAGCAAGTTCGACCTTCTTAGGAGGACTGTTGGTGCGGAAGAAACCCTGCTGGTTCTCAATTGGGGGGGAAACCTGAACACGAGGAGTGCCATTACGCTGCTGCTGCTGATCGAATGCCTGCGGGGTGGCAGGATTCTGGTCCATGTAGCTCTGACCAGCCTGGCCTTGGTCGACGTAGTAGCCCTGCTGACCAGTAACTGGGTCATAGTAGGCGTAGACATTCTGGTGAGTGGGCATGACCTGAGCCATTGACTGCTGCAGGCTGTTGAGCTGCTGTTGCTGCTGCTGGTACAGGTTCTGAAGGGCGATCTGCTGCTGGTACGAAGCCTGGCTGTTGAGGTTCAAGCCCTGGAACTGCTGTGCCGCCGCCTGTACATTGAGAAGCTGCTGCTGAAGACGCTGCTGCTGCTGGGCCAGATACATGTTGGTCGCAACGAGCTGGTTGTACAAGTTGGGGTCCATCTGTTCCTGCATCTGTTCGTCGATGACAATCTCGGGAGGGGCAAGAATCTGCTCAGTAGTGTAGTGCTGCTGGTTGTAGCGTTGTTGCTGCTGAGCCTGCTGCTGCGCTTGCTGCTGCGCCTGGTGAGCCTGCTGCTGAGCCTGTTGCTGCTGCTGCAACATTGCGCGCTGCTGCTGCTGCTGAAGTTGAGACTGGCCCTGACTGGCCATTCGGGGAAGCGAGGTCTTGGGGCCGTTCATGTGTTCCTGAACAGAATGCATACCGCCACCGCGGCTGAAAGCCTGCGCCTGGGAAGGGCCGGTGGTGGTAGGTGATGCCAGACCGAATGAGGCGGCAGTAGCCGACTTCGGGGCCGTACGCAAACCTGCAAGCAGGTGGGAGCGACTAGTCCGTGGAGTGGGAACGCCAGTATCATTCGGGTCCATGGATTTGGCAGCATCAAAAGAGAGTGGCTTGATGTTCTGAGCGCCGCTACGACGGGAAGCAAGGCCACCGGCGGGCATGCCCATGCCAGGAGGCGCAGCGAAGCCGTTGTGAGACATTTGAGCAAAACCGCCAGTGTTCATACTCGGAAATTGCGATGGTAATGTGAAACTGAGAAATGTGCCTTGAACTTCAAGGCTGACAGAAGTGTATGAAGGAGGCTGATATCCGCAGGAAATGGAGTACCAGAAGGAAGTATTACAACCAGGTAATGGTCAATCTTTCGCAGATGGATGCGGAGAGATTTGTATGTGCGTATTAGAGAGAGTGGTGTAAATGCTGTCGCCGTATCAAACGCGATGTGCCTGATGGATATCCAGGCAGTCTGAGAAGACGTCTATTAAGGTGTGGCGACAGATGTCGGCGAGGTCGGAATAACCAAGAAAGAGCGTTGTCGAGAGATCTGCGGTACCGAAGACCTGCGCGCTGCGACTGGGCAGTCTTTGAACTCAGGTGGTCAACAGTCAACTGGACCACAGGAGATGCGTGCAGCGGGTTTGGACGAGGCGGGAGATCGCAGTCGAGATGATCTCAAAGTTGGGTGGTGATTATTCAGAGTGTCGATGAATGTCGATTGGTGTGTGATGCAGAACGACTCGGCAGAGTGGTTATGAATACAGAATTAAGAACTTGGTTGTGTGTCGAGGTCTGCTGGGAGCGGGAGTTTGTTGTGGATCTGACGATGAGAGCGGAAGTCGACGGGTTGACCAGGAGCTTGAACGATCTTTCTACACTTGTTGAGCTGCTTCCCCTTCTGATTTGGAGCTGACAATGACGCCGACGGCCGGGTTGTTGGTGGATGGAGGTCGAGGATTGCGAGCAACCAGTGCGGTGGTGTGCTGTTGATTCTAGTGGCGAGGCAGAGGCGGTGACTGATGAGGCGGATGGATTGGCGAGGCGGAAGCCACAAGAGTACACGCGGACTAGAAAGAATAGGCCAAGGCAGAAGGAGGAAGGCGGGCGCAAGGAGAGAGTGAACGAGCCGTGGGGGAGGAGAGAGGGAGAGATGAAGAAGGTGGTGATGGAGGGAAAGCGAGAACAATTGAAAGGAGCCCGGCCAGGCCGCACGCACTCTGGGCTGGGCAGGCCCATGCCCTTCGTTCTGTGCAGGCACTGCACCTCGCACCGCCAGGCAGGGGTTCGGGGTGGGCCCAGGCAGCGCACGTCGTGGTCGTCCTTCCCCACCCTGCCATCGCGGTGTGAGCCAGGGCCGGGCAGGCCCTGCACCCCCAGCCAATGATCTCGTGTCAATGGCCCGCCTTTGGGCCATCGTGCACACTGTGATGACTTGCAGCCGCCCCCGCCACCCCGTAGTCCGTTGCGCGCTCGTGCACAGTGATAGTATTAGTTGACACCGTACGACACCCGCCGCTGTAGCCCCAGCGAGCTAGCGTTAGGCGCCACCCTCGTGCCCTGCTCTCTCATCACGAGCACCTGGGCATTTCACTACTCGTCCGACGCGGAACTTCGAATCGCCTGTGAGCGAAAATAGGCTCGGCTTCAGCACAAAGCTACGTCCTCTGTCCTCCGTCATTGAGAGACCATCCGCGACCTTGACTCGCGTTGACGGCTGGCACCGTACCGCACCACACACGAGTATCCAGGCCGCTGCATCGCTGGCAAGCGCGGAGCCAGTCGACCCATCGATCGAAGCACGCTCGACACTTCTAGCCATCCACACCGTCTCTGGGCCACTTGAGCTGTGCAATCCCACTGGCCAGCACCGGTTGTGCTTTGCACGCGTGGTGGAACCTCGGCCGACCAACCACGTCGCTCTCAGGGCACGCCGTCAGGGATCAGGCTGCACCGCTGCTCCCCTGCCACGAACGAGTCGGGCCAAGCTCCCTCCGGACAGGTCGACTGCTCCTCAAATAGATGGCAGATGGGATGGGCGGGGACAGTCGACGGTCGCATGGCTTGTCGACAAGAGTGCTGATCACGACGGCCAAGAGCGCCCGCACGACAGCCGCCGGGTCTGAACATCGGACTGGAGCATCACGCCAGCGGGTAGCTCCACATGGCCATCGACAATGTGCCTAGGACCAAGTTGAACGTTAGCAAGCCTGCGATACACCTGATGTCTCCCCAGCACACATCAGGCCCCAAGTAGTGCCTCATGTCTCGCCTAGGCTTTCCGTGGAGCAGGCCGAAGAATGCCTTCAGCCCTGTGGAGGCAACACTGCGCAAGCTATCGATCAAAATCCTTCATCGGAGTTCAGGAAGTCTGGGCTGTCATAGAGCAAACTTGCCTCCACCGTAATTTCAGACGACACCGACTAGCTGCAGAAGCTCATGCCCCATCCTGTAGCTCCTCTCAATTGCTCTTATTTGGACTCCTTTCCCCACGAAGTCGACCGTCGATGCTCGAAAACGTAGGCACAATCAGGAATGTCAGCTCTGCACGGGACCTTCCGGTCACTGTCTTCAGCCATACCACGCTCGGAGAGAATGGAGACAGCTCTCGGGCGGCGACACATGGAAGAGCTGGGGCAAGCAGATCTGCGGTCGGCATGTTTCATATTGGCTCATCGCAAGGGTGTGCATAATGCCCACAGTCCCCTGGAGCTCCCAGGACCCCCTGAACGAGCAGGACGCCGAGGGACGAGCTTGACCACCACGGCCAGTGTGGCAAATGTGCTCACGTCTGTTGTCCCCGTATCTTTGATCATCGCGAGGGATCACCGACAGCTCCTCAGAAAGGACCCTTGCGCAGCCTGCACTTAGCCACTTAGCAATACTGTATGTACAGCTATCGGCAAGCCGGCATTTCGACGACTTTGTCAAGCAAGTGGCCACTAGGGCTCCTGCGCTCCTTCAGCCACAAAGATCGCCACGAGTCATCCATCAAACTGGTGCACTCCATGCGTTAAGTCCTTATGCACGCAGGAGATTGTCATTGAGCCACGGACCCACCCACGTCGGGAAGGAGATGTGCCCGGCCACGGAGCGTAGCTGGCGAAACCGCCGTCCTTTTTAGGGAGGTCCTGTGAGCCACGCAGACGCTGCAGAGGCTGTCCCACGGACTTGCTGTGCGTTCAGCTTTACTAATATGTACTCCGTACCTGGTGCGCCCATGTTCCTGGCTTCAGCACAAGGTTGACACCTGGAGGTTGCACATCAGGCAAGGGGGGACCGTTGAACCCTTGCCATCAGGTGCCATCAGGTTTCGCAAGCAAAGCAGGATATCTGAGACACATGATGACTCCCCGTCCATCCACAACGCTCTGTGAAACTGCTCCTCAGGTCACTTCTGGAGCTGCAGAACAGGCTTGTGGGGAGCAGGGCATTGAACATGCTGTCAGACTGGACCAGGCCTGCATCAGTCCATCCCCGGGCAACGCAGCTGAGCACGTGCAACGTAGCAAGACGAAAAAGAATGGCTGTCGAGCTGACGCTTGGGAAGGCTGATACAGAAGCTCCTGCAAACTGTGCACGATATGTCTTTGTCTGGCAATTCGTAATCCATCGTTCATCCTCGGCTTCTTTGGCATGCACAAGGCCAACCAACGCCCACAAACAACCAGAACTCGTGCCGTCCCGCCGTCCGGACATACTCAACACGCCCAGGGGGGCTTTCTTTCGCTTCCGCCATGGGCAGTATGAAACAAGCGCGCGGTGGTCTGCTCCACGCCCACCTCCCTGACCTCCAGATCCCATGGAATGGGGCAAGAGACGCGTGCGCCTCGCCAGGACTCTTTGTCGCAGACTGACCATGGGCAACTGCGATCCTTGCCTCGATGGCAGCAGTGGCCACTCTTCGGGCTGTTGTGATCTCGAGCGCCTCGGGCGCTTGCCTCCACAGCACCAACAGATAAGTACCAGATGTGTACCAGCTCGCTAGGGTGTATACTCGTCTTTATGTAAGCGTATGCTCGACAAACGCTTGCATGATCGACAAGCCAGTGCCCGCTGAGCACTTCACGACTGCGTGGCCGTCGAGTCCGTCCAGCGGTCGCTGGGATCAGATTTGGCCACAAGTGCATGTTGGCACATGTCACCATGCAAGCCTCCCTGCAGGTGCCATTGTGCTCGTCACCGCATACGAGGGGCTACCGCACTGGTGGCTGGCGCTTAAATCCTCAATACAGGGCCGGCTCACTGTGCTCGCGACCACACAACAACCTGGCCGTCCCATTCGCCGACGCTGCTTTTTATCGGCTGCGGAGGCGCACATAATTATAACGTGCTGTGATATGGAACCAGCAGTGGGCACTTGGGCATTCACCGTGGATCCGGGCCATGCTTGCGTCAAAGTCGCCGGGACGGCTTTGTGCAAGCGCCCTGATCCAGCCCTATGATAAGGCGTCAAGTAGCAGTGCTTTGGGATCTAGCCAGCCTGCAGGCTGACGAGACAATCCCATGCTAACTGCTTTTCACTCCCGCCATAAGGATGGCATGGCATACATTTGCCGATCAATGGGCAACGGTGCTGCTGTCAACCCCTCAACAACCCCTCAGCAAGCATGTCCAATCCGCAGTGTGTGCCTTCCCCCGCGCGTTGTGCTTGCTTTTCCCTCGAGACTGTGCAGCGGGGTCCTGAGACGAAGAATGTTATCTACTGACGGTGTGGACTGTTGCGAAGCTCATTGCAGCATGGAATAGATGGGTCGACGAGAATGGGAACCAATATCGTGCCGGTCGCGCCCTACCCTTGACGTTAACCGACCGCCTGTATACTATGCGCAACAGCATTATAGCTTCGACGGTGTGGTTTCACGTCGAAAGCTCTTCGGGGGGTGTCGACGAGCTGACCAGCCAGCTGTACCCCGCGTTGACGCGTCGACGTAGGGCCACATGACAGTCTGATGCACATCAGGATCCAGCAGCGTACTCGGAAGAAGCAAAAAGCAGAGAGAGCTAGCGTGTAGATGCTCGTAGTCTACACGCGCCCTGGAATGCTGCCGCGGGCGCGCCACCTCCTCCTCAGCTCCTCAGCTCCTCAGCCCGACGGATGTCTCACATTCCTGAGCTGCTCTATTGTGGTGAGAGAACAATGACGGCTAGCGTGATCTTCTGGTTGGCTGTCGGTTTGCCAGGCTTAATTGGCAGGAAAATTCATTTTGGGTCGTCTCTTGGCCCGTGTAGAGGGAGGCTTTAGGCCGTGAACCGTGTACATTATTGTGTTTTTCGTCGTCTAACAGATGTATTCTGAAGTCTGTGGCTCTCGGAAATATGGTTGTTGGAAGATGGTAAGTTCCCGTGAACAAAGACACCGAGCTAATCGGGCATGTCTGCCTCTCTCTTGTTGCTTGGGGTGGATTCCAATGTCTCAGTGAGTTTTATCAGATCGGGAATCTTGATGGACAGGGAATCTGGAAGGAGAGCGCTATTGATCCGTCAGTCTACAAGCTTGGCGAGTTTTCAGGCACTCGTGGACCCAGAGCTGTTTGAAATTAAGCAAAGTGCTAGAGCGTGGTCATTATTGCGGTCTCTGGCGCGCTCGCAAGGAAGCCTTGTTATCTAGGGACGTATCACCATGGCCGAGAAGCGAGTTGATTGGAGATTGGGGTTCACCTCGTGGTCGCCACCCAGGTTCGGGAGACGCCGATTGGCCTCATGTGGAACGAAGCCAGGCTACACCATGTCTTCTTTCACATTATAATCCATCATATGAGATGAAAGAGCTAGAGAAGCGGACGGCTTGTAGTTAATATTTACAAGAATGTTGTCGGTCGCCGAGTGCCGCCCTCCTATCTCATGACTACATGTAGCGTAGGGTTCAAGAATTTAGCCCTATGTGCCGGTTGGATGAGAAGATCGACAGAACCGGCAAGGAACAATCGTTATCGTGCCCAACGAGATATCGTCTTCACTTATGGAATCCCGGCCGGAGAAAGTTGTTATGTTCTCCCGAGATCGACATCCGAGGTTCTCAGGAACACTAACAGAGTCTTATCTCCTCCGACCTGGGTTTGAAGCGATCCTTCTTCGACACTTTCACCCTGTCCAGCCTTCCCCATTTGTGCCTGCTTCGAGTGAACCTCCAGGCAATTGGCCATTGTGACAGAAATCCCCCCGCTGTAGTAGCCAACCTCGATAGCATGCGAACTCTTATACTGTTGGGTGATCCGTGATTTACCCCTGTTAATAATCTCAAGTCAATGAGGGGTCCTAGGGACGTTGTTCTCTGACCTTGACCGAAGGCAGAATCAGATTCTCAAAAAGTCCAATAAGTAATGGTCGATACGTCCATCACCAGCAGAAAAAAGACGCCCTATTAATGGTGCACTGCACTAGCCTCTCCTACGACCTTAACAGACCATGTTTGGACCGGTTTGGACGCGAGGCAAAATCCACATAAACGCCGAAATACTTCTCCCCTTCTTCTTTCTAGCTATACCATGCCTGATGTGATGGCTTCCTGTTCAGATGCATATCATAGTTGAAAGCTGACCTTGAGATCAACGATTATAACAGTACCAATCTCAGCGCGATCGCAGTGCGAGCTCTTTCGGCGGTATGGGTTCAGTGGTGCGCCACCAGACACTGCTGGGGACATGCTGGGGTTTTCTTCTCAGCAACGTGGTCACAGAGAACATGGCCGAAGGTGGTAATGTCTTGGAGATGAGTTTAGAATGGTCTCTAGACCTGCCTGGGTAATATTTCCCCACCGCCTTGATCTGAAAATGCCCATAGGACGTGCCCGAGATGCTGTAGTAAGTCTCACTTCTTGATTGAAACGCTCTCAAAGATGCGATATGCCGACACCGGCACTGCCAGTGAAAAAGCGTACCTCATGCCACTCCCCTGGAATTTTCCATGTGCTTCATCCGGTCGGAGTTTTGAGATCATCAGGATCGAGTGATGCCTACACGTGCACATCTATCTGCTCAACGCTATATCTTGGGTAGTTTCTGACACAATGATATGCTTTCGTCCCTTTCTGGGGACGGACGCGAACCCCAGGACGAGCGAAATGCAGGCATTTGAGGGTATTGCTGCCGAAAGACATGCCATGAGCTTCAACCGATTTTTGAGCGAACCCGTGCTCAGGTCGTCGCCATTCGATTGAGGTAGGCGCAGAACCTCTTGTCTCTTTCCATTGAACTCATCTTCAGAAAACTACATGCCCACGAAGAATAAACATTCTACACCGACGACAGTGCAACAGTATGCTACTACATGGGAGTAACTATTTGGCTCGTGATTCTTGATGGAAATTTGTAGCAAGACACAGATCCGCGGGCAGTGCCGCAACTAGAATTCAAAATAGGGAACATGAGACGGCCGGGGTTTCCCTGGGAACGACAACGCCCCTATCTATCATCCATGGTTCCACTACAGGCCGGCCTTAGCATGAACTGCGCGTGAGGAGCCCCCCAGGAGATGATCGCCGGCGTAGATACATAGACTACCAGACGGGCGGCCTAGTATTGTACTGTCCGAACTCTAGGGTCTCCAGCAAAGGTGCGTTTGGCCAAATACCGCTGCCTATATCACGCAGATTCGGAGCATCAAATGCTTGAGTAGCTTCATCGCCGGGTACGGGTCCAGATTTCAACTTCGGACGGGCGATTCCTTTCAATGAGCGTACCTGCTGGCATACCTGCTTCACTACCCGCCCGCAAAATTCATGTCTCATAGTAGTCCTTTCAGTCATGATCATCTTTCATGTGTCTCACAGCCCACCTCAGTACGGTACTCTGCCAGAGAAGAATCCCGAGTATCTCCAATCCGGAGTCTTCCCTATTGTCATCGCCACCAGTTCTAGTCCTGACTTCTACCAACCGAATAGAGGACGCCGCTGACAGCTCACATGCAGGGTAATGACAAGTGACCAGCCCGTCAGAGTAGCATAGACCGCCATAGGTTGTTACTGATACATAGCCTTGACTCGACCGAGTTCCTTTTGATGGTAAGGGCACATCGGGGACAGGCCAAGTATAATCGACAGTTCACTACATGAGGTAGCTGTGTCGTACGAGCTACTGAGTCGATAAGTACCAAAAAAACCCACCATTGCAGAGGAACACTTGATCTCGTAGAGCTGTTGTCTTGTGTATACACGAAAAAGACGCCCTGCAACTAGGTTGAGCTGGGGATTTTCTACCTGGAAACACCTACCACGATCTAAGAACATCCTGAATGCAGTCTGGCTGGCCCAGGACACGGCTGTTGTGGGATGCCGCTCAGAAGCTCACAGAGTACGTGGAACGGCACGGCTCCCAGAAACGTGCTCGGGACCGACAAGAAGTATGATTATCCGACATGACGCGCGACCAGTCCCGAACGGGGATGCTTACGTTCTCGAGCATTGGATGCGAGCAAGGATGCCCGGAGCCCGATCAGACCAAGAACGTGGGCATTCCAAGACACGCATCACCTTTTCTCAGCCAGTCTACTCGAGCTCGGGCTTCATGCCATGTCCGTTCGCTTTCCTTCGTGCTTTTCTGAAGAAACACTCTTCTCCTATCCTCCCACTCCATGGCGTAGGGAACCACTAACTGACGTTCCCCTTTCCTTGTGACCCGGTATCCATGTCATTCCTCCTTTTGGGCTGGAGTCCTAGAAGAAACGGCCGGCTGCAGTCCGAAGAGCCCCAGCTGGATTATCCCAATGCGGCCTGCACTCTTCAAAGCACAGACAGCCTTGTCTCTCATTAGAACGCCTGCTGCTGCTGCTGCTCGTCGTTCTGCTCGGATTATGTTGACCCTGTAATTTGCCCTGCGTCCAGCCTTGTGGTTACGGCAGTTACTCCCTTACCTGCATGGAAGCGAGGACTTTGGCCATGGCGAGAGGGTTCTCGAAAACAAGGGGCTGGTCTTGGGACGGACGCGCGCGCCTCGTTCGCTGGCCAATCACAGCCCACAACCAACCGTGGTTTCGCCCCCAAATGGCAAGTGTTCCAAGTTGCGAAAGTGTGGGGTAGGGTAGGGCGAGCTTCCCCCGCCTAACGTCGTATTTGATCTCATCCAACAGCTGGAGCCTGTTCCTCTCACTCGGCACTTTCTCTGCTGCTGGAGACGGGGAACGGGAGGCAATCGTTCGGACTTTGGCTCCTACGATACGACCATGTCCAGTGTAGAGACCACCCTCCCCCCACCTCCCCCTTGCGTGCAGGGCATGCGTGCATCCATGCATTCATGGCATGGGCAAAGTCGACAGTCGTCATGCCGCGCCCCGCGCTTGCTTGCTGAGTGTAAGCAGCCCTCGGTGCCGGCACTGCGCTTAATATCAAAGTTGGCAGGCAGCCTTGTCTGAAGCCCCCGGTCCGTCAGCAAGCCAAGGAATGTAGGATCAGCCCTACCAGCCCGCCCCCCGGTCGCGCGGCCGTACTCTTGAGATATTCTTGGTACCGGCTTGCCAGCGTGCGTCTCTTTGCCAGGGAATGCTTCCCCGGCCCCGGCCAACCACGTCGTACGGATCAGCAGGCTTGCGTGATGATCGGCGGGCAGGGCGTGACGTGACTTCCGGTGCCCGCTCCGCTTGCAGCTGAGGTGGCAGGTAACGGCCTTATCTTTCGGGGCAAAAGTGCAGCATGAAGCTGGAAGCTCCAAGATGGCTGGTTCGCCCCCTGGCAAGAGCTATCAAGGCAGCCCTGCTGAAGTCGTGATACAGGAAACAGAGCAACGGGCAGCCAGTCACCAGGCTTCGTCAGCACGTACAACGTCGAGGTCCTGGTGGAGGATTCGGGACGGAGTACGTAGCACAACCAAGCGAGGCCTACGGTTAGAGCTGGGTTCCGGTGTTTTTCAGCAATCATTTATCGAAGTCACCGCCATCCCCACCACTGTCGCTGTGGTCACGACTGTTGGTGGGATTTTGGTCGAGGGTCATGGAATATGGCGGCTTCATGTCTGTATTAGTGACGCGCTGCTCCGTTCACAGAACAACTGTGCGGTCATTTGAATCCTTCCTTTTCCAGACCCAGGAGGGCCTCTCGACACCAAAACAGAACAACACCGTCAACTTCAGGAACACATCTTGCGAGTCAAATGACCATTAGTTACAGATACAGTAATCATCTCGATGCTTCACATGACGAGGTTTCCAGAAGGAAAAGGAAAAAGAAATTCGTTATTCGTAGAGGTGCCCTGCCGAAGCTGTTGTCGTGCCATATGTGCGAGAAGAATGCAAACACTACGGCTCTCGGTCTTTCGTTCTTGGTGAAGCAGTAACATCAGAACAGCATCTGATGCTTGCTTTGCTGGTCCCAGCACAGTGTCGAAGACATCTTTTGTAAGCCAAAGTCTGGACGTGTAAGCACGACTTCTCGATCAATGGCGCCTGTCTTCAGGCCGAACATTTTCACCGTAAAACCCTCCACCCTCCTTGCCTTCTGATTCCAGGCAAGCAAGACAGACGCCACCGCCGTAAACCCGTGTGTGGCGCTTCCAGCCAGCACCAGCGTCATCCAAGACCGAGATGATCTCTCCTTGTATGTTCATATCTCGAACTATCGCAGCTCCGTGTACAGTAGATGTGGAGGCCGACTCATGATGGTGCAGAGACATGGTCGAGTCATTCGCCGCTGTCTCATCACCACCGATTTGCATGACCTTCGTGTATGATCTGCGCCGTGGAGTCGCAGACAGAACTTTCTGGTGATTGACAGCGGTGGAAGATGACTCAGGCATGGGCATTGAATCCATTGTTGCAGACATGTAGTCTGGATTTGGGAGTCCGAAGAAGGTTTCGTCGACTTTGCCCACAGCAGGCCGTGAGGCCCGCTCATCGAAACTCAAAGAGCTGGGATCGAGGACAGGTGGAGTCAGCGGCGGTGGTGGCCGTGGTCGGTTCTGCATTTTCCAGCTTTGCGTGCCTGATGCCTGACTGATTCCCTGCCTCTCTCGGGGTTGAGCTGGCTCGAAGTCGTATCTTTCAATCTTCTCGGTGCTTAATGCCCAGGGAATTTCGTCCTCCTTGGATTGTGCGTCTTGAACGGCGTGGTTGGCTGACATGAAACGCTCGAATTTGCTGACTCCACGTGACTTCCCAGCGGCCCAGAGCTGCTGCCGACGAACAGCTTCCTCAACGACGTCCGAGGCTGGATCCCGGCTAATAGTGCGACGTGATGTCGATCTAACGAATTGTATCAAGAGAAGCAATGCCGAAAAGGTCAAACCGATAACAAGGTACTGTGTTTGGGGTATTGATTCGGACTCTGATCCGGCCACCGTGTGATGGTCCGGTTCATGGGAGGGTATCGGGGACATGGTGCGGGCTGGAAGGAAGGTTTATAAGTCTGACAGGGAAAGGGCGTCCGGGGTAAGCGCCTTGGGAGTGCAACTTTGCGACAATCCAAGCCTAAGCTAGCTATGTGGAACTTTGTGGTGATCGTGGTCCTTGGCCTAAATGGGGGCGACCTGACATGGGGACCGCAGATGGCTTGCTGAAACCCGCGGTCAAGCCAACACACTTTCCCCAATATAGATCCTCCCCGGTCTGGCCTGTTTGAGAGGCAGTGCGATAATAGATGCGAGCTGTCGCTGTCGTCAATATGCCCGATTCTCGCGATGGTTGTCCAAATGCTAATTCGACGTGGCTTGCCGGAACCGAGAGCGCTCAATAGTGACTCCACAGCGGTGGACTGTGGAGATGGAACTCGGATGATTCGAATTTGGTTGATCGGCTTCAAGTCGTGAGCTAGCAAGGCGTAGTGTCTTATTGGCGGCTCCGAGACCTGTCCTGTTGGGATTTTAAGGATGTCTTCTTGACGATGTGTCGTCGTTGTCTGGCTTGTCAGACGGTGGGCGATGAAGACTTTACTTATGCTCACATGGCCGACACTGATTTTCCTTGGGCTGAGGAGTGCGGCATCCGCATTAGGAGCTGAATAGGCGAACGCCGTATAAGTTGGCAGCATTGTTGACAGCCACATGCCAGGGCGTGTCTCTAGAGTGAGGGTGTGGAAATCCCGAGGTCGTCAGCAGGGGAGGCGGGTCACCCCGGTTCACAATACACACTTTACGCCACGCTCCGTTTTGTCAGTCAGCCTCAATCGACATGGACTTGAGACAGTCGAGAAGAGACACGAGTCGTACAGGACTTCATCTTACTCAACGGGTTCCCTATCCGGGTCGGCTCGACCAGGCATTAATTGAGCTGTGCCTGCGTGGGGTTGGCCTGGAATGTTGACGAGCAAAATCACGGCTTCAGTCCAGCGAGGACCAATATCAGGACGTTGCAAGGTCTTTGCTGAGGATCTGGTCTTGGAGGTAGCCAACTTGAAAAGCGACCGTCGTCGTGTGGCATTTAGGCAGGAAGCAATTTGCCATCCATCTACTGTGTATACGAAGTGAGAGGCAAATCGAGCTGATACGTCGAGCGGGACGAATTTCGCCTCCAGCGTATGAAGCATACGGGTCTCCGGCGTATCTTCCAAGGTGGGTGGATCTGGCAAACCGTAGTCTAAACACGAAACTGAAGCCTCCTACTTCTTCGGACGAAACTGCTGGCTAGGGAGAGTTGCTGACAGCACTGTCGTATAACCACCAGTCAACACAATACGACAGTGCCACCACTGGCCAACAATGAGACCAACGTTTGACTCGAACTCACCAGCACAAGCCACCAATGACTGCGAGGTCTCCGAACTGCGCAATAACCAATTTGGGGCATGATTTGCGTGTCGTGGACTACCCAGCAGAAACGGCTGAGGCAGCCAGTCTGGGAGGGCGCCAGGGAAAAAGTGGGTCGTGATTTTGCATGGTCGTACCGATTTACTGGGCTCACATGGGACCAGACCTGGCCATTGTGGAACTGAATGCCTACAATATACACGAGGTACCATCATGCCGGCTGGCCGTCCTGCAGCGGTGGATTGCGTATCATTCCGAGGAAGGCTCCTCTGAAGGTACTTTGCCGTTTGCTCAGACCTGGGCGAAGGATCTTGACCGCTGGTGCAGGTGCGGGGCCTGTCGGCTGGTCGTGGCTTGTCCTTGCTGACCATGACGCCGTCGTGACCCGGCGCTGGCTGGCGTATTGGCTGTCGGTCGAGCGATTCCATCGAGATGAACGCATTGACGAGGCACGCCACCACATGACGAACAGCTCGAGGATCCAACCCCACGTTCTCGACGTAAGGTTCCCAGGTCAGAGCCACAAATCCGGCCGCACGCCCGCTTGGACAGGCGGCCGCTATCTGTACCCCGTGCCCTGTGCTGCGCCGGGTCCTTGACTGCGTCTTTGCGTCTGCCTAGTGACAGGTAGAGCCATCGGAGGCCATCGCGGAGGCCGTGCTGGAAACGAAGACCACCTGTGGACGGCGGACTCAGAGGTGGCGAGCAATGCAACGATGCCATGCCGGCGCAGTCGTTGTTGACGGTTTGGCCGTGGGGCCGAAAACGGCTAGTTTACGCCATCGGCGAGTTGAGCTCAGCTGAGCTGAGCTGAGCTTGGTGCCGTGATTCGACGGCGCCAGGGAGGTTTGACAGTGGCTGCGTGTGGAGAGGGCAAACACTGAGCGACTCGACTTGAGGGTCAGCGTCGTACGCAGACGGTAGGGTGCTGCGTAGCTCATGTCTGTGTGCCGATCGCATCTGCTCGTCGGCTCAGCTAGACGCTGTCTTGCGTCTATCGAGGGCGTGCGAGGCGGCTACTGCTCCCGTCGAGATCGAGGGTCCGGGCGGCAGCCATCGTCAGGGCAGACGGGCCCAGGCATCACTAATTACAGGCAGGCGTGAGGCAGCCTCACAACTGGCCATGCCCGCAGGCAAGAGCGAACAGCCATGGCTGGAAAGAACGATGGACGGCCGCCGTCACCCCCGCCAGCCGTCACGTGTCTGCATCCAAGCATGAACCAGTCGCAACAACTCATGCAGGCGTCGAGAGCCTCTCCGCCACTCCAAAGTACGCGCGCTGTCCAAAGCTGGCGTCCTGCGCGCGTGTCCCATGCGATGCCATGCATCTAGCGTTACAGCCGGGGCCCTCTTTCAGCTTGCAACGTGCCAGCCATTCGGCGCCATTTGCCAGGTCCAGGCCGCCGCATCCCCACGTCCACTGTCCACTTGACGAGTCCGATCCATCCCGACCGTATACCATGCTCGATGCGGACACGACAAGACGATACAACCACGCTCGCCAGCCTGCACACAATTGCGTTAATCCGCCTCCCGGATCCCTCGCATCCCCTCGAGAACCAATCGGGGTCCTTGTCATCGCTGCGTCCGGGTCGAGCTGTCCGGCCCCAGACAATGATCGACAGGAGATCGTCCCAATCGTTGGCTTCCATCACACTTCCATGCATATGTCCCTTGTGATGTTCAGCCGGCAACCATCGTGGGAAGCAACCTGGGACCTGCGGACCTCGACTTCACGTGCCAACATCTCAGAGTATCGCCGGCCTGCAGGGGCGAGTCTTCCTCCCGATACTCGTACACCTCATGCAAACTGCCATGACTGGATCTTGGCAATCTTGCCACACAAACTGCCGAAGCTGAACACTGCCGGCAAGCGGAATCCCTCCAATGAGAACGCACTCTCTATCCCCAACCGTCCGACTTGGGTCGTGAGGGCGGCTACTGAGCAAGCAATTTTATACTGCTCGATTCCACCATGGGCGCGTGCACTGGAGTCCCACCGCTGACGAATTTGCCTTCCGCTGCGCCTCATTCCTTGACACACCGTCCCTGCTTGCAAGCACGAGAGCGGGACATTTTTGTGGACGTGCCCATGGGAGTCGCCGATGACAACTTGCACTTGTTCATGTTGCCAGAAGCGGGCATCGCAGCCCGGCTACCATCAGCCACTCTCGTGCGTGTCAGCAAGAACGGTTCAATCTTCAGGGGCGTGACTAGTAGAGCAAATCATAGTAAGTCACGAGTTACAGTACAAAGGTCATACCGACGCATGCTTGGGCTGATTCACGAATCGGGAGTGACAAACATCGCCGGCCTCGCAGCTGACCAAATCCCAGCGGCTCCAGATGTGCGCATCGTCAACACCGACACGAATGATACGTCTTACGTTGGCTCCTCGGGCATCACCAAGTCAACCTCAGGCGTGGAATGATGGGATCCGAGCTTAGCGCGAGCTATGATGCGAACCTAGACCTGCCGGATGAGCCACTCTTCAGCATCGACCAGCTGATTCGACCGGGGGCACTTTGTCGAGGTCCTAGGTCAGCCTCACAAGACCACGCGGTCGCAGCCCTGCTTCTTGTTGCTCAGTCCGCAATCTCCGACTTGCTGACGCTCTCTAGATCTTGCCATAAGCACGACAAACTTCTAGCGTCGCTCTGCGAATCTCTGCACTGGGCAGTGCTTAGGCTGAACTAGCTGGGCCACCTTTTGTGTTCTTAAAATTCCTTCCCAAGAACACATCTAGGCACAAGGCTGGCTTTGGTGATCGTTAGAACGAAAGATACTATGCGGCTGTTGACAGCCTAGATTCCAGATACTGGGACTGATCTCATCAGTTGGGTAGCCTTCCCAGGACAGCTTCGGCAGCGTGTCTTTACTAATGAGCTTCTCACTTCGTCAGCTCGAGGCCCCATCGGTCCCGACCAGACGCCGAGTCGACCTCACCCACTGTAGCAGGCCTGCAGCCTTATTCCTCCTCACGGGCAAAGCCCTAGTCGATCTGCCGGGCTCTAGGATCAAGCTGCATCCACCCCTCCGGTCTTTGGGTCAGACTGCAGTCGACCAGCATGGGGTCAAGAGCGGGCACCGCGCAAATGGCACCAGATCAGGTTGTGCTCCGATGCCTGGTGGATCTTTGAGGCATGCTGCTTACTGTGCTCAATTCTTTCGGATGCTGCCTCTTTGAGAAGGGGCAGGAGTCGACCCCAGGGTACATCTCCGACACCGTGACGGAAGCCTACTGGCAATGCATGACGTGTCTGTTCGAACCTGTGCGGTCATGTGCCTGGTCTGCGTTGTGCCAGAGTGACCCCCAGTGACGTTGCCAGGAAATTATCCTTGTCGTTTGCGCCTTGTATCACTCTCGTAGGTGCTGGCGTTGGTGGTACTCTGGAGAAGTCGATGGCAAAGTTTCAAAAGGGATATGCGGCATGTGTTGGTGATACCCGAGGACGAAGACCATTTGGCTTCGAGGCGGGATTCCAGGGTCGCTGTACTGTCTCAGTGCCATTCCCCTCCATAAGCTTGACAATGTCGAGTTAACAAAGGGCCTCAGAACCCCTGGTGCTTCGCAGAAGATTTCTTTCTTTGAGGAGGCGAGGAAGAATGCTGTAAACTGAGTGGGTTGGGTGAAGGGGAACTCATCACCCTAGGACACACACACGCCACCAACGCGAACCCTAGTATGGACCACAAGCCAAGATACTTCAAAGAAAAGGAGCCCAACACCAACACCAACACCAACACCAACAAAGATCTCTAAAACTCTTGACTTGTTGATTCGATAGCTACGGTAGCCCACAGATGTCGTGTGGGGGACTGTCGAGACACTACTGGTGTTCATAGACCACTTACACAAAGTACAAAGAACGTAGTGTCGGAGATGAGAGCAAGGCATCACAAAGAGCACTAAGAGCGTTGTTGCGGATGAGCACAAAGAAGGTTTCCCCGACTTCCGCCCCGAATAGCACCACATACGTCCCTTGGCACAATCGCGCCTGCATGCTACAGTATGACTGTCAAACCTCGTCGCTGTATGGCAGGAATAATCAAAGAAGGTCAGAAAGCACGGGCTGTGATTGTATAGCATGACAAACGTTCGAAGTGTAGTATTCTCTCTTTGTCTTTGAACGGGCATCTCGCCCACATGTCGAGGATTTTGCGCGCAACCTGAAGTGTACATATATCACCATCATCAGACGAAGCCAGGGTTTTCACTGTTCAACTGCTTCCGAAACACCAGCCTTTCTTGTTCATTGCTTCTCGCAGGGTCCAATGGGGGTACTCGCGCGTCTCTTTCCATAAGACAGACAAAAGACGACATAGACAAAAGCCATAAACCCCCCAAAAAGTAAGAGAACACGAGCAACCAGCCGCGCGCAGTAGAACTGCTTCACATGTTCCTGTCGTATCTTCTGCCTTTCACCGTACTCCAACAAGAACACGCATTGTCATTCACACCCACCACGAGTTCCAGAGGCGCCGATCCGATCGTGGCGCCGGTTGTCACGGAGGGGCCACCGTCCCCGGGAGAACGGCTCTCAGTTGAGCGGGACGTCAGAGAGGAGTGTCCGGCGTCTGAGTCGTCCTTGGTTGATTTAAGCAGGGAAGAACCAGACGACGGGGGAAAAGAGGCAGCGGGAGTGGAAGCAGCAGTGCAGAACAAAGACCAGCAGAAAGACGGTATAAGCCGGTCTCCAAGTCCTGCGCTATCAATCGCACCACCGGCAGAACAAGTCGGCGGCGCGAGGGAGGACAAGGCAAAGGACGAAGGGGAGGCGGGCATTGAATTGGCCGCAGTTCCTCGCCCGGGAAGCCCAGCACCGTCGGCGTGCACACTGGAGAAACCTGACGATAACGACAACGACACCGACGACGTCTCAGACGTCGAGTCTCGCGCAACAAGCCCACCATCTCCCGTCACACCAGCACAAGCATACCGTCCACCCGACGTTGATTCAAACGCAGACATGTCCGGCCCAGAGGACAACTCGTCGCGCCCTCCCTCACCCGGCTCGTGCCGACAGCGGCGAGGACGACGCTCCAGCTCCTCCTCCTCTTCTTCCACGTCCTCCAGGCAGAAGCCCCACGAGAAGCGCCTCGTCCGCAACGTCTCCTCCGTCTGGTCCTACCTCCGCCGCAATCGCCTCTGGCTCGCCTGGTATGCCGTCTACACGTTCGGCATCGTCAACCTGACCATCAACGCCAGCACACTCGCGGCGTGGGAGACGGCGCTCGCGCCGCGCGCGAAGGTGATCCTGGGCTTCAGCGTGGGCATGTTCGTGTTCGAGATGGGCTGCTTCTACGTCCTGTGCGTCCACCGGAGCAGCAGGGTCGTGCAGAGGTGCATGTGGGCCCTGGAGGGGCTCTTGCTCGCGGTGCACGCGCCGCTCGCGGCGGTCTTGGGATGGAAGAGGAGGACGGATCCCAAGTGGGACTGGATGCAGAAGGTTGTGGTGGCTGACGTGGGGTTTGGGAGGGAGGGGGAGACCGGTGATGACTCTGTCGCGGCGAGGGCCGTGGTTGCGTTCCGGAACTCGTGGAACTGGGTGCAGGTCAGTGCTGGAATACTGGCTGGGACCTGTTCGCTGTTGATCGTGGTGCAGCTCGTGGCGTGGGGTGTTCACAAGCTCAAGGCGCGGCGGAAGGTGAGGTTGGAGAAGAGGCAGCGGAAGACCTGCGATGGCCAGTTGGTGGCTGAAGAGGTATAGATTGTCACGGAGGCCTGAATACGGTTGTCGAGTTTAGAGCACTTGGAGCTGCAGGGTATGGACGGGGAACTTGGGAGTTAACAGCCGACCATGGATCGATAAAGCTTTGCAACGCGGAAGGGGTTGTCAGAGTTTTGGGACGATGGTCGAATTCACGGCGAAGTGAAGTGTAGAAAGTTGGAAAGCATCTGAATCGTTGACTGCCCCTGTGTAAGTCGACTTTATAGATTTGCTGTGCTGAAGTACGTGGCGAGACCCATGTGATGCATTCCGCTCTGCATCGCTGCAGAATTCTGAGTTGCCAATCTAGGTTGACGCTCAGCCTTAATCTTTCGCAACCTCGGTGTGTGTACCCATGGTTGGCTCACATCTTTTCGTGCCTTGGCTGTCGCTCGCACTGCCCAAATACCTTGGAGGTGTGAAATGAACCGTGGACCGCCGGGTGTGGTGAGTATGCCAGAATGTGGCTGTCTGGCGTCATGTACAGTGTCCATGTCAGAGACTGAATCATGCTTCGCAGGATCTTCTATCTCTTGCTGCTGACCTCCTGCTATACCATTGTCCGAGGAACCACCCTGCTGCAAGCAGCCCTGACATTGCGAGTCCTTGATTGTGAGCAGACCACATGCATCACACATGACTTGACGGCTCCAGTTTTCTAGCAATTTCTCACAATCTTTGTTGGCATACATCCTGTACAGGCAGTGCCTGCACCGTCGCTGCCAGAACGGAATCTTGCCGCTTGTGTCGACAAGGTAGTGCTGCTCGTTGCTGAAGAAAGATACAGGCCTGAGACGAAAGCAGGCATAGCACGCTCGTGTGCTGTCATCGTCGATAGGTGGCCCAGGATTCTCTGCTTCTTTCTGGCACACGAAGCGGAATCTGTCGTGTATTGGAACTCGGTTCAAGTTGACCAGCTTGCGTAAAGCCAGACTAGTACTGGACAGTTGAATAGCATCTTTGTAAGTCAACCGGGAGACGATCTGATCAAGAAGTTCCGGCGGCATAGCATCCAGGGCCGGAGCCCCGTAGTTGTCCTCGGCCCAACAGGCCCATTCGTTACCATCCGCATGTTGGCGTTTTCGCCCCTTTCCAAATCCACATTGCCGAGACCGGGTGCCGTACCGGCCACAGTGATGGCATAGGAGCCACCTGTCCTCGGATTTGCGGATGATTATAGGGTTCATGTGTCCGTACAGTCGTTTCTGAGCACCGCAGTCGAGGCAGAAGCGGTCCAGCACAGGCCTCCCGCTAAGCTTTCCGCGGCTTCCTTTCCGTTGGCTCATGCCAAAACTTGCCTTGGGGAGTAACTTGCAACAGTGGAAACAGGACAGCAGCTCCTTGTTCTGTGGGAAGCATTCTGCTGCCTGCAAGAACTCTGCCCGCTTGGCGGACGGTATATCGCCGAATCGGATGAAATGGTGCATCTTTGGGTGTGCGCTCTTCAGCGCAAAAGTAGACGAGATGTCGAGATACCCAATGATCTCATGGACGAGGTCCAGCGGGAGTGCTTCGATGCTGGCCATCTTGGAAGACGTGCTCGACAAAAGCACCCAGGTTAAGCTTCTGTTGAATCGCACTTTGGCATTCAACAAACGTCTTTGGCGTGAGGTCGAAGTCCCGGAGGTGAGGCAAGGTCGCAAGGTCTGATGACCACGGCGAGAGATGCTGCCTTGGATTTGCTGTGAATGAAATGTTTCAAGGACTGCGTTCGATGAGCAGAAGGTCAGCAAAAGGCTCGTGGAAGCGGTTGGAAATCGGTTGTGAGGCTCAGCCCTACCTTACGAGCTCGACCCACACTTGAACCCCCGAGCGTTACCCCAAGGGATTGACAAGGTTGCCGTCGAGCAGGCTTGGCCACTCTCGCCGGTCTTGGAGTCATCATAGACTCTGGGTCCGCACTTTAGACATCTTCGGCCAAGACTAGCAAGCATCAGATGCAGTGCTTAATCGCGGTCCATTGCCCTTTTCTGACGCAGTCTAACAGCAGGTCGTCGTTTAAATGGAGGTTGCGCCACGGGTGATTGCATTTTTACCGGAAGTCGACGTACGTGTGACGATGAACTGTCTAGCGACTGATCTTGTCGTTGTTGACACGGCGGAGGAGGTTTTGCGATGCATACGGCCCTTGGCGGGCTGGGAGATCCATGTAGTTTCCCTGCAACGAGGTACGCTCTTGTGATGATCGACGTTGGAAGCGCTCTGAGGTGGTGGCGAGAACGGGCGATCACATAGCTGCGGCACGCGGGCGCATCCGAACGATGGCGCAAGATGTTGTGGACTTCATCTCGAGAAATCTGGTGTAGCTTCGAAAATAATGAGTTGACCGGGTAGGCTCGGGAGGAGAACCAAGTAGCCAGAGGTCCAGTCATTTGAGAGATGCGAGTGCTCTGCGCACTTTGTCACCACAAAAATTCCATTTTGAAACTGTACGGACATGGACGGATGGAATTGCTCGAAACGTACGAAGCTTGGCAGGTCAAGAATTGAACGCTACTCTGCCCTGTATGACTCTCAGGAAACTGCTATGCACGCCGAGCAAACCGTAAGCTCGCTCCGTGCAGCTGGACATGCACGGCTCAGACCTCAACGCTTACTCAGGCCCAAAACTAGACATTTTTGCATGGCCCCTTCTCACCTACCTTGGACGAGAGACGACAGCGAGACGTCCATGTTAAACAAGCCGACGAGACTGGCATCTCTACGCCCCGTATACGATGCTTCACTCCCGCGACGGAGGGGTGTGGGCCGAGTGAAACCCATCTCAACCTCTCTCTCCCTGTGCCCCATTGTCGACCTGGCTGTACTGTGCTGTACGACCCTTCAGCCAGCCACATTCGCACCGGAAGACTCAACAGTCTCCGGACCCCATCGACCATAGAGTCACGACACACACTTTCGGATTCTTGCAAGCAAAGACTCCAGTCTGCTACAAGGTCCTCATCCTTGTTTGCTGCCCTGTAGCCCTACACATCGGCGATGTCGCGACAAAGAGCCAAGCCGTCCGTGTTAGACCAACAACCCTGGTAACCCGCAAACACCTCAGCCAGCCACTTTTCACCATCCTGCAATTCGGACCGGCCGCCGGACGGCACGGGAACGCAAACCCATCACCATCAAAGCCACCAGAGCAAGACTGCGACGGTTTACCAGATCGGGATGCGAGCTTGGTCGGTCAGCCAGCCACAAGTCGATGGCAGCCAGCCAAGAGGAGAAGCATAGCTTACAACGTCATGTGACCGATGGGCTGATGTTCGGACCCATTCCACGGAGCCTGGTTACGGTGGGTTTCTCTGGCACACCTTCACATACTTGGTCTGGTCACGGCTGATGATAGTATCGCACGAGTAAAATATGATAAGATTGAACACGACGTTCGAACGGCGTCGCCTTCAAGTTTGATGGGCAACTCCTCGATACCAAAAACTCCATCCAGAAAGGGCAGTCTCGCCTCGAGTCGTAATCCGTGCCATGAAAATAATGTCTTGTTCCCTAACTCCAAACCCAGAATAACAACCCCCCAAGTAATTGAGGCTTGGATGAACCGAAGCCGAATATCGTGGTCCTCCACGCCCAGCCTGCCAGCCAGCCACAAACCCAGCAAAGTGAGACGATGTTTACCCTATCATCATGGGTTCTGGATGACCATTAGGGATGACGGGAGCTTCGCTCCGCTCCTCCTCCATCATATCGATGAGATCGTCCAGGTTCTCGTCAAGTGCCTCGGCAGCCTCCGGGTCCAGACACTGCTTGAGGAGTCGGCGGTACTTGTCGATCTTCTCACCCGTACCAGCAAGGCTGAGTGCCTCCACATAGTCCTCCTCCAAAAGCCGCTGCTCCTTGATCAGGGCCCCAAGCTCTTCGGCCAGTTTCAACTGCTCTTCTGGCGAGTCATCCTCATCGTCGCCATTCATCATGGTGACAAGGTTCTGCTGCACAGCTGCCTCAACAAGGTACCGGCTTTGGCTCGCTAGAAGTGTCTGCAACTGCATCTGTGCGACGCTGGCGTCTGAGAGCGCTTTGCTCGTGACCTCTTCCGACTCGAGTTCGACCTCGATGTCTGCAATCTGCTGCCGAATCGAGGATAGCTCATTCTGTGTGTTGCCTAATATCCGTCGTGCCTCATTGGCAGCCTCGCTCTTCTCCTTCCACTCCTCTTCGTAGCTATGTGTGAGATCATCAAACTTTTGCTGGATCAGAGGCATAATCGAATTCTGGACGGTGTTGGCCGCTTCTGAATTGAAAACTATCGTGCTTCTGGGGATGGGGTCGTTCAGGGCGTCCCTAAAAGAGACATGGCGTTGGGAATCTGGCGCAAACGGTGACGATGATCGTTGTGGCAGTCGTTCTTTAGGTCCCTTGGAGGCATTGAGCTCTTGAATTAGCTCTTCAGCACGAACACCGTCCATGTTGATGATGTCTGTTGAAGCACCGCGACCCAACAATGCGCGGATGCATTTCCGAGCATTTGTCTTGGCTGCCAAGTGCAATGCAGTGTTTCCAGCATTATCTTGGGCATCAATAAGTTGTTGTACCAGGTTCGGATCGTGCGTCTCTTGCAGCCGGTTTAATATGCAGTCGAGGTAATAGCGCGAGCACGAGTGACTTGTAATGCGGCCGCTCTTCATAATCGCAGCATGGTGGATAACAGTGCTGCCGGACTGATCTCTCGCATCAATAGTCTCGAATAGCTCTTTCATGACTGCTGGGAATGTCTGTTTCTCGTAGCAATTCGTGAAATGCACGGCACGCATCAATGGCGTCTCGCCACGGCAATTCTGAGAGCCCAACGTCGCCCCAAATCGCTTGATCTGCTTGATGACGTCCACATCGCCCATGGCGCTGGCCCAGTGCAGCGCGCTATGCTTTTCTGAATCGATATACCAATCAGGCTGGAAGTTCGGCGGCGGTTCCGGCCGGAAGGTAGTCCCATCCTGGCGAGACAGGAGGAAATAGTCGAGCAGCTCGTCGCCGTACACCGAATGTTGCTGTTCGGTCAGATCCTGTATAGCCTCCTCCCGTTTCCTCTTGCGGTGGCCTGTCGAGAAATGTGAGAGATCGTGACGGTCATCCTCCGCCATGTATGATGCTGACGCCACAGTGACATTATCCGGTGTGTCGTCCTCGAACTGCTGGCTTGCGACATCAAAATCATCCCTGGGGGGTGGGACAGCTTTGACTATTTTCGGGCAACATTAGCTGGGTTCAGCGTGGTTGTGATCAACCTATGTAGAAACATACCGGGCCATTTTGGAACAGACGGCTTCGCCTTGGGAGCTTTTGGCTTGCTGGTATGGCGAGGCGCTGGTGGAGGGCTCTGGCTTCCGGCAACGTACTCGAAAATCGGCCTCAGGCGATCGTATATGTTGTTGCGGATCGCCAGTTGTTCACCCGCCTCCAATGGGATCCAGGTGCCCTGATATTTGCCATAACCACCCTGGATTTTCTCGTGGGTATCTTTCTGCACCTCGCGCTCGAGAATCCTTGTTCTCGCTGGCTTGTCGAACCCAGCGGCCTTCAAGATATGTGTCGCATTGATCCAGTCGTCCTGCCTACGTCTCATCACATGCTCTTTCAGATCAACGCCAAACTGGAATTCGTACACCGGAATCTGTTCATGTCATAGATCAGCATGAGGTCAACTTGCGCACGAAGCTGATTGCTGCCCTGGCCATCAATTTCCCCCCCTTGGCTCGTGATAATGCCCGGCACGTTCACGAACCCCATCGAAAAAGGGGGAGGCTCAGAGGCACCGCGCCAAGCGTGCGGTACGGTGGAAAGGAGACTCACGCCGCTGTAGGTGGCACTATATATGCCTGGCCCGGGGGGCGGACCAGTTGGGGCCGCGGCTTTCACCATCCTGACGGCGGGCGACAGCGCCGAAGAACGCGTCAGGTTGTCCTTGGTCGTGGTACTGTGGTAGCTGGTCCTCCCAGAAGAATTGACGCACAATGCTTTCTGTGGCGGAGTACGAGTCGACTTTGTAGGTGTTGGCTAATCGCGCTGTTGGCAACTGCATCCGGTCGGTGAAGGGAATCGGGCAATCCGTGTTTGTCCGACGGCAAGGCTGATCGAATCTGACTGGGAGCGAAGAGTCGCGGACAGTGATGTGTGATTCGTGGGCAATTGACTGGGTCAGATGCGCAGGAGGCGTTGCGACTGGCCTCATGAGGCTTCGTGGAGGACCCAAGACGTTGAGGAGCCCTTGTGCAGGGAAGCTAAAGTGGGTGGCCACAGACTACGCGCCTGGACAACGCGGAGAGGGCTGCCAACGCGAACCCGTGTCGCACTTTGCGGTGTGGACAGGCCCCGGCGACGCGCTGCCTTGGCCAGGGCGCGTAAATGACTTGCAGGCCAGCTGCGCGTGCACGGGCCATTTCTCATCCCTTCCCTCCAGCTCGGAGGACTCCTCCACACCTGTGACAATTGTCGTCCGTCGACTCGCGACTCGCTCGGAACCCCATCAGCACGCCGTCTCGATGATGCACACAGCCCCGTCACACAAGGATTCGCTGACCGTCCATACCAAAAGCTTGATCACGTTGCCCGACACGCGCTTGTGCCCATTACCTGCCCGTGGCTTCAAACTGCTGCTCGTGCTGTCGGACCATACTTGAAGTGACCCAGACTCACTAGATTACCGATATATGCAACGGCGACATCAGAACTTGAATGACGCACGCCCGAAGCTATCTTGGTGTGACCCGTTGCAGGAAGCCCTGATGTGAAGACCGGCAGGATCCTCCCAGACTTCTCGACAACTGCCACAGACATGTACACAATTATCAAGCAACATTCAACACGGAGTACGAAGACGAGCCAAGGAAGGGCTGGTCGAGTTAAAATGCCTAAAGCCGAGGCTATCACAAAAAGGCTGAGGAACCCTGGCCAGCACCCTCTTGTGACACCAGCATGGTCAAGAACAGCCGCTGCCGCTAACTGGCTCTAAACCACGTGGACACCACAAGCCTCGGGCGAGAGGCACATAATTATTTATGGTTCGGCCAGCTTCCCATCCTGCATCAGTGCGCTGTGGAAGGCTCTGTGGCAAGTCTGGCCGCCAGTGAGCTCGAACCAGACGCACAACACGCGATAGGCACTAATCAGCAACGGTGCCTTCACTGCGGAACAGTCTGATGCTCACCAGCATCTGTATCACTGACCCTAGACACGAGAGCGCACCTGCTCAATCCCAACCACCATTACCGTACAACAACAACTTTGCGCGCAAATTTCCGTCGCATTGGAATACTTCATTAGTGAAATAGATGATCGGCTGGCCTGGCACGGACGGCGCAGGCCATCGCAGCTGTATATGCAACCGCAAAATATGTCTGGCGAACTGGCTTTGCGTGTTGGTCCGAAATCACAAAGCCGTGAGTGCTCCGATGTCCGATCTGTTTCCGGCGAAGGGACTGAGATCTGCGCAGGGATGGCAGTGACACCCCAGCCAGGCTTCATCCACAACACACCGACCAGGCAAATACTGCATTGTTGTAGCATTGAAGGACGGCTGCTTCGAACAATCATAGCTTCCTGCAGCTACCGGAGAAGACACTGATTTTCGAGAGCAGTGGAAATCCATGGCTGAGATTGTGGCGCTCCGAATGGGTCCTCTGGGCTCGTCAGGTCGGCTGCGCTTTGCCGTTTTGCAGCAGCCCCCCCTCAAAACGTGGCGAGCATGCATGTGCCTAGCGCCTTGGGCGAACCCGTGTGGTACGACTTTGGTCTAGAAACCACACACCCCGGGACATTCAATGCAGCTAGTTCGGCAGCAATCAATCAAGGCCATGCAGCCTGGAACGCCTCAGGCCGAGGACAGAGGCGTCCCAAACATTTATGAGACCTCGATGGCGCCCAGCTCCGAGACTGAGCGCCTCCTGTGGCCTCTTTCCTTCCACTGCCATGTTGCGCGGAGTTCGACGTCAGACAACAGGCCAGGCCAAAACACAGCTCCCACCCCCAATTGAACGGGTCAGGACATCTTGCAAAGCTCAGGGACACACTCTCGACTGCTAACGACCACTCAGCCTGTACTGACCTCCACGGCATTTGCCGAGAAGAGCACGCTTCGCTTGTTCCTTGAGGGTCTGGCAATCACCACGTAAGCACGTGAATTCATCGCTTCACGGACTGAGGACTAACCCTCTACCCAGTGGAAGCATCAACCGGCGGACCTGCCGCAACCATTCTATCAAGCCCGACATGCGCACGAGTGACAGCATGTCAACTTCGAGTAGGGGTTCCTTCATGACTGGGGCTCTGAAGACACCTATTCCAACAACGATAGAAGTTGGCTCACCAAGATCGACCGACAAGGCGCACATCCACAGCCTCTTGACCAAGTTCAGACCGAAGACCGGGCGTTTGGCAAAAGACGAGCTCAAATATGTACGCAAGCTGCACGAGAGCATCGACAGGTGCGATCACCAGGCTTGCCACAGGGTGTTACGAGTCGACAAGGTGGACCCGAATGCTACGCTGAAGTCGGGATCGCTGACGCCAATCCACCGAGCTTTGGACCAGGCCGAAGCCGCAATAGCATCAGACAACAAGATTGCAGCGAGCGAGTCGATCAAAATCATCACAGAACTTATATCGGCTGGGGCCGATCTCACTATGCGCGATAGCGAGGGAAGAACGCCACTACTCCGCGTCGCAAAGGGCGAGATGACGGACGGTCTCGCCACGCTGATGATCGCCTCGGGAGCAGACGTCAACGATGTTGACAAGCAGAAGAACTCGGCACTCCACTATGCGGCCATGAGCGCAGCACTGCCGGAGATGGGCAACACGGAGCTGGTCAAAATCCTCACCGAACATGGCGCAGACCACAGCATCAAGAACGAGCGGGGCCGGACGCCTCTGTTCAAGGCGGTCCTCTTCGATCACCGGGAACGCGCGGGAGACTTGCTCGAGCTTGGCTCGGACCTGACAACCACGGACAACCACGACCGGACACCGCTCTACACCGCCGTCATCCAAGGTCATGCCAAGATGACGCAGCTTCTCTGCTCGAGCGGAGCCTTTACGGACATAAAAGACAAGAACAACCAGACGCCCTTGCATTATGCGATATCGCACGGGCACAACGACATCGCGGAGACGCTGCTGGTCGCTGGGGCGGATGCCAACCTCGTGTCCAAGGGCGAGACACCGCTATGCCGTGCCACGTCGAAATGCAACATGCAGATGATCGAGCTGCTGCTGAGACACGGCGCCGACGTCGCAGTGCCCTCGCCTAACTACGGTGGCGCACTGCCGCTACACCTTGCGGCGATTGGGCCGAGTGCTGATGTGTTGGGGCGTCTCCTGCAGGCTGGCTCCTCATGCAGAGCACACGACGATGCCGGGCGGACGCCATGCGAGTGGGCGTTGGAAGCTGGGAGGGACGACCATGCACGCATGCTGGAGGCTTACGAGGCTGAATGAACCTTTGTCGAGCTGCCGCATTGGCAAATAATCGGCCCCCGTCTGCACCTTTCTTATTCCGTCCTGCCATGCGACCCTGAGACAGCGTGGCCCCCTCGGCCGGCGTAGTAAAGACTTTTGTGGAGTCAAGGTTCTCGACCCTGATCCTGGCGCCTGGCAATCACTGCTCTCATCGACTCAGGATGCTCTCCTATGACACTCTGACTTTCTCGGTGGCTCCGACACTTGGACAGATTACTGCTGAGACTGGATGTCTTGGGCAGAACAGGAAGTCGTGGCCGTGACGTGCCCGAGATGTATTTACGAAGCGCTGGCATTCGAGACTGCGTGGTACCGGGGGGTCAATACACGGCAGCAAGTCTCACCGGACTGGAAGCAGTGGAAATCAGCAGACTCCACCAAAGCCCGCAGCCCGCAGCGCCCGCCCGCAGTACAGCGTGGCCCTGCGGCGAGACGTGGAAGGAGCCTGCAACAATGCTCTCGGCTATTCCGACTAGCTCGATCGCAGCACGTGGTGATCGGGTGTCTCGGAGTGCGGCGTGGAAATTGACTTTGTGACGGGCGGGGTGGAGACGGGAGGAGCTCAAGACCAGGTTTAGCGACGGAAATGGGTGTGGTTTCCTATCCCGACTCCGCGTAGTGCTCAAGGAGACCCACCGAGGTCGATCGGTCCAAGAACAGAACGATTCGTTGAATCGGAGACTAGAAAAGCAGACAGCGTCGGCGCTATAGCTTGTACGACATCATCTCAAATTCATTGGTCAGAATTCATGGCTGGCCTACTTCACCTGTGATGAACATGGGCAGCCATGTAGAGTCTTTCCCGCTGCTACCAAGCTGGAGTCTTTGAGGCTTCGGGGGATGAAGCAGCATAACCCCCCTGCGAGCCTCCATCGCCTCCTCCCGAGCACACAGCTCCGCACAACGGCCCCGCGTGCGGGGGTGCCCGGCGATTACCGCCCTAAACACCGCGCGATGACGATCATGGGCCGGCGTCGGGTTCGCGGAAGCATGAAAGCTTAACCGTTGACAAATTGAAGGATACTACCCCGCGCACTCTCCTGCCCGGCGTGACACATACCTCGTCCGCACTTGTGTCTAGTTTACACTGTGATTCGATTCACGACGGCATCAAGGTGAGTCTACACCTGCGTTGAACTTGTGAACATTGTCGACTTTGACGCGGAGGGGCTACGTTTTCACTTTGCGGCCAGACATGTCGTTGCATTCGCCCTAGGCTGCTTACCAATCCCTTCTCTGCATGTTCGGCTTCAAACTGAAGGCGTGAGCTTCGAGCTTGGCGATCTCGAGGTTCCGACCCAAGATTATAAGAGACTGACCATTACTGTAGAAAGATCCTTGGCAGCCCGACTTTCTCACCACTATCTCTCGTCTTGCAAGCCGGTCTTGAACCTCCCAACCTCCGGCGAGAAGACAGGACACGCCCAAACACACACACACACACACACACACACACACACACACACACAGCGAACAACTTCAACACCGCAGACATGCCTCTCATCGCGTCCACGGGCGACAAGCCTCGCGTCATCCTGGGCCTCATGACCTTCGGCCCGCCCGGCGGGGAGTCCACGGGCGCCCGGATCACCGACATCGGCGAGTACAACAAGGTGCTCGACACGCTGCAGGCCCGCGGGTACAACGAGGTCGACACGGCGCGCATGTACATTGGCGGCAAGCAGGAGGCGCACACGCGCGAGGCCAGGTGGAAGGAGCGCGGGCTCACGCTCGCCACAAAGGTGCGCTACCCGAACGAGCCCGGCGCGAACCAGGCCGCCAAGGTGCACGAGAGCGTCGAGATCAGTCTGAAGGACCTGGGCACTGACTGCGTTGATGTGAGTCCTCTCTTTTTTTTTTTTTTCCTCCCTCTTCCTTCTGCTTCCCCTCTCCCTTCCCCAGCCTGATGGTGGCAGCCAGTCCACTGATGACGTATCATGTAGATCCTCTACCTCCACGCCGCCGACCGCGGGACGCCCTTCGCCGAGACGCTCGAGGCCATCGACAACCTGCACAAGGCCGGCAAGTTTGTGACCTTTGGGCTCTCCAACTTCACGGCCGCCGAGGTTGCCGAGGTCGTCATGACGTGCAAGTACAACAACTGGGTGCGCCCGACCATCTACCAGGCCATGTACAACGCCATCACGCGCGGCATCGAGCCCGAGCTGGTCCCGGCCCTGCGCCGCTACGGCATCGACCTGGTCGTGTACAACCCGATCGCGGGGGGCCTGTTCAGCGGCAAGATCAAGTCGGCCGACATCAAGCCCACCGAGGGGCGGTTCAGCGACGAGGCCGGGTCGGGCGCCAACTACCGCGCGCGGTACTTCAAGGACGCCACGTTCCGCGCGCTGCAGACCATCGAGCGCGCCGTGGCCAAGCACGAGGCCGACGGCCTGACCATGATCGAGACGGCGCTGCGGTGGACGGTGCACCACTCGAAGCTGCGCGTGCGCGGGGTCGCCGGCAAGGATGGCGGCAACGACGGCGTCATCATCGGCATCAGCTCCCTGCAGCAGCTCGAGGGCAACCTGGACGCCCTGGAGAAGGGCCCGCTGCCCGACGACGTCGTGGCCGCCCTCGATGAGGCCTGGATGATCACCAAGGCCGAGGCGCCCAACTACTGGCACATGGACCTCGAGTACAAGTACGACACTAGGGAAGCGCTCTTCGGCACCGGGGCCAAGTGACTCCCGGGCCGCGTCGCTCGCGGTGGTCCACGCCGTCGTGATGGTGGGAGACTGTAAAGATAGCTGCTGCCGGGAGCTTGATGATGATTCACCCTTTGACTTGCAAGTATTGCACCAGCACGACGCGGAATGGGGAGCGGCACACAGCGCGAGTGCTCAATATAGTGTTATGTTATCATACGAGCAAGTCTACGTAAGGTACATGTGATGCTGTGCGCCGCCGGGAAAGCCAATGGCGGGGAGGGCCCCGTTGGGCATTTCAATCAAATATCTAACGCCGAGTGGCCGCTGGGGCTCGTTTGACCGATTCCAACTCGGTCTTGCAGTCTATCGAGAACCAGAGATCAGAACACCAATATAAAAAGGAACCAAGCTATATACACAGAAGCCGGTATGAGATTCACCTGTGCTCAATGCGCCAGGACGTCAAATATATGTACATGTCGCGCCTCGGAACCACTCTGGTAACGATGGCGGTCTCCTCCGAACGCCGTTGCTTATGCTTTGCCACTGCCAGCAAATCCAACTTACCAGTGTTGCCCTCAGTCCAGACGCTCATCCTTATCGCTCTCCTCATCACTGCTCCAGTAGTCCACGGGGCCTCGGCTCCCACCACTGTGGCCGTGCTCAAGACTAGCCTTGCGCTCCGCATCCTCGGTCATCTCGCGCCATGTGCTGAAGCTGAGCATCAGGAACGCTGCAATGATCAGCGCACCACCAGCCAGCGCTGCGAAGCTTAGAGCCTGACCTTTGAGCAGCCAGTCGGTAAGGGCGACAATAAAGATGGTCAGGAGAGACGCGACGGACGACAGGACGGGAGAAGTCAGCGAGATCAGGACCAGGAAACTGCCCGCAAACGTGGCGTTCATGACGACGCTGATCCACAACCACAGAGCGGTCTCGCCTGTCGGCAGCTCGAACGTCTCCAGCCCAGTCCAGTGTAGGATAGGAATCGGGATCCAGAGCACAGAGAGCGTGAAGATGCCGATGCAGGAGCCAAATGCGTTGGCAAAGATTGTGCCCCGTGTCGCGGAGACGCCCTCAGGTGGGCACGCCCAGCGCTTGTACAAGACCTCGTACAGACCGTAGAGCACGGAGCCGCACCCGATGATGATGTTGCCGAGCAAGCGGGCGCCTGCGCTTGGATCCTCCTTGCCCGCGCCCGTCTCCTTAGAGTCGCCGTATGCCACGACTAGCACGCCCACGATGGCAATTAGAACAGCGACGGACTTGTCCAAGCGGAGCTTCTCTTTCAGCAGGGGCACGCTGAAGGCGTACGCGAAGAATGCAGAGCAGTTGTAGATTGCTGTGAGGTCGCTCGGGCTGGTCATGTCCACCGCGAGATACCAACTCAGACCGGCCACAGTGAGCGCGCTGGTAATGAACGCCGTGGTTCGGATCATGTACGGGATCGGGCTGACGTTGCGGATCGTGTGCGCGCTCACGTCGAGGTCCTGTGCGGCAACCATGTGCGCGGTCGACCGCAGGATGTAAACGTGCCGCCGCCAGAATGTGCGCCAGGGCATGTTCCACTTCTGCAGGCGCAGGACGAGCAGCTGCGCGGGCCACAGCATCGTCCAGGACCCGTGCGTCATGTAGAGCATGCAGTAGGCCTTGTTCCACCCAAGATCGGTCTGGACGTATGCAGCCAGCTCAGTCTGGATGCAGAATGAGACGAGCGAGACGCCGAGGAAGAAGGCCGCGAAGGTGTACTTCTTGCGCGCGGCGAGCCGTGCCTGTGTGTCGGGCGAGCGGGAGCGCATGGTTGACTGTCTGCTAAATGTTGGGCGGGAGGGCTGTGTCGGGGCTTGTGTTGCGCCTGCTGGTGATGTTGGTCTGGAGTGGTTGTAGCGTGCACGGCCGCGGTCGTCATCCTCGTCCTTCTTGAGGAGCGGTGTGCCAGAGCGGCTCGGGTCGAGGAACGAACGGCCCGGGTTGTCCGCCATTGGATCGTCGTCGTAGGGGTCGTCGTCTTCGTCTCCAAGATGATGGTGGTGATGGTCGTGGGCAGTGCCGCTGCCACTGGGATCCGAGTCTATCTTGAACTGTACAGCCTTCTTGGAGGCTGGGGGCGCATTGCCGTCGATGCCGAAGTCGAGAGAGAGGCGGCTGCTGACGATGGACTTTCGGTTTTCGAGCGGGGCGGTATCGTCGTCTACTTCGTCTTCGCTGTAGTTGTCAAAGTGTGAGGGTGAGGGCAGGTTGACAGAAGGGCGGGACGAGGGACCGGCTGTGGCTGCGGATGTGCCGACTGAAGGAACTCGAGAGTGCGTACGGGACGTCGACGGGGTTGAGCGAACAGAGAGGGCAGAAGCGGACGCAGAAGTAGCAGCGGGCCGGCCGTGAAGGCTACCTCTTTGGGACGAAGACATAACACGGCTGAAGCGAGGGAATGGGGAGCGACGGGACACGTGCGCGCCGGAATGGGGGTCGGGCGTCCGGAACGCCTCGAGAAGGAGCGACTGAGAGGTCAGGTCTTGACTCAAAGGGGGAACTGCGGACGGGGTCTCTCGGCTGTGGAAGCAATGGGCAGTGTCCCGGCAAAGTCAGATGCGCTGTGCGTGGGGTTTGTTGCAAAGATAGTGGAAAGGGATGGGAAACCATTGGACATGTGTCTTGTTGCAGCAGATGACGACATGCTGCCGGCGCTGCGCCTTGGGGGTTCTAGCACGCAAAGGGGCTGCCTAAATGCAACGCTTTCAGGGGTCTCGGGGCCCGAGTCGTCGGCATTCTGGCGTGGACCCCGAGGACCCTTTGTCCCCGTGCCCCTGTCAAACCACCAAGATTAGAACATGCCCAGAGATCGTCGACGGCCGTACTTCGAGACCTGGAGCAGCCCGTGAGAAAACCAGCACTCTCTACCTTTGAGACTCGGCGTATCTTCACTTCTGCCACGAGAACATCCTGCTCGCTGGCGGCCGTCCCTGTTTCCTGCCAAGTCCACGCCAAGATCATGATCACCCCCCGTGGGTGCCGCCATACCCGCCCATGTGGGCAGGACACCCCTGCACCCTATCTGTACCCAAGACCTCTCTTGCAGCTGCGCTCACCAGTCGCCCGCCTCATCCGCAGGTCACATGCTCACTTTGCCCGACAGCGTGGGGTGCCATGCAGCATTGTCAGTCGTTGAGTTGTATGTCGTGCATGATGGTGGCATAGTCCTGCCGCTGCCTCTTCCATTCTTCTTGCTCATTTTGCTGCTGCTGGGTGTCTCAGAATGCCAAGCGCAAGCTTCTCGCGATGGACAAGTCGCAGGCTGGGCTGGAGATGATATGGCCAGATAGTCGCTGGACTTCCTTCCTCTCTACCTTGGTTACAGCATGCCTGCTTCGCTGTGGTATGACAGCAGGCAGTGAAGACGGGCATTGCCGAGAACTCTAACGGACCACGCCATGTTTCGTCAACTTGTTACACAACTAGTATCTCACTGTCTTCAACCCGAGGAATCGCTCTGTTCAGGGTGGAGAATTCACACAAATTTTGAGCGGTCACAATCTGTTGCCGCTTCGCATATCGCTGACCATAAAATTTCCCTCGAAGAGCAGCCCGTATTCTCGCTACACATGCCACTGTCACTGCTTAATCCGCACAATCTTGCCTGGTTCTTCCACTTTCCACCATTTCATAGACCCACTTTGATGGTCGAGTGCCTGCACAGCCATGTCCCAAGCTTCCGCATCAATTGCGGCGTCACCGCTCTCAAATACCTCGAGGTCGGCCCAGTTCCTATTGTTGTTTGCACCAATGTTTGCGCTGATGCTGCTGATGTCGCCGAATTGCACGCCTGTCACGCCAGCCCAGTCGGCCGCATAGTCGTCATCGTCGTCGTGATCATGTCCCGAATGAGCTACATCAGCTTCCGCGGCTGCGGCTGCGGCAGCAGCAGCGTTTGCCGCTGCAACCATCTTGCGCACCACGAAGCCATAGCACATATCTCGCTCCATCCACAGGTCTGCCGGATCAATCTGTGACATCTCGCGACGGTCGTCCAGGAATGCTCGGCTGCCTTCCAATGGCGCCAGCTGGACATATAGTCGTTTCACCCGTGGAAGGTTTCGCACAAGGTTGGCAAAGTGTGATGACAGTGGGAAGACGGCAATGTAACTGAAATCCACCACGGAGGCTGGCACTAGAGGCTGGTCGTTGGGATACTCTCCGCAACCAAGCAGTGCAGTAAGCATCGACGGTGGTTGCCGCAGGAAGAACTCATATGTGCGGTACACTTTGGTCGATGAACCCTCGTTGAGAAGTATTGACGTCCACGGGCGAATTGTGAACAACGGGCAAGTCGGCGGCCTCCTTCTCCTTGAGCCTTGTCTGTGGCTCTGTCCACCCGTCCGAACAGCGCGTTGTCGCTCGGTTGTTCCCAGCCGTGTGTGTGAGTTAATCGGCGTTGCTAGATCATGCTGTGCATTGCATCCGACGCCGCCCTTCCGATCAGGTCGGGACAGTGACAAGACGTGGTATGGTATGCTGAATGACCATGCATCTTCCAGGAACAACATGCGAGACATGAATGCAGCCAGAGTGGTTGGTGGGGCGATGACCGTGAAGCGCAAAGGGTCAAGGACCGAAAAGATCTGGTCAAAGAGCCATTCAAGGTCGACTGGTCGGATTTGCGGCGAAATGTCTCGAGCTTCGGCATCTTTATCGACAAAGTCGACGAGCAGAGTGAATGTGGTCACGAACCGGCTCAGACCCTGTTCTTGGAGGAACCGCAACAATGGGATAGGGTTCAGAGTGAACGCCGATAGAGACGAGACGTGAGGTAGCCATGCTACATGCCGAAAGAGAAGAGGTAAAGCCATGGCCCGCCACGACCTGCTTACCAGCGAAACCAGCTTCAAAGTCGTGCTCCCTGCTTGGCCCTGCAGCATGGTGTCGCTGGGCTGGTCGTACATTTGCGTCTCTGATGGCGGGGAGGCATCAAGCCAGCTGAAGATGCCCATGACGATTTCCGGCGGGAGGAGCTCGATGGGAGATTGGATAGCCATTTTCAGAGGCCGTGCGCCGCTCGGTGGGCTGCCGTCTGGCTCAGGGCGAGTCGAGGATTGGCTTCCTCATGTGGACAGAACTGCGTGCTGCAGAGACACGTATGTCTTGGTCTCGGTGGTGTGCGTCAAGGGGACAAGGCCTGTCAACTCGTGCTGACGTGCGGTGGTTTGGAGGCTGCGCTTCGCCGCTTATGCCAAATGACTTGGATGTCGTCCTGCCTTGTAGAGCGAGGCCGGCCTTGGAATATCCAGACTGTTGTCGGTGTCAGAAAGTTGTCAAGCAGTCTAGCCTGCGAGATGGTCGCTTGGAGATCTGCGAAGCTGCACTCTTTGCACGCCACACGTAGATTTGACCTTACGTCATCTGGAGAGCTGTGTGGCGGCGGCGATACTGTGCTCGTGTCTGCCTGAGACACCAACAAGACGGAGCTGCTTCGAAGGATGAGCCTGGGTTGATGTGGTTATGGCTGGAAAGTCCTGGCCGCGTCTGAGCTTTCAGCTAGCTCTCGAATAGAGCTAACTGGCTGAACAGTCCCAGACCCAGACTCCCGGGGAGCTGCTGGGCCAGGGTGGGGCATTGCTTGATTAGTTGACTGATTGTGCGGAGGGCGAAGAGCAGAGAAGCACCTCGCTTGTTCCTGCTGGACGGCGGCGAAGGGCAGACCAATCAATCGTGGGAGCAGCGAGCGCGACTTGGGCCAGGGGCTGCGCCGATAAGGCAAGGAGCGCCGATGCTGGACGCTCTCCGCGGCCGGATTCGTTGGTGAAGCTGTCGTGGCCCGTGACTTTTGAGTTGACACTGAGGCGGCGCAGTGCGGCACGGGACGGAGCGAGTCGTGGACGGGGATCAGCAACCTGGCAGGCGGACACGGCCACCACGGTCCACCGGCGCCCCAGGAGCCAATCGACTGTGAGGCGTCCTCCAAGCCGTCCGGAGCGCATGTTCGCTTCCTTCGCCGTGCCGGCTATAGGCTTGGACTCCGTGAGTCAAGCCGGCGGCACTGCTGGGGTCCGGGGTCAAGCTGGTGCGGCCTGTGCGTGCGTGCATTGCAACATGCAACATGCTGCACGCTGTGGAGCGGAATGTTGCCGTCGTGCGTTGTCGGCGAGAAAGTGAGGCTCACGTGGCCATGGCTGCCACAGACGACCTGAAGGCAATTGTTCATGGCCAGGGGAGGTACTGGACAAAGAGAACACGAAAGGCACACTGCCAAAGAACTCGAGCAAGAACTATGGACCTTCAAAACGGCACAATGCGGACACGTTCACTGGGCACTTGCACAGTATCGTGGAAACATCGTGCCTGCGCCAGCCCTGGAGTGTGTTAGCGCCCTCTCTACAGCGCTGGCGGTACCCACCCGCCACGCTGCGCGTTATCTTATCAGCCCCAGAAAAACTTCTGGGATTTCCTGTCGCAACTCTTTCGAGCAGGCACGCGGGAAGGCTTTCGCACGAGACAGCAAGCAACCTTGGAACAGCATCACAACTTCTCCCCGACCCGGCTGCTCACTCCCGGATCGCCCTGCAGCCATGTCGACAGACGAAGTATCCTCCCCGGTCGAGCCGGCGGACGTCATCGACTCCAAGAAACGCAAGGCCGAGCTCGAAGAGATTGAAGTCGACCTCACTCTGCCCGAGCCTCCCTCGAAAAAGGCGAAGCGTCTGCTCAAGAAGGGCAAGACTCTCCCGGTCAAGAAGGATAGCGACGACGAAGAGGACGAAGACGTCAAGCAGGGTCTGCCTCCCAAGTCTGCGGGCAAGGATAAACACGGGAAGGAGAGCAAGCGGTCCGAACACGGAATATGGGTCGGCAACCTGCCCTTCACAGTCACCAGGGTAGAGCTCTTCAAGTGGCTCGTCGAGAGCTCCGGCGGTGCAATCACCGAGGAAAGCATCACTAGAGTCAATCTGCCCACGAGCAAGATCAAGGCGCCCGGTGCCGACAAGGATGCCAAGCCCCAAAACAGAGGTTTCGCGTACGTCGACTTCGACAAGGAGGCCTCGGCCATTGCGGCCATGGCTCTCACCGAGACTGAGATTCATGGGCGCAAGGTGCTCATCAAGAACTCAAAATCATTCGAGGGCCGCCCACAAAAAGAGGCTGCCGGTCAGAATGGTGCAGGCGCAGGCGCGGATGGTGCACCAGCCGCCCCCAAGAACACGATACGGAAGATCTACGTCGGCAACCTATCATTCCAAGTGACAGAGGACGACTTACGGCATCAATTCGAGAAGTGTGGCGAGATCGAGTTCATCAAGGTCGCCACGTTCGAGGACAGTGGCAAGTGCAAAGGCTTCGGCTGGGTCAGGTTTAAGGAGCCCGAGGCAGCCGAGTCGGCCGTCAAGGGCTTCTGCAAGATCAAGGAGGAGATCGAAACGGAAGAGGACTTCAAGGAAGCCGAAGACAAGAGTGAAGACGACAACGAGGAGGAGGAGGGCGCGGAGAAGGAGGCACCTAAACCTGAACGCAAGTACAAGACAAGGAAATGGTGGGTCAACAGGCTCAAGGGCCGCGAGCTCAAGATTCAGTTTGCCGAGGACGACCAGGTGCGATACAAGAAGAGATTCGGCAAGGACAAGCCGCAGCCGCAAGGGGGTGAATTCGGTGACAGAGGCGGGTCGGCGCCGAGGGCGCGGGCACCAGCGAAGCCGGCGTATGGCGAAGTTGCAGTTGCTTCATACCTCACCGGATCGGTGGTGCAGTCGCAGGGCAAGAAGACGACCTTTGATTAGCATGAGCGTAACAGGAGATCCGAATAAGAAAAGAACGGTGCTTGATGATCCGAAACATAGTCCCTGGAAGTGGTAGTGATGAACATGGTCCGAAGCAGCCTCGACGGCGCAGATGCGAGCAGCATGCATGATCCGGCGACCATCCCCGCACTATAACCGTGATCGTACGCACTAACTTGGACCTCATGACCCACCCGAGCGACAACACGCGACTATCAAAGGTCTGAATCATTGCCATCTCCCAACTTCTTGCACACTGAATAATTTCTTGCATACCCCCCAGAGACTCTTCCACAGACTCGCTGTATCTACACAGCAAATGACTTCGCTGCCCTTTCGCCCATCAAACCCACCAGGGAGTGACACAAACGGAGAGCAAGAGACCCCTCCACCACCAGTGCCCACCATGGTTGTATACGAGTCAAAGATCACCTTCACTCTCGACACGATCTGTCCGTGGTGAGTACTTGCCATAATTACCGCTGCTAAGGTTTACAAGCTAGCTAACCACCTACCCCCAGGACATATCTCGGGAAGAAGAAGTGAGTATCAACCAGACACGGAGCTCTGGCTCGTCGCCGACCCAACTCTAGCATCCTATTTGTCCTCCTCGTCTCGCAACTGCGCAAGCACGTAGTTTCCAACTTGAGAATAGCTTTGACTCGCACTTCTTTTTCACTCATCGCAATGCGCATTAACACCCCTGTCTCTAGACTCGATCTCGCCCTCGCGAACTACCGCGGCTCCACAAACTCGCACGCCCCGGTCAAGTTCACGGTGCGATTCGCGCCGTTCCAGCTGTACCCGGCCCTGCCCGAGGCCGGGCAGGAAAAGCGCGCGTGGTTCATCGATACCAAGTACGCCGGGTCCGCGGACAAGATGGCGCAGTTCGAGGCGGTAATGCAGTCGTACGGGGAGCCGATGGGCGTGAAGTTCAGCTGGGACGGCAGCACGGCCAACACGCTCGGCGCGCACCGGGTGATCCAGTGGTTCCAGGGCGCCGAGGGCGGCAACGAGGACGAGGACGATCTGTACGACGACGACGATGATGGGGAGGAGGGCAAGAAGGCGGCGCGGGAGCGGTACGCGGCGTACGGCCCGGCCACGGCGTCGCGGATCGTGGATGCGCTGTACAGAATGTTCTTGGAGGAGGCGGCGCACCCGTCGAGTGCCGAGACGCTGATCAAGGCGTGCGTCGAGGCCGGCGTGCCGGAGGGAGAGGCGCGGCGGGTGGTCGAGGACGTGAACCTCGGGCGCCAGCTGGCGACGCGCAAGATCCGGATGAGCAAGTCCGACGGGGTGGACAGCGTGCCCACGGTGGTGTTTGAGGGCAAGAGGAGGGATGTGACGCTCGTCGGGGCGAAGGAGGTGTTTGAGTATGAGAAGGCGCTGGCGACGATCGTGAAGGAGTGTCAGTGATATATTTGGGTGCTGAAGCTGATAGTATACGAGGTTGAGTCGGTCGGGCGGGATGAGACGCCTCGCCATGGAGTCAGGAGACGTCGAGATACGGCGCGTCAGTTCTAATGTAGCATTGCAAAGCAGATATCACGAGCCTACGCTATAGACGAACGATGGATGATGTTCGCAACCCGTGTCCCAAAGAATCACTCTGGTCCGTGGAGAAATCGGTGATAGCTCGCAAACGCACCCAAAGAACTGATGACTCGGAGGAGAAGACATTGAAATAGTAGGAGAGATTGTGTCATAGCGTTCAGTTTCTACAGGTATTAATGAGAGTCGGGTTATTCAATGGCCTGACAAGCTTGAAGGAGAGCCAAGGAAAAGATGGGTTTGGTTTGGTATCTTCGTAGAGAGAATACTAAACGGAGAAGAAGAAACGCAAGAGGCGGGACTTCCTATCCTCAACGAGTCTTGTGAAGTTGGTCACATCAAACCGTGAGAAAGGAGGACAGTGGGATATTGGTCTCGACTCGTAGCTATGGACTGACAGTGCAGGGGGAAATCATACGTCATGCCGCCATATGCACCGCTCGTGTAAGCCGACGCACGCAGACTTCCAGCCTCTCACTCAGCCCAAACCTGGCGAATGTCACCATGCCACGAGCTAGGGACTCTGGGGCATTAGCTCCGCAACATCCCCAGGACACACGGATTAGGGCCTGATTTGGTCCAGCTGGATTCCAGCCGCAGGACGAGATTCTAGACCCCCACTAGCGTGCCCGAGGACTTGAGACATCAAGGCTGTTGCTGTACACATTCTGAAAGGCACCAGGCAGACGATGTAGAACTAGTGGGGATGCAGAGATAGAATCTCTGTCTGGGAAGTACAGTGATGTTAGCTCTCTTCAGATCATACTGGCCAGGTCTGGACATGGCAGAACACGATGCCTGCCATCCTGATGTATTCATAGTGCCTACGATCAAGGACCCGTGGGGGCTGAGTCCTGCCTCAGCCCGTGGAGAGGCAGGATGTCAGCGTGGCTGCAACCATGGCTGATGGCGCTGCCGCCTATTGCCGAGCCATGCGTCAGCTTGAGTGTCATTGTTCGGTGAGTGCCACTGTCAGCTCAGGATGTCCTCGGCATCCGAGCCCGGGCAGTGCGCAAATTGCTGCCGCGTCGTATTGTTCCAAGGTTTAGATGCTGTCAGCGGCAATCTGGCAGGGCTGGCCAATGAGGGGCCGCAGAAGGGTTGTAGCCGCTGGGAGGCAGCAGGCTCGGGCGGGGCGTCACCCTGCCGGGGCTGGATGGGAGCTGGTGATTGTGAACTCGAGGGGCAGAGCCAGAGATTGCCTGAGAGTGGGATGCACAAGGCCGCTCTCATTGGCCGTGGCCCGGCACTTGCCACGAGCAGCAGCTCAGGGGCGAGCGACAGTTGCAGTTGCAGTTGCAGCAGGTTTCGGAAGGACCCCAAGCAAGCTGGGTCGGACAAGCCCGCGTCTAGTGTCAGCGACCCCGCCAAGTTTGTTTAAAGATGCTGGCACAGCCTGCCTCCCCCACCCTCCCAGCTTCATGCTCTCAGTCCTGTCCTTTGCTATAAACAACACGACCTGTGCTGCTTGGTCTCCTAATCGCCTAACTTGTCATTATACAGCACGTGCTCTAGCTCCTCTGCGAAAACCCTTTGCACTGCCGTCACCTGAGGACAGCTCTGCTGGTCGACGACACCCCGGTTTCTGCTCTGCCGAACAACGCCCCACGCGCCGCCAACTTACGCGGCACTCACGACGAGCCTCGCCTCTCAAGTGGCCAACTTGGAGTCCCCGCTTCGCCGACATACGCAGTGCCACCCTGCATTGAGGAAGCAGCAGGCTCGCTGCCGTGTCGCGATTCTCTCTCGCGACTCCCGCTTTCTCCTTCCTCCCACTCAGCCAAAGCTCTAAACTGGGCAGACATTCTCCAGAACGCCAACATGTCGGATCTCTCTGGGCGCAAGGTCTTCAAGGTCTTTAACCAGGACTTCGTTGTCGATGAGCGCTACACCGTCACAAAGGAGCTCGGCCAGGGAGCCTACGGTATCGTCTGGTACGCGCCCAGCTGTGTACCCCTCCTCCACTCTGGCACCTCCTGGAGCTCCGACTACAAGTCTGGGCACCATCCTGCAACGGGCAACCAAAGAGCTAACATGTCCGCGAAACAGCGCCGCCGTGAACAACCAGACCAGCGAGGGTGTTGCGATCAAGAAGGTCACCAATGTCTTCAGCAAAAAGATCCTCGCCAAGCGCGCTCTGCGCGAGATCAAGCTGCTCCAGCACTTCCGCGGCCATCGCAACGTAAGCACCTCACTACCCCACCATCTCCAATCATCATACGCAGGTCTCCCTGCACACATCGCCATTGGACGTACGACGGCAGAGAGGAACGCCCGCGACAGTGCAGCGAAACCCATCCAAAACACTCTGGGCAGCACAGTACTGGGCAGCAGAACCATGTCCCGAGGACTAACAAGGACTTGTCCCCTAGATCACATGCTTGTTCGACATGGACATTCCCAGGCCAGACAACTACAACGAGACTTACTTATATGAAGGTTTGTTCCACACCCCCTGGCCCCAGTTCAATGCTTCAAGGACAGCTGCTAACATGCATCCACCACAGAGCTGATGGAGTGTGACTTGGCTGCCATCATCCGCTCTGGCCAGCCTCTGACCGACGCCCACTTCCAGTCTTTCATCTACCAGATTCTTTGCGGCCTCAAGTACATCCACTCTGCCAACGTCCTCCACCGAGACTTGAAGCCTGGCAACTTGCTTGTCAACGCGGACTGCGAGCTCAAGATTTGTGACTTCGGCCTCGCCCGCGGTTTCTCCGTCGACCCGGATGAGAACGCTGGCTACATGACCGAGTACGTCGCCACTCGCTGGTACCGCGCCCCAGAGATCATGTTGAGCTTCCAGAGCTACACAAAAGCTAGTGAGTTTATACAAAGCCTGGCGCGAGAGAAAAGTACAGTCCTTTTCAGGCTAACCGATATTGCGTCCCCCAGTCGATGTCTGGTCCGTTGGCTGTATTCTTGCGGAACTGCTCGGTGGACGACCATTCTTCAAGGGCCGTGACTACGTCGACCAGCTGAACCAGATCCTGCACATTCTCGGCACGCCTAACGAGGAGACACTCGCACGCATAGGGTCGTCGCGGGCCCAGGAATACGTGCGTAACCTGCCGTACATGGCGAAGCGCCCCTTCCCTTCGCTGTTCCCGAACGCCAACCCCGATGCGCTCGACCTCCTCGACCGCATGCTGGCATTCGATCCTTCGTCGCGCATCAGCGTCGAGCAGGCGCTCGAGCACCCATACCTTCAGATCTGGCACGACGCTTCGGACGAGCCGGACTGCCCTACTACATTCAACTTCGAGTTCGAGGTCGTCGACGACGTTGGCGAGATGCGCAAGATGATCCTCGACGAGGTCTACCGCTTCAGGCAGCAAGTGCGGACGGCCCCCGGCTCCAATGCCGTCGGTGCCGGACAGCAACCCGGAGCTGGCCAGGTCCCGATGCCCAGTGGCGGCAACTCGCAGTGGAAGCAGGAGGAGCCGAGACCTCAGGAGTACATGGACAGCATGGGAGGTCTCGAGGCCGACCTTGCAGGTGGACTGGATGGCAGCCGGAGATGATTGCACATGTGGGAAGGAGGAGCCTCTAATTGAAGCGATACTTGTATAGAGAGATACCATACAGATGAGTAGTACGGCAAAAACTAAAAAAAAAACCTTGTTCGAATTGATAGATTCCCCTGCTGTTCAAAGTGCACTTTTCCCGACTTTTTTGTAGACTGCATCCCCGCCTCCATGGTCTTCCCTACGTCAGTCGTTATTTCGACTCGATGTCCTGTTCGGGCGTATCATCAGGCAACAACTTGTTTACTGAGTCTCATTACGGCCGGGCGCGTTCGTTCAGGTTGATGATAGCTTGTGTGATCGCAGCCGCCAGAAACTAAACAAGGCTTCGCATATTGTCCATAAGACGCGGTCGAAAACCAGAAGCTGGCTGACCTGGGACGCGGTGTCTGGCAGGTAAAGACTTCAGCTCGAAAGGGGGTGTCAAGAGTATGTACCAAGGCAGCATACTGACGTGATCAGACTCGGATAAGGATATATTCTAGGCACGGGGGAGGAGAGCAGTGTGAGGAGGAAACTAGAGTGACTCGCAGAAATCAAGCCAATAGACGACGCTGGACAGAGAACGGTATAAAGTCGAGATGAACCTTTTCCGAAGTAGGGACTGCTGCAGATCTGGTGTTCGTTGCACAGACCCGTGTCCGCGGCGAGATTGACATTCCCCTATTCGGGAGACTTCATCTTCTTAACATGCAAGATGTTTTTCCTAAAGCTACACGATGATGGTACTGTGCCGATGGGACTTGATCGTGGATCTCATGTGCATCATGCTTCGATGCCATGGTGATGGGCCTCGCTCGTAGATTTCTGAGGCGACTTGACACTTGATACGCAGCATAGCAATTGCACAATATGACAACCAGAACTTCGAATACAGCCTTTCAGTCCCAACTATTGAAGTGCTGAGTTTGAACGAAATCTTGGGTAGGATGTGGTCGCGCCTTCCTCGAGTGACCCGGTGTGCAAACGGGGACGAGCGCAACCGTACCTGCCTCCTGCGCCGTCCCACGTGCCTTCCTCTTGTTTCGTGCCAGTTCTTCACTACCATCAATGTTCATGCCTTCGGTCTCATCTCCGTCCTCCAGACTTCTTCCACCTTCCTTCCGGGCCTTCTCATGGCCTCCTACATTCCCATCCACCCACCAGAGCTCAGTGCCCGTCGATTGCATCACTTCTTGTGACACTTCAGTCATTCCCTCTTCTTCAATGCCACCTCTGGTTGGGCATCTGCTCATCCGTATCAACCTCGCATTCTTCCTGCTGTGATGGCCAGCATCCAATGCTTCGATCAACGCCCCTAGCCATGCTCGACTTCACACAACGAAGGGGCAAGACGTCGCTCAGGTTGTAAAGGCCTCCTACCATCGCCTCGGCTCATCGCAGGACAACACAACCACTTCCACCTGTTACCGCCATGCACATTGATCGATACGGTGGGTTTCTTCCTTCCCCCTTGTTATTGTTCTTCTGTCCGCCTACGGTGAGCGGCACACACACTAACATCCAAGAGGTCTATAACAGAACTCAAGAATCGGTCTCAGTTTGTCTTGGCCAACTTCCTCCAGGGAAGCGAAGAGAGCTTCCATGGCAACCAAGAGGCAATCCATCATCGACCGGGTGTGTACTTTATTCATGTCCCCCTTGTCCCTCGCCTGGCGCCAATCTCCAGGTCTCGTTGCATGTGACGTATGCTGGCTGACTCCCTCAGTTGGATCTCAAACCATCAACGCCACCACAATGGGGCTGGGTCAAGATTGCGACTTCGCAGACTGATGCCAGTGACCCAAGAGCATTTTCAGGCAAGTCATCACAGATCTGAAATGCCGACGAAGCGATGTGCTGACCAATGTCAGTATCTTTGCAGACAAGCCGTGTCTCTCGGAGGCATTCGAAAGACTCGCCCAATCTCAGGCTGCTACTTGACAGCGACAAAGGCGAGTGTATCTTTCGTGCAGATCAGTTCATCATTTCGAGAGATATCAGTACTCACGAGCCGTCCCTCATCATTTTCTTGACTCGAAATAGTCGGCCGAGGGCTGTTGTCAATGACCATAGCCCGAGTCCGAGCCCACGGTTTCCCCTCTCCTGCGATGCCAGCCCGCCATGCAAGTGCACGGCGCCTCGCCCTCCTCGGACAATGATGATTTGATGGTAGCGACGTCTGACCGAGGGATTCATGGGGGACCTCTGAGTGATGACAACGCTACCGTGTACAAACTAAATTCCTGAGCCCGATAAGTTGTTAGCATCTCGAGCGCAAACAGCACCACCACCCACAAAATCAAGATGACGAATCCTCGAGCTCTGCCCTCACGCGCTATTAGCCTTGCAAGTGCGAGACGGCTCACCCTTTTAGGATGATGATGATTCCCGTGTACTAGTCTGACCGATGACGCCCACATGGGCGTTGTCGGTTTGATGATAAACCAAAAAACCCTTCTGAATCCTACCAAATGTCAGTTGTTCAAGCGCAATCCAAACCACCACCCACAAGATCAAGATGGCGAAAATCAAACAGTTTGTGAGGTATTACACGATGTGCGATTGCGAGCATCGTTCATGGGCTTCTCGATCCTCTGATTCTGGCACTTCCGAGACTCGTTTGCTGGCAGTGTGTAGCAACTTACTTTCGTCAGGTCAGTGATGATGTACAAGACTCCCACGATCGAAACCAGCACTTGTTGGAAAGATTAGAGTCGGGATTCTCTGAGATCTACATCATTGTCAATATTGCGCACAATTAGACAATCCTCTCCATCACTCACACAGAGATCGTGTGGAAAACTTACTAATCCTCGGACACGGTGCTTCTAGTAAATGTCGCCAACCCAAGGGGCGGTGGGAAGGTGAAAAGGAGTTCGACATGGCCTCACCATGACCAGCTGTGTCGGACGCAGCGCGCGGACTGGTGGCAATGGCAACAGCGAGGAGGTACCTGGTAGATGAGTGGCGTCGGTATCGCGATATTCTTGGCCTCTTTATCTTTGTTCGACTTCTCCTCGCTGCTTGTGACCATGTTGTGGTTATGTTTTTGCCTTGACTCTCCGTATGCTGGTTGGGGGATCTGGCCTGGCGCGAGGAACTGATGAATGGAAATGGCACTTACCGGACATGATTCGGTCAGAGCGGAGACGATCGATAGCTCGTATGCTCGCCTCCGCTGGAGTCGTCCCGAGGACACGAGCTGGCGTTTGGTTGAGAAGGGGCAGAAGGAAAAGAGAACATACCTGTATATAATTAATGTACAGATCAAAGAAGCAGTGACAGCCAGGGGAGAAGTGTGTGGTTCTTATAAGCCATTGTAGCAGCCGGAGATAGACCTTGCTCCACCCAGATCCAGCTGGATGTCGTTCGTGGACAGATACAATTATGCTTCCACACAAGGCCATGTCCGAATCACTCGCGGCGCTCGAGCATCAAAAGCACGTGTACATTGGTGAGGGAGGTCGTTGCTGGAACCATGGTTATGCATTTGGTGGCTCCGAGCGAGCTGTGCGGAGTCAAGCCAGCGAAAGGTGTAATGTGTTCTGCCGGAAACCCCCCTATTACTTCCGGTTTGCATAAGACTAGTGGGACGTGTAGCCAAAGTTCCCAACCTTTGGGAGGCTTCCTGAGGATGGACGCATCTGGCTGGGCAAGGCAAAAAGGGCACTTTGGCCTGACGGTGCGCGCGCTCCACGCAGCGTCCCAGTCCTGTTGTGGGTGGCATTTCCCTGGCTGGCCGAAGGGATGTGGAGGCTTAGCCTTTGTTCCGGTATGCATGTAACGGAACTCCGATCTATGGGTGCTACGTTTTTGTCGCTCCAATATTCCCGCCCCGGGGAAGAAGATCAGGTAGACACGAGCAATTGTTTCCTCCCAGAGCTAGATCTCCGGTACGCATATGACTGGTTTGTGAGCAGGACCTTACACAACACCACTGGAATGCGAGTTGAAGGCTTTGGAAGGGGGGTTAACCTTGGGGGAGGACGGTGGCTCGTGTATAAGACTAATAATAATAAAAGTCTGGGCGCTGCGAAATGGGAGGAGTTCTAAGCGCCGCAGTTGCCGCTGGGCCTGAAACCAAACGGTGTCCAAGAGGGAAATGACCACACACGAGCATCCAAGATCTGCCAAGAAAAAGACTGAAGATGACTGGTCGTCCAATGGAGGTGAAGGCGCCAATAGTGATTCTCAGGTAAAAACCCCACGTGCACCAAGAAGGAAGGAAGAAGAAATCATGCAAATCAGACACCGACAGTACAAGAAATACAAGGCTGCACGACAAGAAGCATCCAAAACCAAGCACACTCACGCACACACACATACACACACACACACATACGCGTTGTCGTTTCATCTCGGATCAGCTGCTCTCTTTTTTTCTTTCTTTCCTTTTCCAGATCAAGAATGCAGGAAGACGTGTTCCTTGCTTCGACTTACCTTCATTGGCCATTACGTAAGTTCATCGTGACCATCGCGTGAGCAGCCTGCGCTTTTCCGACTCTCTCGTCGTTTTGTACGCTCACACCAAACGTGGTGCGCTCATGAACGTGCCCTCGACCGGACCCTTCCCGACTAATACTGGCAAGCCAAGTGCTCTGAGCTTAGAAGTCTCCCGCCAGTGCCCATAAGACGCGCAAAAACAGCGAGACAAACTTTGTGAAAGAATTTTATAGTATTTTATATTTGTTTTTCGGTAATAGTCTAAAAGGCTCACTGTCCTCGCCCGTCGGCTCGACGTGGCGGGATGGAGAAAGAATTTAATGTAGTGGTGCACGCATGAAAAGAAGAGTAAAGAATACAGAAGCCAACGTGCGGTGCCTTCTCAGACACCCACTAAGCAATCCGCAGAAGAAGAAGTGAAAAATAAACCCAACCGAGAACTCCATGTCGCTATGCTGCAAATCTCAAATCCACGACCATCCCTCTCTTTTGGAGCTGTCAAGCTTCTTACAGCTGCCTGAGACTTGATCTCCATGCTTCTCAGCCGAAGAACCAGTACTGCGCAGTGTAAGGCACGCTCTCGGCCTGGCCGGCCTCGGTGCAGGCGGCAGCGACACCACCAGCCGTGTAGACGCGGTAGGCGAGCTTGGTGACGCGCGAAGAGCCAGTGTCACTGAGCTTGAGCCAGTCGACCGTGCCGGTGCCGGTAATGCCCTTGTCGGCGGTGGTCGGAGCAGCGATGCCGTCGTCCTTCTTGCCAACAAAGAGAGCGTCGCCCATGGTGAATGTGGGAACCGAGCCGGCAAAGTAGTGGTGACCAGCGAAGCGGAGCGGTCCCTGAACACCCTCGAGAGTCAGATCCGCCGCGGCGGGGAATGGCGCGTTGGGATCGGCAGCGTAAGGTCGGCCAGCATCAACGGCAGGGTTCAGGGGAATGTCGGTGGTGTGCAGGGCCTTGACGGTCAGGCCAGCCCACTCCTCGGAGGAAAGAGCGCGAGGACCAGAGCCGGGGAAGAGAGGGGCAATATCCCAGAGAACAGCGAGAGCACCTGTGGCAGTGGCCTTCGCACCAGCAGCGGAGCAGGTGTAGTTCTGGATGCCGTGACCGAGAAGCACCGATTTGAAGACCAGGGGCTCAGGACCAGCAAGCTCTTTGGATCCTGAATATCAAGTCAGTATGAGGGAGCAAGGCGGAGACGGAATATTGCCAAAACTTACCACCGTGAACAGGCAGTGTAGGAGTGACAACGGGCGCCGGAGGAGGGCCAGTGGGGTCAACAGGCCCACCAGGAGTGGGAGTTCCTGAAGGCGCAGGCGGGCCGGTGTTGCAACGCTTGCGGATAGGACCAGCAGTGACGGTCAGGGCCGAGATGAGGACAAGAGCGATGTGAGGAAGCATTGTTGCGAGTGTTGGTTGAGATTGGAAGTGTATTGCTGGCGTTGTGATTGCAGATGCTGGATTATTAGACCTCGAATATGATTCTTGGTTGGTGTATAAGTCGGAAGAGGAGATGGAAACCAGATGCCGATGACAGTTGAACCAGAGATGAAGCCGAGAGCGGAAAGGACAAAAGGCGGAATAGTCGATGCAGATGCTTTGCTGATGAGAAGCGGGAAGACAGCAGACTATTATAAGTCAGGCAGCGGCTGGAAAGCGGGTTGCTGCTTGAGTGCTGCAACACAATATGCAAGCTAATGTCGCTTCGAGATGAGGCCGGCCGGGCGGGCGACCGTTGGGCGCTTAGTGCGAGGAGGCTGGAAATAGCAGCAGGGTGGAGGGCGGGCCGGGCAAGGTGGGCCAATGGGGCGGCTGTGGAGGAGCGAGGTTGACTGGGCAGGGCTGGGCTGGGAAAGGGTGGATGAGGTAAGCCTGTTACGCTCGAGGACTGCAATGTAGAATTCCAAGATCGACTTGAAGTGGTAGAGAAGCTGCGAGGAAATGTGCGAAAGACTGGTAATGCGGAGCGACTGTGAGTGGCCTGGTGAGCTGGGGAGTGAATTTCCGATGGATGGGGCAGCGTCCGAGCAATTATATACGCCTCGCCCTGGCAGAGTCCTGCGTAGAGGCCCGGTCTGTCAAAGGAGCGACTGTTGTTTCTCAACTTGTTTCCCAGCAGCGGAGGTAGATACCGGGAGGCACGTCGCCGACCATACCCCTCGCGCTCGGGGATCTGAACGAGGTTTCGTGACCAGGAGTCGACCCCTACATGAGAGCCCCTCGTCGGCGTCCCATGGGAGTGGGTCGGTCGCTCTACGGATGGATCCTCGATTCCCTAGCGGCGCTCATCCTCGTCGAGAAGTCCCTGGAGCCCCGAGGCGGAGGCTGACCCAAGATGCGATATGGGAAGCGTGGAAGCCGGGGGGCGGAGCAGGCGGAAGCTGACCAGACCGGGGCTTGGCCGCTTCCCCAGCCGGATGGGCGAGGGTGCTGCCGCGTCGGGCATGGCTTGGTGGAAGGAAGGTGAGCAGCCACCACGGGGACCCTGGCGGCTCCTTGCTGGCCCGCCGGGCTGACCCCTGCTCGCGATGTTGCAGTGTCGCAGGCCGGCATGCGCAGAGCTGGCGCCGCACGGGGCTCCTGGGTGCGCCATGCAGCGCGAGAGATTGCACGCCAGCAGAGGCAGCTGACAGTCTACCTGAGCTATCCAGACCCTTGCTTTTGTTTCCGTCTCATCTTGGCCGCTGTTGTTTCTTCTGCCAACTGTGGAGGCGCAGGTTCCACGTATCGTACGAGTTCCGGGGCAGTCTGGTGCCTGCTGGCGTCGCAGTGGCGATCTGGGCGGGCCTGGTCAAGATGTTTGACGGCCAAAGGGTTGATTTGGCTGACTGTACAAGACGGGGAGAGGGGCTTGCCTCTCTGAGGACCATGGACGTTGTGGAGGGATCTCGGGAGGGGATGATATCTCCGCGGGGTCGAGTGGTGCGTGGATGGGATGTCGGTGTTGCTGCGGGCAGGTCAGGCAAGTGCAACTCTGCTTTGCTCCTGCCAGATGTAGCCGTGCCTCTGTCCAAGTGCCTCCCACTCTATCACAAGCATGCAGTGCGGCTGCATCACCGAGTCATTGGCCCGTTGCCGCCTCAGCCGACCGAGACATGGACATTCGGCAGATGCGAGCAAGCGACGCTGCTGGCAGCCTGGTATTGAGTGCTTCGCTCACTTCTCTGCTCTGATTTGCACATCACGGCCACCAGCCCACGTGTCCCCACGCCTCTCCCGTCTTCTCTGCTCGACCAGAGCCCCGCGCTCGCCTCTGACTCGCCCGCCGTCTTCAGCCTCCCCGGGGTGCTCGATCTCTCGCTTTCTCTGCCGACGGGTTGCCGCAGACAACATGGCAACACTGCATTAAGCGTCATCAGAGGACAGGGTGGTCACACAGTGTCTCTACCAGGAATTACGTGTACGGGCTCCCTGGGGATCGCTCGGACACCCCAAGCTGTCTCATGTTGTGCTGTGCCCTGCACCTCGACCAACAACCAGAACCGAGTTGGATCTCTCCAGAACGGTGCGTGTGCAAAGCCTGTGACATACACAATGTCCCTCGCTCTCCAGGCTCGGCCATGGAAAGACCATGTTTCATGCTCGAGAGACATCATGGGCAATGTCGATGTTGGTGTTCGGACCTTGGAGGCATTCAGGCTTGGGCTGCACTTATGCAGGTACCTGCAGGCACCTGAGACGACCACCAGCAGCCACACACCAGGGTTACAATACTGACTTGCTCCTCCTCTCTCCACACCACCATTCCAAAGCCACAGCAAGCTCCAGCAGCACAAACGACAAGCTGTCTGGTTTCAGTCCAAGCGCAGATTTGAGCTCGAGCAGGGGAAACTTGCGAAATTTGTGAGCCAGATAGCTTGAACCGGATTCCGGGTGCTGTGCTGTTCTGCTCTGGGCAACCGGTCGTACCGGCTGCCAATCATGCCGATCTCGTTTGGTTTCATGTCGGAACCTAATGAGCCTGGGCTGCCTCAGGTCGAGAGTCGCCTAGCTGTCACGCAAATGCCTGGGGCGCCGCCGAAGAGCAAACTTGACAAAACTCAGCCACGCGGCGGACGCTCTGACTGGCCATTTTCAAAGCGAGCTACGTTGGTCTTGACCTGAGAAGCAGCTCGCCTAGGTAGTCACGAACGCCATGTCGGTTGTCACTGATCTCCACCGCCTCGTGGCACAGCACCAGGAATGCGATCCTCCGCGTCAGTTATGGACACCAACCCAGCAAGGCCTCCGCAGGTCAAGAGTCTTGTTGTGGAAAGCCACACGCTCAACGGCTAAACTCCGTGAAGCTCGCCAGCTCGTTTCAGATGGCCATCTATCACACATCATGAATTACTACAGTACCAATGCGGAAAGTCCTCCAAATTCAAGGCGGGCACTTTGCGAAAGTTTCGATGGGCAAAGCTTGGCAATGTTTGCTGCAGGGGGCTGTTGACTTTCGACCTATGTTTCAAGTCTGATCGACAAGTTCAATCATGGATAACGGCAAGGGCAGGGCTCGCACAGACCCCGTAAGCCCTACGATGGATATGAAGAAGCCTTGGAACGGCTTGCAGTGCTAGTTAAGTGCTGGCATGCTCAATCAAGGTTTCATTGTCGGAGAGAGAATTATCGCGACCATGAAACAAGAGCTCATTTACCCGAGTTGGTGGTGTTCTCCTGATTACTGAAACATCGCGCGAGCCTGGTTGGCGGAAGACAATCTACTTCTAACACCTGTTGCCTTCGTATCAGAACGACATGGGCAAGATCCCATGGCCAGATCGCAATGAACTGCGTACCTTAGAAGGTGTTGATCATCTTCTTCGCATGGTCGCCCAGACACCGACTTGTCGAGAACAAAACTAACTCCGGACCAGGCATGTGTTCCGTCCTTTCCGGTCTGCCCAAAAAGCTCGGCCGAGTTGTGCAGGGGGGTTCTGTGAAGCATGGCCCTTGCTAGGATACTTTATAAACCTGGACCAAATGTGGCACACATATTATTGTTATTATCATGTACTTCAAGCTCGAGACGCGGCCACGAAAGAGCGACCCGGGTCATCCCCTCTACTCAAATGCACTCTCACACGGTCACGATCTCTGTCCGTCGGCTGTCGACTCACCAAGCAAACGTCAAAGGTTCCTCGAGCCTCACGCTGCCGTAAAACTGACAGGTTTTCTTGCCAGTGTCACGGTCAGAGTTTCGAGGGTCGCACCGCAACGTCGCGGAACGGTGACCAATGGGATGCCTGTCGCTAAGCCCAGGATTCTGGGCAGCGCTTGCGGCAAGGGCGACCTATCACTGTCAGCCACCTACTCGAGGTGGGCAGCGTCCTGCATGCTTGGTGGTCCTGCACTCCGACGACGCCATCCTGACGAATGCTGTCGGGAAGGCGGCCTGATGCCGACGGTTTGCCCCAAGAGGCAGGACTGCTGACTCGGCTTGTACCACCCATGAAAGTCCACGATTGGGGTAAGCATGGCTGCATAAGACCAAGACCAAGACCAGGACCAAGGCCCGGAAGACCGCCGAGCCGTGTCGGCGTCGTGAAAGCTGGCCAGTCCTGCACGCCCGAGTAGGCGGGCTCGCTGGCGCCGCATACGCGGAGGATGCCAAGCCTCGCTGGGAATAATCAGCCTCAGCCATGCGGAGAGCGGCGCTTGTACGAGGGTCATCTGGCGTGCTTTTTTTGGTTTGCTAGTAAGCGCGGCCGAGGTGGTGGCCTGCCCTGCTGGCATGCTTTCCTACGGTGTAGAATGACCTGGCCCGCTCGCTGCAGGTAGTTGGGATCACGGCTCGAGAGCAGGAGCTGCCGCGCCACGTGTTGCTATTTCCTGTGGCTAGCCGGACTTCTACGTGGCTCGCTCTGCGTCTAAGCTTGTCTCGTTCCCTAAACGCAGGACGTGGCAGACCTCTAAGCGCCGAGGCGGACTGCTGAGTACACACTGGCCGCGGGCAGGAAGACTCTACGGGAAGATTCTGCAGGAAGAGGTCGAAAGAGGTCACGCAAATGGCCTTGGGTGTACTGTCCGTGAGTCTACCCACGTGCAGTGAGAAGTCTGGCTGAGGTCCTCCCGTGTCATCGAATGGTGATGCCCGGGTTAGGGTTTGCAAGCGACTCGGCATACACGAGGAGAAGGTGGAGGCCAGTTCCGTGTCCTCTGTCCTTTCCGCTAGTAAACAGGTGTGAGAACGTGAGTGCCTCCTCTTTTTGCTCGGGTTGCTTTGAGCCAACAGCTCAGCGGAGTGTGCTGTCAGTGCTCGGAACTCCTCGACTCACAATCGTCCACATCGCAAGCTGCTTCCCCGGCTGGGCCGGATCTGAAACCATAATCTGAGTCCTGGGAAATGCTCGCCTGGGTGTTGAATTTGCCGAGATTCTAGGGGTCTGGAACGTCTAAATAGTAACTTCTGTGGCTCCGAGTATAATCTTTTGGGTTTTCTTCTACGTTTCACCATTCAACACCTGAGTTGGGGGCCAGTAAGTTTTCATCTGAGCCATGGGGCGTTTCAGTGTATCAACTTCAAAGTGTCTCAGCCAAACTATCACCCTTCTTTGAAGCTCCTGCCGAGTGTCACATTGTGTTGGTGTGGTGGTGCTTTCTTCGGGTTTGACGGTGACTTCGCCATTTTGCCGAGGACTTTTGTTTTTCTTGAACTCTGTCGTTACTCTAATGGTGGGAATTGTATATAAAACTCATCGCCAATGTGTATCATTTGGCCGTCTGTATTTTTCAAAGGTGTTGTTTGCGTGGGAATACATCTGTTGCCAATGTTGACGATAAATCAACGGGAATTATTTTTTCGCTTGTTTTTTCCTTACAACGGAAGACATAAGGAACGAGCTGAATATATTTCAATTCCCTTTTTGTAGCACTAATTTAATGTCAAGTAGTTGTTACCTGTGCGGCGGAAAGCCTACATTTGCTTCATTTGTGTCGCTTGACCTGAGTTGTCACGACGTTCAGTGTGTTGGGAACTGCTTTCGCAGCTGGGATTGTGGTGGTGGGGCATGAGGACCGATATCGCGGCTCAAAACGGGCCATCTGTCTGGGGTCTTGGCGCGGCCGGCTTTCTTCGCATTTCTCTGCTACGTTGAATCTGGGCTTTGATCATTGAATAGCCACGGCGGAGGCTTTCGACTGCCTCCTTCACCCGCGTCCGTTCTCAGAGTCATGGCCGGTAGCGATTTCAGCAGCAGCGGCTGGGCCATGCTCCCACCGGAACTCCTCGAGATGCAGCTCGGCCAGATCGACCTCCTGATGGCTATGTACCCGTCCCCCGAGGAGCTGGTCGTCAGCGACGACACGAGGGCGGTCATTGAGCGGGCCAGGCAGGTGTGCGAGGAGGGAGGCATGGAGGGCGCCCAGATCCCGGCAACACTAGAGGTCTTTCTCGATATCCGTCTGGAGCTGGTGCCGGCGGACGAGGCGGCAGCGGCGGCGGATTCTCCAGCAGCCGGAGAGACTGTCGAGGTCGAGGTTGCGATACCGTTAGGCTACGACCAGGGCACAGCGGCACCGCCGTCGGGGGAGCCGCCCCGGATCAGAACGCGGATGAGACAGCCGCCGTGGGCGAGCCGGGCCGAGGCGGCGCGCGTCAACGACGAGACACCGCAGGACGAGGACGTGCTCGGCATCATCGAGTACATCCGCGAGGCCGCCACCAGGGCCTACACGCAATCCCTCGCATCATCAGCCACGAGCGGCCTTACCAGCGGTAGTGGTGGTAGTGGTGATGGCAGTGCGTCTACCAGTTCACAGGAGATAGGCTCGTCAAGATCATATTCGCCGACAACCAAGGACGCTGAGCCGCTGGTGCGCGTGTGGTTCTACTTCCCGTCCATCAGCACGCGGGCCAAGCGCGACGACCTTGTGCGCAACGCGCCCGCATACGGTCTTACGGGGTTCCTGCTCGCCGGGAAACCGGGGCTGCTGTGTCTCGAGGGCGGGAGCCGCGCAGTGGACGAGTACATGCGGTTCATCAAGACGGAGAGCTGGGGCGACATCCCGGCGCACCACAAGAAGGTCAGCGAGCGGTACCGGGAGGAGAGCAGTGGTGGTGGTGGAGGTGACACAGAGAAGGGCAGTGGTGGCAAGGCGGTCACGCGCGTGTTTGGCGACATGGTCGAGATCACAGACACGGTGGGCGGCGAGCGGCGCGGGGAGAGGGCGAACCGTGGGGATATGAAGGCCATCGAGGCGTGGCTGACTGAACGAGGGCTCGGTGAGGCCTTCACCAAGGTCCTCATCTAGCTGGTCCCCTAAGGATGCGCGGGGACCTCATGGCCAGGTACCATTGTCCCACGGATTGGGGGACCACCCACACTTTGAGTGTCCCCAGGCATTGCATTGTTGCGGATCGCAGCTTTCCCCCATGAAGCGAGAGCCATGGGTTCGCATATGCTGGCTTTCGCGTTGGGCGCATTCTTTGGGTGCCAGAGAAAGGTGGCTGTCTCACTCACATGCCACCATCTCCAGCAGACGCCATCGACTCTTCCCCCGACCCCATCATCGCCAACATCGTCCCTCCAGCAACGCTATAGCTTAAGTAGGAGGACTCGCAAACTACGTGCAGCCAGTCTCCACAAGCGAAGGAAAAGAAAACAAAGAAGATTCTCTCCTCCGACGCGATGCTCGAGCTCGGAGGGTTTGGCGAACCCAGATCGCCCCTGGCCCAAAGCCGCGACACATCTCGCGGCGAGACCAAGTTACTGATCGGTCTCTTCGAGGCCATGGAAGAAGACTGCACAAAGCTTCTGCTCAAGGGCGGCGGTGATAGAGACGATGCAGTACCGTCTCCGCTCCGCCGGAAGCACCGGCAGAGTCTGAGCCGGCAGAGCTCCAACCCGGGCCGATGGACACTGCAAGACAGAAGTAGCAGACAAAACACCAGCTGTCATGAGACAGACTTGCTGCCTACTCCTCCACGAACCTCAGAAGACACAGACGCGGAAGAGCGGAACCGGCCGGAGAACGAGATCGACTCGGACTTCGACTCGGACCTGAACTCCTCGACCGCGACCGTCCTCATGCACCTCCGCCGGTCCCTCAGCGGCTCTACAGCTACCTCCAGCACGGCGAGCAGCACAAGCGATTTCGACGGCGGCGACGAGGACGAGGGCGACAGCGTTGCCGACCGGGACTACGACGAGAGCGGCTGGCCGGCAACACCGCTAATCCCTGATCTCTACGACAGCGAGGGCTGCCACAGCTCATCCTCGGAAGCGAAGCACAGACTACAGAAGCGAGGACATCCCGCACAAGCATTGCAGCAGCAACATCTTCAGCGTCAGCGTCAGGGAAGAGGCCAGCAGGAACGACAGCACCACCCCCCGCTCCTCGCACCGCTCGTCTTCCAGACCCTCACGCTCGCAGCCGGCGCCCTGTGGGAATCCGTTGGCACCGTCGCGGGTGACGCGGAGAACTACATCGCGGACCTGTATTGCCAGCAGCACCAGCAGCAGCAGCAGCAACAACACCTCCTCGACCCGGCTAACCCCTCCTCGTCACTACCCTCAGAGGACATGACCATGGGGAGCGCGGGCGCGGAGAAAGCCGTGACGGCCCTCCGCGTCACCGCGGGTCTGGCCGCGTGCCTGCTCATCTGGCTCCTCGCGCGGACCGCGTGCCTGCTCGGGCCGGAGCTCATGTTTGGCGTTTCTTTCGTGTGCGTGGTGCTTGTCGCGCGGCCCGGGTGGTCCGCTGCTGGACGGCTCCGGGAGCCGGGCCAGCAGCAGCAGGGTCGTGAATAACCGGAACACCAATCCTGACGATGACGACGACAGCGGCAGACACAGGGGTAATGTTTGATGGAAAGTCTTGAAAAGACAGGCCACAGTCCGTGTTTGCAGCACCGGATATAGACACAGAGACCGAGCAGGCTTCAGATACAGCGCCTACTTTCGAAATGCGGCAAGAGCCAGCACGAGCTCAACGTTCGCCGCCCCTGATTAGAAGGAGGCCGGGAAGACCTGTGCTTCTTGGCACGACACCGAGCTCGCTTCTCGCCGTGTGGTCCCCAGCGAGGATGCACAGGTTCTCCAGGTCAACCAGCAGGACGGACGTCCTATGCCGTGTGGGTGTCCTGTGGGGGAGTAATTGAGGATATATGAGCATGTGTCCGCTGAGATGTCATAGACGTTTAGCAAGGCCTGTGGTAGGTCTGTCGTAGTGGGTATCGTGAAATAGTCAATACACTGGCCTTTCAAGACAGTCGAACTCTAAGCAGGTGGCCTCTTGATATGCATGCTCCGTTGATACTTTTGGCTGATCGCCTGACAACAAGACCAGAGCACTGGAGAGCTGGTATCTGGCATCGAAGCTCACGTCTCTCATATTTGTAGATTGGCGGAAACTGGCCTCCAAGATGTAGCACATCTCAGTCGGATACCCCTTTAGAGCTAACATCACGGGGTTATGTACCATTCCCACACAGTCTGGTCTCCTCAGTAAGATTCTTGCCTTTCCGTCTTCCGCACTGATCTCACCACTCCACAGCCAGCACGCACAGCCGGTGAATGCCAGCAGACCAGCCAAATGTCAGTGTCATGCGTGAGTACAACAGCTCTTCTTCATACTGGCGCAGCTCGTTCGTTTTGAGCTCCAGGATCCGGTGCCACGAGTCCGCAGGCGGCGTGCCCTCCTCAGTCTCGCTGTTGCCTGTGTCTGGCAGGAGAAACTGCTGCCAGGCGTCTTCGCTCCAGACGAGCTTGCTGCCAGCCAGGCAGCCGCTCTCGTCGACAAACGTCTTGAGCACTCGCGGGTTCATGAAAAGCGTCTGTTGCGTACCACAATTATTGCAGAACGCCACCGGCTTGTTCGCCGACAGTGGGACACCACAGCTGAGATCAGTGGTCAGCTGGTAGGACCTCAAAGAGGATGGAATAATACCCACCATTCGGTGCAGCAAATGGTGCCGAGTCGCCAATGCTCCAAGAAGTTTGCCTGGAGCAGCATCACGTTGAGCATGCCGGTGAAGCTCTGCGCTTCGTCGCTCATGATCCTCTCCTCCATCTCAGCGATCGTGTACAGCACGCGCTCGGGACCATAGGGCGGAAGAGTGTTGCGCCACTCTTCTGCAGGAAAGTAGACAAAAAACGCTTCCCTCTTTTGCTTTCGCCTGATGGCTGATCTGAACCAGGTGGCGCGAGCAAAGTCCGGATCTACCTCCACGGTAGTATTGTAGCTAATGGCGATGTGGGCCGTCTTATCTCTCGCGTCATGTTTGGCAGATTTGTACTTTGGCATCGAAATGAGCAGGAGAGTCTCGTTGGGCAACCACGAAGCAGCCGAGGTCGACTTGTCTCCCCAGAGAGTCAGCATTGTGCTGGCAGTATGGTCGAAGATGCCGACCTCTACCAGGTTTATTGAGAGCTCGTTAATCCTCGAGCGGACAGCCTTGCGCCGACCAATACTCCGGACGCAGACGAGTATCTTGCACTGATCATATTCAAAGCCTGTGTTCAAGAACTCCTGCAGGGTCATCAGGCCGGCTAGGTCGCCATTGCTGTCGCTGGAAGACCCGAGAGGGCTGCGGTAGAGTTCACAACTGTCGGCATCCCTGTGGAAGACGATGTGGGTTGTCCCAGCACGGCCAGGGTACACCGATGTCGAACATGGAGCTTGATTGAGCTCGCCTCCGATGGAGACGCCGATGAAGCTGGCCCAGATGGTGACTCGCTGCCCGAGGTGAGGCTGGTAGTCGTGCTGACTTCGGCAATGCAGATTGACCTTGAGCAGAAACCTGGCATCAGCTAGGTCTCAATCAAGAGACCAACATCCGACTTACACCAATGATACCAGACCCGTCCGACACAATCAAATGCCAGAATCCATCTGACTCTTCGGGGTTTTGACGCTTACGCGCGTGAGTCGAGTAGTTCACAATTCGCCCTCCGATCTCGTAGTGGCGGGCACCCGGCTGGAGCAGGATGATAGGACATGGCTCATATGCGCGAGGCAGTTTGCAGTCGATGGTGGACGGGTCGAGGACCTCGTTGATTTCGGAGCTCGTGAAGCCATCGCCGACGTCCTCCTTGTCCATGGGAGAAGTGTTGTCGACGGGCTTAGATATGACTTCTCGCCCGTAGAAGGACTGAACAGAAGGGAAGAAAGAGGCGCCCATTGTGAGCAAGAGAAGAAGAGGAGCCGATACAACGTCTACTGTAATGCTGCATGTACCACGGAAGAGCCTCTGGAATCGATATCGTCATGCGCGTGGTCCAGAACGTAATGTACACCCCCAGAACATGAAGAAAATGAAACCCGAAGGCTTCCGAGCATTCGCGGGCTGGCTGCAAACAGAAGCGTTCATGTTTTGCAATATGGAAGGCACGCCGCGCCTCTACGAGGGCCGGGTCGCTCCTCCCTTCTCTAAAACGGACTGCAGCAAAGCCTGCATCCACTTCTTCGACCATACCTAGAAAGCGACATCTACACAACAATTCGAAATTGCAAGTATTCGAACCAATGCCTCTTCCCATGACCAAACAAGCTGTCATCCGCCACCGCCACCGCTGCCGCCGCGAGAATACATCATTCTATACCAACCACCCCTCCTTCCTCCCCAGCGCGGCCTCCCACCCTTCCTCCCCGTCCTCCGTCGAGAATTCTTCGACGCTCTCGACCTCCTTGGCGCCGAACTCGCCGCCGTACAGATGAGGGAACGTGTTCTCCCACTTCGTCCTCGCGCTGACCCTGTCGTAGGGGATGCGCATGATGTGCAGGCTGCGAGCGGTGCTGAAGAAGCGGTTCAGGGTTCCGGGGACCTGCCGCGCTCTCTCGTCGTGGTCAGAACGGAGTGCCGAGCGAGAAAACAAGAGGGGAGTCGACAGCCTGATCCATGCGATGAAAAGGGCCCTGGGGAGCATAGGAGGAGATGTTGCGTGTCTGTCTCTGTGTTGTAGTTGCAGAACGAAGTCGGCGATGGTGGGGCAGTCCGCACCTCGCTCGCTGTTTCCGGACCGGCGTGGGAAATGTATGAGAGAGATTGACTGACCTGCTGAGCAGTGCTCATGTGAATAAACCCGTCCGCCCGGTCGAGCTCCGACAGCGGGAGGTCCGCCGGCAGCGGGTTCGGCGGCCGCGCGGGGACGATCTTGTAGACGTACTTTGGCGGGGCGGACTCTGACATTTTCTACTGGGTTGCTTGTTGCTAGGGAGACACTTGCTGCTGGTTTTCTCTGGTGCTTCTTGTGGAGTGCGTTGATGTTGCGGAGTCGACTATGTGAATGTAGGACGTAGTCGCTGAGTAGCTGAGGGCCGGGACTTGCAGTGATACGGAGAGAGGGCTTTAAGCTTCCGACGTGTGTGGTTCGGGGAAAATAGACCGGTCGTGGAGAAACGGCCGGAGGTGTGGATCCCCGCGATTCGCTGGCGACATTCAACACCCGTCCAAGACACACCTCTTGGTGCAAGCCACGCTCCTTGTGTTAAACTCTTTCCTCAGACTAGGTACGCTGAGTGTCTTCATCTTCGAAAGCAAACATGCGGGAAAGCAACTACGCCCATTATCAGGCTTGGAGGGCCGTGTTTGACACAGCTTTCTTTCAGGAGGTCCTCGTGGGTCGTTGGAGGACCAAACCCTCCTGTCATTATCTATTAACTACTATGTGGAAAGGCCTCAATGCATACCCCAGCGATGAATCTGCCTGCAGACTCCTGCTCCCAATAAACTATGATGTAAGCCTCCTATACGGTCTCATCGCTCCGCACCACAGCAAGCTCCGGCTCTTCCTCCTGGTCCTTCCTGATCCACTTCTCCCCATAACTGCTGTCCCCGCGTTGACACGCCCAGCCGCACCGCACCGTCCAGAACAGCACAAACACGGGCGACATGAACATTCCCAGGATGCCCCCGTACAGGAGCTTGAAGATCTGCGGCGCCCACGTCCGCGGGTACACCCAGTCGCCGCCCGACGGGATGCCGTGGCTCAGCAGGATGCCCACAGTGGGCCCGACCATGATGGCGAAGAAGGGGATCGAGAAGAGGAAGCCGCGCAGGGCCTGGTCGCGGACGAAGGCGAGCAGGCTGAGGAAGACCGAGGCTCGGCCTTGTTGCTGGCTGGAGTCCACCTTGGTGGTGGGTGAAGGCCTTTCTTGCTGGTTGCTGTTGTCATCGGCGGGAAGGAACATGAACCATCGGACCAGCCGGTTCGTGGGCTCCTTGACGAAACCTATCGGCGCGACACCCCCAGATCGAAGGTCGCCTTTGACGAGCAGCAGCGTGATGAACCACGTGATGATGCTCTGCAAGATGGTGGTCACTCCTGCGTCCCCCAGGAGCGTCGTGGGCAGCTGGAAGAGCCATATAGGCTCAGACGCATTCGAGTACATTCCTGCTCCCGGTGTCAGATGATCCATTCTCAAGAGGTGAGATACGTGTGAGCTCACATACCATATGCTATCGCAAAGTTGATGCCACCAGAGATGACCAGCCCACCCACGCCATTAATGCCGAAGATATACAAGAGCTGGTGAAGCGACAGCTTCTGCGTTGGGTCGCGTAGACCTCCGCTACCACCAAAGATACCCATCTCGTGCGAAAGGTGAACTCTAGCCTGCTTTAGTGGTCGATCCGACACGGGATGCCTGTACACTTGGCAGACTGTACACGTTCAGTGCTGATAGTATCTCTGCTTCATTGCTAACCGGCGACAAAGATGCACCCAGATAAGTTCAGCGTCCCCCATGGTGTCCAGATGGACGGCTTTGGCAGAGAAAGGGGTCGTCCATCCTCGGCCGTGCACTGGCTGACTCTGGCGCTGCCAAGCATGCAAATTGCGGCCCACTCCCATGGGAGGTCCTTGGGCATTGAGATTGCCCATTGGGTCAAGAATGAGTTGTTCCTTTGAAGCTGTACCAACACGGTTGCAGGCTCTGGGCTTCGCGTGATCCCGCCAGGCTGCTGGGTTGCCGGTCCGTCTGCTGACTTGCAGGCGACAGCGTGCGTCTGTCTCAGCAGGCTTGTCCGGCTCTTCCGAACCTTTGGTCACCTGGCTGGTCTCCAGAAGTCCTTCGAGAAGCCTTCTTGGCTCGGACCCTGACCTCAGATTGTGGGGCAGGGCCCACTTATGACGATTTGCGTGGAGCGTGAAGAGAATGCGTGAGATGGGACAAAGAAGCCAATTGAAGCTTGATGGCAAATAAGGCTGATCTGGCACCTGCGGTGAGCAAACATGGACAGAGTGCGGCAAACTTGTTCCTTGGAAATTGGACGGGACAGGACCCATGATGTGCATCATATCATGATCGTTGGCAAGTGTTGAGTGCCCCGTCTCTGCTCATTCACTGTCTGCAATGATGTCAGCAGGGCCTCGAACATGTTCCGGCCTGATAGGCAAAGGTTCGCTTTTACGAGTCGGCTTCGTGGTGCCTTCCTCTACGTTCGTGGCTGCTCAGCCAGCACATCGTGCTTCCGAGACATGTCGGCATGCAATGTCGAACCGCGAAGTGCGGTCTGTGGTTGATCAGCACGCATGGACCCCTCTGCACTCAACACTTGCATGATGAGCGTCATTGGGGATCGGCTCGTGGAAGTGTGTGCTGGAGAAGGAGGAGGAAACTGCCCAGGTGGCGCAGGACAAGCTCGACAGGATCGGCAGTTGGGAAGTTGGCGAGACTGGCGAGCGTGGCACGAGCAGGTTCCGGAGCTGCACGAGCATGACTCCCGACTCGAGAAAGCTCTGGGTGGTGCTGTCTGACACCGGCGGGACAATGAAGCTTGACGTGGGGCAAGATCGGAGACCACATGTGCACATGCAACGCACTCGGACGCAAGGCAGGAAGGAGCAGCCCGTCCTTGCTGCCCGCGGGGCGAAAGGTCTAGCTCTTTGCCGCTCCGCTTTCGAGATCTGGCAGGCCCGCGCCGCTTCTTGGCCGGGCTTGGGCTTGGGCTTGGGCTTGGGCCTTGGCCTCCTCATCCAACCTCGGGCGGCCATCCTGCACATCATCATCATCATCATCATCATCATTCCCAACAACCTTACACTGCCCTGTCCTGGTCTCAACCCCACGCGTCCGCACCTAGCCCTGCCTGCCCACCGACCGACTGGTGCGGCAACAGCGAGGACGACGAGGGCAATGGGTAGTCGAGCGAGGGGAGCCAATGGAAGCGACAGGGACCAGCCTGTAGTGTCTGTAGACGCCTCGGCGAATCAGCGCCCCTGTAGCAGACTGGAGAGACGCAGTCTGCCAATCCCCACGCCGCGTGAAACTCGGCACCGGATTGCCGGCGGCGCCTCCAGCGGGAGCCCGTGTATCTCACTCTCTTTCTCTTGTTTGCCTCGCCAGGCATGTGGCCACAAGGCGGCTCTTCTGTGGTCGGTCCGTGTCCGTGAGTGGCGCCTGCGTCTGGCTCCGAAGTAACCAGACCAGGCACCGGCCAGGCTCAACGTGGGCCAAAGATTGCAATTCAAGCGCAGCCCGGAGTGGTGCGTGGCCCCGACGCCTCGTTATGACTGCGAAATGCGCCCTCACGCGCGCTCGAGTCGGAGAGGGGCGGTGGCTGCGCCCGCGCCTGGGGCTCTTTGTTCGGGTTCGGGGATGCCGTGGGACGACACGGAACAACGCCTTTTGCGCTGTGCTGACCATACCTACTCGGTCCGTCAGTTCACATGCACCAGCTCAAACACGGCGTTAGCCCGCACAAGGGTACACGCAATCATGGCCAGCCAGTCTCAAAGAAAGCCAAAAAGTCAAAAAGGCACCAGACGACTGGCTGGCCCCGCGCGTCTGTCGCTGCACGTTGTGCATACGTGCGGACCATCAAATCATCCTCTCCCGCGCGGCCCAGACTTGCCGGATATCCAGCAACCACCCTCGCCCCTTGCAAGCCGGCCTTTCGGCACCGCGGACCCACCTCCACATCACCACGCCTCAACATTGTCCAAGGGCACGCACTGACACCGGCAGTCGTCGCCCACGGCATATCAAGACCTGCATCGCCCACCTCTCGCGTCCCCGCCCTGCCTGTTTCTTGGTACAGTCACTCATCCAGGAAACATTCTCGCCCAGCCAGGCAACCACTTTTATGAAATGAACGGCATTGCTGCGCTCGTCACTGATCGAAGACTCCCCCGCCGCCTCACATCTTCGTCCTCTTCATCAACCGTGCACTCAACCAGATCCCTGCTGGCAGCGTCCATGTCGACCTCATCCATCAACTCCGACAGCAGCCTCCACACTGCTGTCGACTGGGACACGGGCTTCCCAGACAGCTTCGCCGCTGTCACTACGTCCCGTCGCCACCCCGAGGCGAGAGTCGGCTCACTCGCCATCATCGAGGCCGACGACTTCGACCACCAGCACTCACTGGACCGCAAGAAAAACATCCTATTCATGAAGTACCGCCGCACAATCAGCCACGGCAAGATCAGACAGCTCGAGCCGCTCGCAGAAAGCCCAGACGGCGACCTAGCCCAGACAGACGCCCACAGCGACGACACAGGCAGCATCCAGGACCGGCCAATCTCACCACAATCAACCTCCAGCCGAGGCAAGTCAGACAAGCTACGGGGCATCTTCAAGTGGCGTGGCAACTAGAGCCGCCATGTGCATCTCGAAGACCTCTCTCGACGCTACCTGAGCAGACTCTTGCTTCGCCCACGTAGGAGCGTCCCCTCGCAGACGCCGCAGGCGCTCGAGAACAAACGCTCCAGCGACCAGTCGCAGTAAGCGCTAACGACCATCACGACCATCATTTTTTTGTCCGGCATGGACCTCACAGCGTCACTCTTTTACACGGTCTCATTATCATTTTGGTGGATAGCAAGGAGTTATGGATTATCGGTATGGGACAAAGGGCATTAGGGGCATTTCACGGAGTTCACTGGACGGATTGTATTTAGGGATCTGCAAAAGCGCATATTGCCGTTGCATGACTACACCTTGTGCTCAATGGACGAGAGCCATGAAGCTGGTGCATGCCGCGGATGAGCTCTAGCTAGCATGAATCACAAGGCATCATTACAACACATGCTGTATAGGAACTTTTTTTCCATTATGAACCGTGGCCGGTGAAGAAGAGCGTCTTGTTGACTTACACCAGCAGATGCGGTGGAAGGGATAATTTCGAGGTGCTTGCCGTAGAATGCCGCGCCTCGGAACCGGCCGCTCATGGGTGAGAGGTAATGTATAGGTCCGTTCTTTGTGCCGTTGCTGTTCTTTGTTCCGCCACTGTTCTTCCACTACTCATTTCCTGTGTACGCTGCTTGATCTACGCACCCTCCCGACCTAAACCTCCTGAGTCCTGGTGTGTGTGAATGTTTGCTAGATTTCTACTTTGTCCCCTCGGGGCCTGAAGGAGGGGCCTTCTCCAGGCTCGTTGCTGTCCAACGTGCGCTGTTATACATGCTTTGACTTCGTAGACCCGTCTGATAGGCGGATCGTAGATGGGAGAGAAAGTCGTCTGACTGAGGAGCTGGAGTGACAACCACGAGGGAAGGAGTGCGTGCTCAGATGGGTGGATATACGGGGTATGACGACCTCACTCTGAATCGGTGTGAATGTGTGTTTGTTTCAGCACACGCAACACGATGCTGTGAATGTGAGTGAGACATTTCACACAAGCCCGTGCCTGGATGTCGGGGTAGCTGACTCCTCCAGAAGACTTGAAAGTCTCCCAGCCTCCACGATAGACGAGTGCTCAACCTCTGCCCTGCGTTGGCGATGGCGAGGTAGGGTAGACGGCCACCAGCTGTTCACTTCGCTCGCGTGCGTGCCTGATGACGGACCTGGAAGTCCAAGCTGCGGCTCGCTGCCTGCACCTCACCTCCTCTTGTCGCATGGATGGGAGAGGAGAGGTCGGCATGTGCCGTTTTGCGTCTTTGCTGATCACCATATATTTAGGATACCTTTCTAAATTTATGTATACATATATTGACAAACTCACGCACCTTTCCTTTTCCTACCCGTGATCCGTGTCCCATGCGACTGAACTTGATCCTGCCGCGTGTACTCTACCCCTAGGCCGGGCGTGAGGGTTTATCCCAACTACGCCAACGTCATGTCTGCGAGGATCGAAAGCACAGAGCCTCCTTGGATATGTGCTGCCGCCAACAGGAGCCCAGGTTATCGATTTTTCACGCTGGACTCTCATGCTCATAGCTCGCTGATGATCAAGGAGGCCGCCCCCTGTTCCGCAAAGCTATTCTTCGAAGTCGTGCTAGATCCTGGGAAATACCACCGCCACCACCACCACCACCACCACAAACACGATGGCAAGGACGACTAGGGGGAGTCTCGGTGAAGAAAGACCGAAGAAGTCCCCCGTGAACGTCTAGCCCACTCGTCTCTAAGAATCCCCCGATTCCATGCCGAACAGAGTCCTGGTCTACTCGTCTCCAATGAGGTCCTTGAGACGGGCCAAGCGCTTTGATAGATGTCAAGATATATGTACATTAACTCCATGAATTCCATGAACGAGTTGAGCCGACCTCGTTCCCCCCTCTACCTGTACCGAATCGACTTGGTCAAGAGCTCGACTTATCGAATAGACATGTCCTCCGAGAGCGCCTCTTGCCCAGGAGAAGACACAGAACCGCCGAGGCTAGGCTGCTCGCGGTATCAAGTACATAGCGCGCGATTCTGCCAGGGGACAATATGTACGTTTACGAGTGCTTAATATTCCCAGGTTTGGAAAGGTCGTGAATCGTGTCAGTGTGTGTGCATACACAGCGGGACTGATACTCGTTGCTTGAGTTTGCGATCTCACAGCTGTATAGCTATAAAGATAACGCCGGGCTTGGGAACAAAAGCCGAGAACTGCTGAAGTGGGATGCATCATGCCACGGAGCGAGATGGTCAAGATCAGAATGATATCCCGACTTGCACATCGCGGCGTCCTTCGACCGGTCTTGATTTCTTAAGTCCTTCGTATGCTGCCGGCGTATATTGGGAACCGAGAGCACGGGGAAGCATTTCACGTCAGTCTGATACTTAGACAGGCCCTGAAACATCTGCACACAAACATGCTATCCATCGCCTTCGTCTCAATAAGACCATGTGGGCATTTCTGAAGTTACCATGACGATGCGATGCAGTGCAACATCTCGTTCTCGATTTGCAAGGAATGAACAGAGAGCCAGCCACGTGCCTAGCACATGACAACTACGGCCGTACTCCTCTCAATTTTGTCGTGTTATTCACACAAACTTGGCCAGACTTCGTAGATTGTCAAGCAGTATTCAGAGCAGAGGTTGCCCATGCCGTCCGTGTTAGACCGCAGCGGCTGTATTGACCAGCTTGATGTGTTGCCTTGACAATCCCTGCCAGCACTCTGTAGAACATCGTCCACAAGCTGTCGGATCTGTTCATGAGAGCGGACGCAGGTGGAGAGCAGGGGCCGGCAACGGGAAGTAGTTCACGCTCAGACACTTGAAGATCATTGTGCCTAGTACTCCCTCCACAGTCACCATCGATGGGAGCATTGAAGTTGCCAACAAGAGTTCACCGCAGAGCGGCGAAGTTGCTCCGAGCGACACAAACGTCTCGGACGTTCCGCGAAGCTCGAGTCAGGCAACCGAGCCTCCGGCACCGACGCGTGAGCGGAGGATACGAGCGGCGGCAGCCACATTCCAGCAGTGCTCGAGAATCGCTTGCGGGGTAGCCTCCGCGCAGCGCGGGCGCGGACGCGGGAAGCGAGCGGCCCATCTAGATGGTACGGTAGCATGTCTCAACTGACTCAACATGGCGCGGCTTGACGCTTGGTCTCTGCAGCATGGATCATTAATCGAGGTTCGACGTGGGATCTGTCTTGTGGCGTTGTCGCTATTGAGCACGCATGTCTCTAGAGCTGCCTCCGGACGGCAGAACACATGGCGACTTTGGGTAGACGGACTTTATCGAGCTGCAGGGCTCTGCTGTAGATCAGACGACTGCGCGTTGACGCTGTTGTACATCCGTAGGCTCAATGGGGGCTCTGTGCCGATCCGGGGGCAGGTGCCCTGTGACCACCAAGCGCAGCAGAGCGGTTGCTTTCGAATCTTGGGAGGTACCAGCCAGATTGTTCTCGACCTGGCTTTGCCGACAGGCTGGGATGGGCTCGACACGAGGCGGGCTTCTTATTTGCAAGTTCTGGCTAGGAGGATGGAGGGACAACTGACTCGGTGCTGGATATCGTGTCCCTGTCCGGATCTCCGGCCATCGAGCAGGACTAGACGGGGGTCTTGACATGTGCACATGACTGCAAGGACGAGCGGTGGGCTGTCCTCGATAGCGTGTATGCAGGTGCAGGTGCAGATGCGAGATGCCTGTACCGGCAATGGGTGGGAGCTGGCAAGGATCATCACGACCTGCTCCGATGGCCAAGGACTGTGCATGCATACTTTACCTTAGGCGGCAGAGCTAGCATGGTGGTGCTCGCACAGGCTGGCCGGCGAGGTCACATCAGGCTCTGGCCGTCGGGCTGCAGGTGAGCATGCGTGAGATGGTGTCTTATTCAGCTGTCGGCGCCCACATGGCTGAACTGCTGATGGCCGAGCAAAGCAGCGCGGGAGGGTCACGATTTGGAGAAGAGGACGCCGGCGGGAAGCCGTCGGGGGATGGACATTGGCTGGGCCCTGGCACGGCATTGTGCAGGTTATCGATAACCCTGGCCTGCCGGATACCTTCTGCTTGTTGCAGATATGCGCCTGCGGTGTCTGACGATACGGAGACATAACTTACCCCAACAGCTTATCGCTGACGATGGCCCAGTGCCCGTGGCAGCGAGTCAGCCCGCTGTGGCGCCTCAACGTCACGGCCCACCGCCGTGGCACCAGCGTGGAGCTGCGGTCTTGGGGAAGGAGGTCCGCCCCTGTCGCCTGTGCGCTGCCCTCGTCCGGCCATTTCGCCATCCCGCTTTCGGAGCCCCTGCCACGCGCCTTCGTCATCGCCGCGGCTACCTGGCCACGATGGCCACCATGTCGACACGACAGCAGAGCCATGCGATGATGCCCAAGGCCGGCAACCACGAGCCAGCGCCAGCGAGGCGGTCTGTCGCCCAGCAAGCCAGGCCCCCGTGATGAGCAACATGTCGGAGTGGGAGGCGGACCCTTTGTACATGCGTGCACATGCGTCGCAGGCACAGCACTCCAGCCTCCAACGGGCCAGGTTGGGCCCGACAGGTCCCGTGGCCATTCTGGCTGTTCCCGGGTGGAGCCGCCTGGACCCTGGGGCCTGGCTCGCCGCCTCCGCCTCTTCGCCTCGCCTCGCCGTCCGCTGCCGGCCTCGACGCTTGACGCTCGATGCGCCCGCCCGCCGAGGCGTTCAGGTTCGCAGTTGAGTTCGGAGCGAAGCCCCAGCCGCCCCAGTCGAGCAGTCATCTGCTCGTCAGCCCACTGACTTATCAACCGGCGTCATCGTCACACATGCCATCCGAGACGGCCTCTGCTGCCTCCGCTGCCTCTGCTGCCTCGGTCGCCCCGTCTGCTCCATCCAGTTCTCTATCCTTCCAGCCTCTTATCAAAACCACAAGCCGTCCCCCTTCGTGAGCCACCAGGCCCAAACACCTCTCCTTCCTGTTTTTGACTCATCTCACCACCCCAGGTATGTACGTTCCTCTACCGGTCCGACCACTTGGACCATCGATGCCCCCTTCCCACCCCTGCTCCTCTGCGGTTGGAGATGCCGTCGTGGTCCAGCCCACCGCCGCCTCCTTGGCCGGTGCGCTGGCTGCAATGCCAACAAACACCGTCCGTGTTCCTTTGCCCTCAGGCAGGCGCTCGGCTGTTTCTAGTTCGCCCTGCATAACGCCAGGCCCCAGGCTCGTCATCTCCGCCTTGTCCTTCGTCCTTCCATAAATATCGGTCATCGCCTGCTACTTCAGTCAACTGACTTCCTCCCTTTAGTTCCTGCTAGCACCTTCCGTCCACGCAACCACCTCCACGAGCCGATCACCTTTGGGTTTTGCCGCCCCCTCCGGCCGACATCGCACCCCTTGTCAGTGATCAGCACACGACTGCGTCTCTCAACCCGCAGGCATCCGATTCATTCCTCGAATCCACGGTTTCTTCACAACCACCACAACAAAACAACCCACCTTACAAATTCTACACCATGGCCCCCAAGAAGCCCAGATGCACCTTCAAGGAGTGCAGCTCCGCAGCCCAGCGCATTGTTGGTGACTGCGGCTTCTGCGACGGACACTACTGTGCGAAACACCGCCTGCTGGAGGACCACAAGTGCACAGGTCTCGAAGACGTAAGTGATTCTGCATCTTTGAACACAGACAGGCAGTGGTGGCTCGTCGGTCTGGCCGAATGTCTGTCTGCAGAAGACCTGGCCCCTGGTTTCGATGTGGCAGCGTGCTGCACTGCGCTGTGCTCTCGCTGAAGTTAGACGTCTGACTAACATCTGAAACCACCATGATAGTGCAAGAAGGAGTCACATCAGCGCAACGCCGCCCAGCTCGAGGCCGAGAGGACGCACGTTATCCGCGGAGTATAGAGCACCAGCACTCGATCAACCCAGGCTGCTCTCGAAGAAGCATGTCGACGCGACATGCCGTCACCTGCGACGGTGCAGATCCACCTCGGCGAAGCCTGCATCAGCCTGAGACTTCTGGTTACGCACGTCGTTCCAGCCGACCTTTGCGCCACCGGACGATTGTCTGAGCGTTTGTTTTCAGCCAACATCGGTCGTGCACGTCACCTCATCATTCCGGGGAAACGACGGCAGCGCTGCACCCTGTACATATACACCCGCAGTGTCTGTTCCATAATGCACACTTCAGGGCCACGTCTCATCGCACGGCAACATCCCACATTAGCCGATGCGCAACTCTTCCCCAATATCCACCAAGACTTACCGGCTTGGGGACACTACAATAGCCCGATTCGAATACGTAACAGACGAATCGTGTCTACAGCCTGTCCAGATCTCTTTTACGGTCTGACAAATCACAACGAAGCGCTCGGCGCAGTGCCTTCACCTGTACATATCAACCACATTCTATCTACAATGAAGAACATACAAACAACCAACTCCAAACAGCTTGTCTAGATTCGTGATCCGACCCGCATGTGCACTGGCTGTCGCAGAGCCCATTTGCGACTCGCTTTGCCTGCCTCGAACTTCGCATGGCCAGTGATATTTGTAAACTGTCCCTGATGCACTTCTTGTGCACAGGATTAAAACGTGGTGATCGAACTTGGTTCCCCACCACGGTATATTATCTATAATGTGTCTTCCACCTTGATCTCGACCTCCGGCGCCTCTGCCTCCTCCCTCTTGACGGTCCCCCTCTCGTCCTCGATCTTCGTCCCGGGCGTTGCGATCCCCTCCGCCGGATCCGGTGACCCGGCCGCCTCGCGCTTCATGATAAACGGTGTCTCGTCGCTCTTGATATCCACCATTTCCCCAGCGGCCGCCACCTCTGCCTCCTCTTCTTTCTTCACGCCTCCACTACTAGCCCTCCTTGCAGCATTGATCTTGCCCCGATCCGCCGCTCTGCACAAGCCCGCCAGCCCGATCGCGCAGTCCCCGCACCTCTTGGTGACGGGCCCGCAGACCGTCTGCCCCAGCCCGACGAGCAGCCAGTTGATGTCGCGCCACTTGTCCCGCGGCAGCCACGACTCCAGGGCTTTCCGCGTGTCCTCTGGCGTCTTTGTCGGCTTCCGCCCGCCGCTGCTGGTCCACCCCCACATGTTGCTGATGCGGTGGACGTGGACGTCCACCCCGATCCCCTCGGTCCGCCCCCACGCCGCGCTGAGGCAGAGGTGCGCCATCTTGGGCCCCACGCCGGGCAGCGAGACCAGGCCCGCAAAGGTATCTGGGATCTCCCCTCCCCACGTGTCGCGGATGATGAGCGCCGCGGCCTTGATGTACTTGGTCTTGTTGTTGTGGAACCCCACGGCCCAGATCAGGTTGTTGAGTGTGTCCGGGTCGACGGCGAGGATGTTCTCGAGGTTCAGACCCGGGGTTGGGGGTTGGTATCCTGCTGGTGGTGGTGGTGGTGGTTCTGTCGAGGCTGATGGGGCGGCGGCGGCGGCGGCGGCGGTGGGGAGCTCGGTCTGCAGCCGCCGCATGGCCACCGCGTTGGTCGTGTCCTTTGTCTGCGAGGACAGCATGAGCGCGATGAGCGTCTGGAAGCGCTGGTCGCGGGGCGAGTCCGTGGCGAGGGCCAGGCGCTCGCAGCCCATCGTGTCCACGGCCGCGTTCGCCGCGGGGGATCCGGGCGTGGTGCGCATCGTGACGAGTGTGTCCCAGACTTCCTGCCAGTTGGAGGGGGGCTTGATCTTGGTCGTTGTGGTTGTGGACGCGTCCTCGGGTGAGGCTGGAGAAGAGGCGATGGTAGCAGTGGCGCGCTTGCGCTCGCGCTTGAGTCTGCGGATCGGGAGGCCAGGTTTGGTGTCGCTGTCGGAGGGCGCAAAGGCATCGTCGTTGTCGTCGTCATTGTGTTCGTGCTTGATGACCGGGCCTGTCGATACGTCGTTGTCGTCGTCGTCGAGGCCTTCCTTCTTCTTCACAGCGCCACGCGTGCTTCGTATCCGAGCTGCGGTTTTCACAACTGTTGCTGTCGTCGTTGTTTCCGCAATGCTTGTGGCTGCCATGCGCCTGCGCTTCCTGGACGTCCCCGTGATCTGATCCAGGTCTGGTATTACGTCCTCAATGTCTGGCGTCGCTGTCGCTGTCCTCGCCGTGGAGGTTGGCGTGGTGGTGGTTTCCGCGCGCTTGCCGTTCGCCCGCCGCGATGAGCGAGGGGAGTCGTCCGCCGAGTCCGGCGTCGACGTTGCCATAGTCGCCGTTGTCGTAGCGGTCGCACCGCTGCCACTGTAGGCAAACCGCGCTAGCGCGGCAGATCGCGAGCTCCGCCTCAGCTCCGGCTGCTGCTGTGGTTGCGCCCCAGCAGCGGCGGAGGCCACTGCCGCTGTCGGCAAGGCTGCACCGCCACTGCGGAAGACCCTACTGGCGTCTTGTGATACCCGCGACGTCCTCATTGCGCGTAATGGCGTGTATGCTTCCCCACTGAGGTGTACGCTGCGGGACGGACCGCTCGGCGTATCGCGCGTGCTCCCAGCCTTTCCCCGGTGCGCGGATGGGAGCTGTTTCGACTGTCGAACAACCGTGAGTGAGGTCCTGCTGCTAGTGATCCATCTGGTGCTCGCGCATCCGCTCGGTGTGTCTGTGTGTGAGGACGAAAAAGAAAAAGAAAGCTGCCAGGACGGACGTCTCTTGTTACTTCAGGGACCAGGACAGCGTTAGTCCGGGAAAGTTTAAGGACCCCTGCAGCTAGGTACTGCGGCATCCCTGAGCTGGGGATGCCGCCCCACCCTCGGAGGATCGAGTGGGCTTCTGGGGATGAGTGGAGGCGGCCGGGACGACCTCGCTGACTTGCGCTGAAAAGAATAGATATATGCCCAAATCACGGTCTCTCGATGATCATGAGTGCTCGGAAAAGGTCTCTGATTACATTGATAGTGAACAAAGGACGTCTAAGACTACTCCATGTCCGTCTAAAGCCGGCAAATACCATTAGTTGTATGGTAACCCAGCGAAAATAAAACACCGCCATCAACGCCTGCTCGTGACTGGCACTACTGTCGCCAAGTCCAAGAAATCCCAAGTCTTATACAAAAGAAAAGGCCATGTTTTCGAAAACAAAAAGATACCGTGGTACGCCAGCCAAGACTCAAAACTTCTAAAAAGCCAACAATGCATCCTCAGACGATGAATTCCTCATTCAGCCAGTGTCTCAGCACGACGTGCCCCTCCTTGAACCGCTCCGTCTCGGTCCGCACAATGATCGCGGCATGGCTGTGCCGCACATTCTGGATCCACACGGGATACTTCCTCCACCCGACGCTGTCCAGGTTCTTGATCATTGTGAACTGGCACGCCGACAGCGCGAGCGTGGGCAGGGCCTGCGAGTGGGACTGCTTGCGCTCTAGCGCGATGATCTCGTTGTCAGCCTTGTCGTCCTCAGACTCATCCGACGAGGCGAGGTACTCCGGGTCATGCGAGGCGCTGTTGAGCCCCTCGTACGTCTCCTCTGCGGCGCTGCGGAGCTCCCGGATGAGCAGGGGGATACGATACTCGGCGGTCTTGATGCCGGGGGCCTGGCCGAGCTCGTGCAGCCGGATGCGCTGGCTGCTGCGGAATGTCTGATAGACGGAGCTGGCCAGGAAGCCGGCCACGCCGATAGGGATGAGCACCACGAGCAGGGCGACGATGGGGAGCTGTTTTGCGTAGGAGATGGTGTCGTCGGCGACGGAACGGAAGGTGACGTCCTTGGGCGGTAGTGGGGTGACTGGGTTTTTTGGGTCGAGGATGACGCCCTCGTACCCGGGGATGAAGTGGGCTCGGACCTTAGACATGTCGGTGTACGGATCTGTCTTGGTGATGCCCGAGGTGAAGTGCACGACGGTCCGGTCGTTGACGATGTTGGTGTAGAGCGTGCGGCGCTTGAACTTGCGCAGGCCGGACATGAAGATGCTCTGCGGGTCGGCAAGCACGGCGAGCAAAGGGCGGCCGGTGTCGCGGAACTCGTCAATGGTGAAGACCTGGCGGCCGGACATGGACAGCGTCCTCGCACCGAGCCCGTTCCAGACGTGGCTGTGCCATCCCTTGAGGGGCGTCCTGACCCCGAGATGCGGCGTCGCGAAGGTGGTGAAGTTGACGGGCTCGATCTCGTCAAAGACGCCCTTTGCGTCGAGCAGGCCGATGGCGTACCGCGCCACGAGCCCGCCGAGACTGTAGCCGACGATGCTGATCTTTGTGATGTTGCCTCCGCTGGCGCGGATGGCGGCGAGCTCCTCCTGGATCTCGACAAAGACGCGCTCGCCGCCCGTCTCGATGCCGTCGTAGGTGAAGCTGCCCTGGTTGCGCTTGACGAGGAGCAGGTGCAGGCTGTTGGCCGAGTGCTGCTTGCGGAGGGCCTTTGCGACGGAGACCATGTGCTTTGGGTTGCCCCAGAGCCCGTGGACGAGCACACACAGGTGATCGGCGGCAGGATTGCCGCCCTCGTAGTCGGCTGCCATTTTGGGACCGGGGGCGCGACCTTATTGGGACGGCAGGCAGTTGAGAGCGAGCGTGCAAGCTCTTGTCACTTGAAGGTGGTTGCTGGAGTGTGAGCCCAGGAAGGGCAAGAGTGCCTGTTTTGGGGGATTGAGAATTGGTAACTGGTGGTCGGCTACTTGGGTGTTTGAGGATGACTTGTGTGCAGCAGAGGCTTCGATTCAGACACGTGCAAGAACGACACAGGGGCGCGGCTGAAGTCGAGAGTATTATGTACGGAAAGTATCGTGGTGAAACCGGACGTCTGGGACCGGAGATAGCGTCGCCAGCCAGAACGGAAATGTGAAATGTGGGACAGCGGGATTGCGAATGCGACGGGCTGAGCCGAGGCGTGTTGGCGAGTGGTGACGACAGGACACGCTACCTAGAGGTAGGGACCAGAGGAATGGCACCTCTAGGATGCAGCCACCTGCGATGCGACTAATTCCGCAGACATCCACGCGTGTCCATGGCGATGGCGGCGGCCGACGGCCCCGGGCATCCGCAGTGCGACAATCTGGAAGCCTGGGACGACGATGACCACAGAGGGCAGTGCAGCTTGCAATGCGAGGCGGCGGCCTCTGCGCATATAACGGAGTTAAGCCCGCCTTGCAGTTGATAGGGGGCAAGCCACCACGCGGCGGCTGCTCCGTCCGTCAAGTCGTTCCGTGCGCGAATAGTCCCTGATGACGCATGTATGTTGGATCCTTGTATAAGAATACGGTACAGACTGGCATAATGCTCAAAAGCGAGCTGCAGGTGATAGTCGTTGTTATACTTGTAATGGCACGCAAGAGGGCCGTCCCGTGCGCTAAGCCTGGAGCCTTGTCCCTTGGGGGGCTTACGTGCGTGCATGCTTACCTGACCTTGACCTACCTTCAGGTACTGTTGGCCCACTCGTATCAACATCCCAAACAACCACATCCCAACACTGCATTGTGTCTGTGACATGCCCTTGCGCCAGCGCACTAGCACCCTCGCTTGCCATCACGTCCCTTGCTTCTCTCCTAGTCCCATTGCGCAAAGCAAGAATAGCTCTCTAGGTGTCCTATCCCATATCCTCGAGTCGGAAAGGGCGGCATTGCAGTAGCTGCGCCGGCACCAGCACGTGTATCATGTCAGATCTACACCTTGGCTCAACTATCGGTCGTTCAAACTTCGACATTCGGGCTACTGCCGTCGTGTGTGCTGGCATATACACGGCAACATCGCCAGTCTGATTGCATCGCTTCGGCACGTCTCTGCCATCCCTCCCTCAAACATCTCAGCATGGACCCTCTCGCAGCCCTCCGGCAGATGCCATGTCCCAAGGGCGACGCCTGCACGGCCTTTCAGTGTCTATTCCAGCACAATGCCACGCCCGTGATCGTCCCTGCGGTCGAGTACGATCCTACAATGCCTATCACTGTATTCCCAGACCCGGAGGATAGACAAGACACGCCGCGCAAGAGACAGAAGGTTGCATTGGATGACAGGCCAGCATCAACCGAGAACACTCCTCCCCCAACAAAGCGCCTGAAGACGGCACAGGTAAAAGAGCAAGTTCCCACGACCACAGCACCAAATACTCACACTCGGCTTGCTACACGAGATAAGCCTGTCTCGCCGCCTCCACTCAGCCGGAACACGCGTCCAAGCACAACAGTTGCCATCACAAGCAAGCCACCAAGGACGACAGAGTCTGCAAGTACAACTAAACGGGCTCCTGCAAAGATAGTCGATGCTCCAGCTCCGTCACAGTCAGCCCCCAAAGCCCCCACCAAGACAGAGTCGCTGAACCCGAGGCACGTCCCAAAGGCGCCTGCTCAGCACGACCTGAGGCTGAAGCTGGTCAAGGCCCTCTACGAACAGTATAAGCGTCTGAACGACGAACTCAAGGCAGACGCGAACGACGAGGAATCCAAGCTAGTCATGACGGATCAACAACTCATCGTGCGAACGCTTGACGAGGAGCAGGAGGCCGCCACCACCAAGGGCAAGGTCTATGGCAACAGCTTCAAAAACAGAATCATGACTTACAAGCGCATGAAGGTTGGCGACTGGAAGGAGGAGCGCATGAAAGCTGTGAAAGAGACTACAGCGACGACTTCGGGCCGCACAAAGCCAGATCCATCGGAACCTGTAGTCACTGGCCTCACTCCAGCTCAAGAGGTCAAGTTCCTGACACATCTGATCACGCCACTAGACAGCCTCGCCCAGTTTAGCTATGTATCGACAATACCAAGCCAGCAGGAGATCGAAGCAGTGAATCAGAGCGTGAAGGCCTCGGGCAATACCGAGCTCTGCGACAGGAACGGCTGTGGGAGGAGGTTCCAAGTGTTCCCGGGAAGAAGAGAGGAGGACGGGGCGCTCACAACAAATGGCTCCTGCACACACCATCCGGGCAAGATATACACGACCGAGCGCTCCGCGTTGGACCGCCTGAGCAAGTCGCGGCGCAAGTACCGCTGCTGCCAGACAGACATCGACGATAGCAACGCCGAAAAGGGCTGCACCACGGCTCCCACGCATGTGTTTAAGGCCTCCGATCCGAAGCGGCTCGCGAGCGTGCTGCAATTCGCCCGGACGCCCGCCAACGACAATGTCCCGTCCGACCGCGCCATCGCCTTCGACTGCGAGATGGGCTACACCGTGTACGGCATGGAGCTCATCCGCCTTACCGTTGTTTCCTGGCCCGAGGGAGCAGAGCTACTTGATGTGCTGGTGCAGCCATTCGGGGAGGTCCTGGACCTGAACTCGCGATATTCTGGCGTCCGCCCTGAAGACATGGCTAAAGCAGTCCGCTGGAAGGCCGGCGACGACCATCGCCCTGTGGTCAACGATGGACCATCGCCGAGCTCGGCTACCACCACAAGAAAGCTCAAGATAGTCCCCTCGCCGAAAGCAGCCAGAGACCTCATGTTCACCCTGATATCCCCGCGCACGCCCATCATCGGCCACGCGCTCGAGAACGACCTGAACGCAGTACGCATGGTGCACCCAACCGTCGTCGACACAGTCCTGCTGTACCCCCACCGCCGCGGCGCACTGCCGCTGCGCTACGGACTCAAGTATCTCATGGACTTCCATTTGGGGCGGCAAATCCAGACTGCTGGGGAAACCCCGTCGGGCGGTGCTGGTGGGGACGATGGTGTCGGTGTCGTGGGACACGACAGTGCCGAAGATGCCCGGGCAGCTGGAGACCTGGTGCGGCTGAGGGTCAAGGAGAAGTGGGCAAAGATGCAGGTCGATGGGTGGACGCTGGATGCTAAGACCGACTCGTTTGTTGCGCCGGCAGCGGCGTCGAGGCCGTGAGCCTGGGCTAGTAAACTGAGATTTCAAAGCCCCAGTTAATGATACACTGGACAGGCGGCTTATGATACACGCCTGTACTCGCATGTGAACAGGGGCAATGAACAACCAGACAGATCACAAAGTCGACACACGGCATTTTAAGTCCAGGCATATCATCATCATTGTCCCATCGTTCTTGCTTGTTCATCGTGATTTTTTGGGGCTGGTTCTACTGTTACATAAGTGATTACAATGCTACAACCATACGCCGTGGGATGTGCCCGGAGGAGCGGAGGGGTATGTTATGAATCTTCGTGCGGTCTGTCAACCAGACGACCGCTTCCCTCCTATCTCACTGTAGCGTATATCTTCTCTCACTTCCCCTTCCATCTTTTTGCACTCTGACAGCACCACCTCACGCCTTGCCAACGCTGAGCAGGAAGTTGCCGCCACCGCCGTTCCTGCCGCCGCCCGGCAGGTACGCCACGTTGGGGTTACCCGCGAGGGTGGCGGCGATGTCGCGACTCGCCTCGATCTTCCTGATCTGGATGAGGCCGTCGCCCGACTTTGCGATGGCGCGAGAGATTGTGTCGGCGGCCTCGGCCTCGCCCTCGGCGCGGATGACGTTGGCCTGGCGCTCCTGCTCGGCCTTCTCGACGATGAAGCGGGCGCGCTCGGCGTCCTGCTGGGCAATCTGCTTCTGCTCGACGGCGCGGGTGAACTCCTTGCCGAACGTCATGTGCGTGATGCTGACGTCCTCGAGGGCAATGTTGAACTCGGCGGCGCGGCGCATGAGGTCGTTCCGGATGCGCTGCGACACGGCCTCGCGCTGGGTGATGAGCTCGGCGGCGTCGAACTGCGCGACGATGCTCTTGAGCACCTCGTTGCCGATGGACGGCAGGACGCGCTCGTCGTAGTCGGTGCCCAGGTTCTGGTAGATCTTGGGCAGGGCCTGGACCTCGGGCCGGTGCAGCACGCGGAGCGTCAGCGAGACCATCTGCATGTCCTTGGACCCCGTCGTCGTGGCGATGTTGCGCGGCTTGGTGCGCACGTCGAAGATGATGGAGCGCTGCAGCCAGGGGACGAGGAAGTGCGTGCCTTCGCTGATGACCGTCTCCTTGACGCCGTTGATGCGGTCGAAGATGACAGCCCGCGTGCCGCCGCGGACGTCGTAGATTGAGGACTGCGCGACGCCGACCGCGATCGCGGCGGGGACGGCGAGCCGGTAGAGGGCGTTGAGAGCGCTGGCCATGGTGGGTGGATGGTCCTGTAGTAGAGGCCGGGTGGTGGTGGGCCTGAAGAAAGCTCGCGAGCTCTCTAAAGTGTCTATCGGCGGGCCGGGCGGATGAGTCGGAAGCTGCCTGTCGGAAAAGCTGCCGGGGTACAGAGAGGCTTCTGAACAATCTTGACCTCCGTAGTGGCAGTTTCTATTGTCGTCGCCGTCGTCAAACCAGATCCTGTCGTGTGGCAGAGCAGTCGCAGGTGGGATGAGGATCTGCCGGAGCTTGCAGGCAGCTGCTGGTGATGCTTGCAAGTGGTGTCGTTGTGTAATCGACAAGCGGGCGGGCCGCTGTCGAGCGCCAAGCCGCTTTGGGTGCGGAGAGGGGGAGCTGGGCCTGCCAGGCAAATCATGGGCTGCGCAAACACGATTTGCAACTGCGGCCAATTGGTCCGAGCTCTGCGGGCGGAGCCTGGCGATGGACAGCTCATGATTGGCCTCTCCCGCACGAACACTGGGGCTCCGGTCCTTCGGGTGCACTCGACGTCTTTTGCCAGGCCAGGCGGCTCATCCCGGAAAAGCTTCAACCCGTTCCATGACCAACTCCTCGCGCGACTCCCTTCAAATACGTCGCCCACCGTCCCTCAACACCACACCCAATTGATTCCTCGGTGCCTCTCGAGCCACCCCGATCTCCAAGATGCGTCCCACATTGGCTCTGCGTGGCGGCGGCGAGTCGCCGCTCGGCAAGAACGGCCAGTAAGTTTTGAGCTACTTTTCTCGCAAGCGCTACACCGATCACAACGGCGACGACAAAGACGACGACGAAGACGAGAGCAATACCACAGAAGCATCTGTCCCGGGTCCCACTACGGCAGAGATAGGATCTGGTCTCGGCAGCCGTGGGTTGCGGTCTGCCACTGCGGCACCACGCGCGCGCAAGTCGAACCCAAGATGCGGCACCCGAGACAGCCTTCTGTGTGCGCGCCGCACGTCACGTCATCCGTCACCCTTCCTGCCCAGCACCTCCCTCTACATGATGACAACTCTTCTTAAGGCCGAAAGTAACACACCTGATGTGGCTTAAAAATATGTTTTAATTAGACTCTGACACCCCTTCCTCCTCTGATATTCGTCTCTATTTTGCTCCAGACCGTATGACCGCATCGTACTGACGATATCATCAATAGCTTCCTCGGTGGCTGGGGCAACTTCGGTGAGCACACCTAGCAGCAGGAGTTCCACGGACGGCGGGTATTGGCGAGCGAGTAGTGTACTTGATGCGGGGACAATGTCGGGTCGGGCGATTCCGATACGACATGCGGCAATTTGTCTACAATGTCAAGACGACGGCACCTACGAAAGCAGACGCGCTCAGTCGATTATGGCATCTGCTCGGCTCTCTCTCGGTGCTCCTCGCTTGAGATCGCACTCGCTCGCTCGCTGATACTTGCTGATCTGCATTACACAACGCTGGATGACTAACCCCCGATCTTCGACACGTACAGGTGGCATGAAGCAGAAGGGCATCATCACCTACTCTCTGTCCCCCAACAAGCAGAACGTCCTGGCTGGCACCGCCCACGCTGCCGTCTTCAACGTATGGCGCCGGTTCAGCAAGCAGGTCCTCTTCTGGGCTCCCCCGCTCGTCTTCTTCTACTACGCCATGGACTGGGCCACGCACCGGTATGTACCAGCGCTCTGTGCCGAGCTGGCCGCAGACCGGAAGCACTGACATGTCTTCTCCCCAGGAACCACTACCTGAACTCCAAGCAGGGCCGTGCCGAGTTCGCTGATTCCGAGTAAATTGTTTCTACCACAAAGCACCTGATTTTATATGATATGGAGGGAGCAGAAATTCCCCACGACCAACATACAGTGGTCGGGAGGTATATGAAGACAGAAGCTACCACGCTTCAATGAGGAGAAGCATGTGGGAGGCTCTGGTATGGTCAGGACAGATAGATCTCGTCATGATCATGTGTACACCAATAGAACCGGCGTGCAGCCGCTTTGTGCATCAAATGAAATCATTACCTTTGCCTTTCGTCGTCGCATGACATATTGCCGCTACTCAATTGCATCACTTGCTCGAATCATGTGTGTTTCGTCGGGGTCCCTTACGCGTCCGGAATCCACTCGGCTGACACTACGAAGGGTTGTCTCGCCTAGTCTGCGTCCTCATGACTTGGGCCGGATGATGAGAGAGGTAAGACAACGCACAGTGATCTCAGACAGCAACATAGTTTGCAGCTCGAAGGCCGGAAAGGCACGGATTCATTGTGCTCGTACTAAGTATCTGCCAATGCATGTGTACTGTGCTGACTTTGAGCACTAGACTGAGCAGAGCGCACGTCACACTCCCTCATCTTGACATAGCAAGCCCATCAGACGTATTTTACATACACAAATAGGTCAGCCAGCAGCTTCATGCTCCGTATGCTACGGACGACCCGGGACTTCCCCTAGAGCACCCTGCGATACACGATAGCAAGGGCGCGCTTCTTCTCCTTCATAGGCAAGGCTTTGAACGCTTCTAAACGCATTAGGTGTAGCAGGCTCGCCTGCAGAGCCGCAGATTTGCGCCGGTCCGTGCCAGCGGGTAAGGCAATGCCATGCAGCATGATCGCCAAGTTGCGCGATGTCTGAGTAAGCTCTGCGTAGGTGTCCTCTGTCACGGTACTAACCAGCGCAAGACAGCACTGAGCGTGGGGCGTGTTGATGTTGGCATGCACCACAACAGCCTCGATCTCGGAGATGCCGAGCAGGGCGTCCATGATGTCCTGCACAGCGCTCACCTGGTCGCATTGATCGGCGTCAGCCAAAGAGGACATGTCTTCTTGGACAGTTCCCACTGTGTTTGATGGTGCCGGCTGTTCGGGCGTCTGCGAAGAGACATCAGTTGCTGCCGTAAAGCTGTCCGTGGGGACCCAAGAGCCTTCCTTGGCATGTTGGAGGGCTCTCTCAAAAGCCTCGGCTGAGTCCTTGTTCGTAAAAAACAACGACGTGGTCTCTATCTGACCAGGGGCTCGACGATATCGAAGGTACATTGTGCGGCCTTGCAGGATGCGTGGCATCAATCTGCCAACATCACGATCGAGTATGCTCAAGCCGCTCTCCACAAGGACCATTGTGGCGGAGACATGGGCAGAGTCTTTGAACCCGAGCTCGACTTGGACCGGGGTGCTTTGTATCTTTCCGTTGACGATGACTTGCAGATCTGCAGGAACGCTGAGGAGAACTTCGCCAAGAATCAGAGACCTGGATGAGTGTGGCCTTGGCTGTGGCTGGCTCGGACCTGGCTTTCCATTGAAGGTGGAACAGACTTGAAAATCAGTAACACTGCCCTTCCCTCGTCGAAGCAACTCGCCCTGTGGAAGTTGAGGAATTGGACAGGCCGGCATGCTGACGAGGGGCCTGCTCAGGGTCTTCTTGGCCTTGGCCACCTTCGTGTGCGCGGTGGACTGACTGGGAACAGGTGCTGGTGCAGAGATGATCGAGCTTGGTGCACTTTTGGCCATCGGCTGCTCATCGCGTTGAGGTTTCGGCACCGGTCGATTGGGCATACTGACTAGAGGTCTGTTTGCATCATTTGCTTTCTTCCTTGTTGCAGATGGCTTCGATGTGCCTTGTTCTGCCTTTGATGCACTTGGAGGAGGCAGATTCTCCTCCGTCCGTGACTCGGCCGCGGCTTGTGAGAAAGTTGGCTGTGAGAACACTGGCTGAGAGGACATTGTCTGTGAAAGTGCTGGCCGCGCTATCTCCTTACGAGTGGTTTTGGTTCCAGATTCCCATCTCTTTGTCGTCATGCCTGGAGGGAGAAGGACACCCAGAGCCGAGACCTTGAAGGTCGGGTCGACCTCAATATCTCGTGCGGTATGTCGCTTCCTCTTGCCGCCACCGTAGCCCGGTTGCCTGTCGACGACAGCGCAAGTCAATATGTGCTTCAAGGGCCTGCATAGGATTTCGACTCACGTGGGATCGTAACGACTGTCGCCCTGCACCAGAAGGGTAATGGCATCGCGCAGACGGTTCTCTCGGTGTAGATTGCCGCCGGAGATTGGGTCGAGCAGCTTGACACTCTCGTAGTCCGAATCGTGAAAGAGCCCTTCCCTGACGGCATCTGATATCCAGCATTCATTAGTTATGGAGTGGGCGGAACATCTGAAACGACTTACTCTTCCACATGTTTGCCGTCTCGGTCGTATCTTGGACTTGCGGTTGTGTGGAAGGTCGAGGTGGTGGGCGTGCAGAATACCGGCTGTCGTCGAGTGCGACTTCTTCGGCTCGAGATAGTCCCAGGTCATTCTGCATTGTACTGTTCAGCTTATGTTCAAGTGTGCCGCCGTGAAGAACTCACCATCATATCCTCCAGAGCCTGGGCACTGGCCCTTCTCGTGCTTTCTTCGTCCATTGTTGCGGTGGAAGCCTGGAACCGACGGATTGTGCTTGGTGACCTTTCCAGATGATGGAGGAAAGCATAGCAAATGGCAGACAGCTTGTCTATACTTGAAAAGGCACAAGGCGACTTGTTTGGGCAGTGAGAAGGGGATGGAGATGATACTGGAAAGAACGATCACCATGTGAGCCGAATGTGATATTTGAATGCCTGCCGCGAACCCGGCGCCGATTTTGATGTGGATCGGGATCAACGTTGAAGGTCTGGATGGCAATGAACAGAAGACGGGTAGTAGCCGATGCAGATAGAGTCGGACCAGACATCAGAAGAGGCCATAGATATGGCTGCGGACGACGAAAGTGGAAGTGTCGCGCGGAAGGAACCTGAAGCAGGAGCTCTTGCTGCAGACCGGGCTGTGGAAGTCAAGTGACAACGAAGAATAGTAGCAGTCGCCGTTTGCCGTATGGTTCACCGAGGCAACCACTCACTCAAGCACTGCCATCAGCGGCGGCAACAGGCGGTCAGCTCTGTCCCAACAATGCCAAAAGTCTTGTTGCGACTAATTTCCCCTCACAATGGCGGGCTGGACATAGAATTTGGATGTCTCGATGATGAAGCAGCACGTTGAGGTAATCCCACCTACGTGAGGTAGGTAAGTAGTCATGGGCTGAGTAGAATTACCCGTTTCAGGACATAAGCTACATGCTCTGGTCCCTTCAATATCCCCATTGATTCGACCAGGCTTAATCTCGGTGTGCTCTTGGACGCTCAGAACAGTGCTCGAGTGAGCGTACGTCGTAGTTAGACAGTCGAGGGTTCAGCCGACATCTTTCAGCGGAGTATGCTTGAAGGCTGGCAGTTCAATATGTTACCACCATGAGAGAGCTCACTCAATGGAGATGTGAAACGACCGCCATGCACAGCATCGTAAGCAAGACAAAAACAAAACAGTGAGCTTAAAGCAATCAGGTTGTAGAATTCGTGATGTCGTATCGATCCAAGCATCATGAGCATGTTTAAGTGGGGCATTGGGAATAGAGCCGATGTGATTGGTGCACAACCCTAGCACTACCCGGCACTGGCGAATCTTGAGTGTCGAGCTGGCTTGGAGCAACTGCGACATCCGAATAGAGCTTGAGGGCATTCCGACGACAACACGACTTCCACCCCGCAGGACCGCCCTTGCATACCGATCACAATGGCGTCCAAAGTCGCAGCGGCAGCTGCCGGAGGTGTCATGAACATCAACACGGTACGGACCCAGCCCCTTCCATGCGCAATGCCCGTACTGGCACGACGAAGGCATCACAACTACACAACGTCATTAGCACGCCGCCGCCCGACACCAGGCTAGAGCGACAGCAGAGATGAAGCAGGGGGGCATTCCGAATTGGAGAGACATCTCACTGACAGCGATTTCGTTATGTAGAAGCAAACTGTCGGCTCGACCGGCATCTGGGAGAAGATCCGCCGCGTCTTCGCCGTCGACCCGAACAGATCGACCGGTGTCCCATTGAACCCATTCTACCGCATCCCAACACCCGGCGCCGTCGATCCGATGCTCTACGATGACCCGGTCACTGTCCCGGCCGGTGATATCGCCGACAACCCGTACTGGAAGCGCGACAGCCGGAGGGCATATCCCAAGCTCAGCTTCGTCAACCAGGGCGACGCTGTCGGCCTGCTGAGCGTTGGCAGCGCCGCTGCGCCCAAGCAGGATCTCATCGGCGAGGCGGGCGCCAAGTCGCTGGTGGCCGCCAAGCAGGAGGGCGAGACAGGCCTGGCTGCCTTCTTCGAGAAGAAGGGTGGCGCCGTGGCCGCCAAGGATCTGATGGTCGATGGCCTGCCCCCGCTGCCTAGCGGTGTGAGCCTCAACGCAGAGAAGTGGGATGTGTACAAGTATGACCTGATCGGCTCAGCATACGGAGAGGGAGAGGAGAAGCTCACCACGTACCCATGCCGGTCGTTCAAGTAGATGACAGCATAAAAGACGGCGGATGATCGGGGAGCAGAGGATGAATGAGGACAGGCATTTGTACATAGGTCAAAGAGAGATTACGGCTCTAGATTTTCTTGCGTCAATCAACAACAAATAAACTTCTTACTCCAAGGGTGTCTGATGGACGCCGTCAATGCGACTGAACACAGACACCAAAGATAAGGCACATTGGTGTTCAACGGCACTCTAAAACATGGGCAGGCAACCTCCTCATGGATGCGGTATTCGTGTCTGCTTTGTTTTGCGCAACGCCCTAAACTATACAATATCTGATAGATCAGGCCTCATCCTCCCTACCTCTTCTATGTTCGTGTCTCTAGGTTGTGATGGTGACGAAGAGGCAGTAGTAGCTGACTCTGTCATGTTCACTTTCTCCCCAATCGCCCGATCGATAATCTTCGCCTTGCCCTGGGCACCCTTCAGCCGGCTGTCAAAGTCGTTCACAGAAATATCGTCGTTTTGTGTAGATAGTGTGCCGGGCTCCAATAGTCCATACAGAGTGACGACGTTCTTCTCTAAACGTGCATTGGTACTTGGTAATGATGGCAGAGATGCCTTTGGTTCGGTCGTTGTTTCGGCAGAAATCGTTTCCTCTGTGCTGACAGTACTCGTATTGCTGGCGGCGCCTGTGTAAGGGCTGCCAGCACTGCCGCCACCGGTGAGGCTGGGCAGCCGGTTCGCCCAAACCAACGCTCTCCCTTGGAGCCTGCCCGCCTCGAGGAACTTTTCGAACCCAGACTTAAGACCGACTGAGCGGCCCTCTATCTTGCCAGCCTCGGAGCCGTCCCTGAGACCCTCATCGAAGCCTTCCTGGTAGTACTGCTCTTCCAAGTTCAAGACGTCGTCAAATAGGTCGTCGGCACTCATGCTGTCCGGCTCTGTCTTTCGAAAAGCTGACGTGATATGATGACTGGTCCCGCCTGGACAGCCTTCTTTGAGAGGACGCGAAGATGCCTGCGAGTGATAGGGCTGGCCGTCCCGGAGGATGTTGAGGAAAGTGAAGCCGAGATGGTATGGTGATGGCGCTGGCCAGACTCTGCTTGGAGGATGGTCTTAGTTCTTCATATAGGCACCCTGAGATCTAGACTCGCAATGCCTTTTTCAGCTTATTGTGCCCGCACAAATAGCGACCTCCTTCGTGCATTACTTGGACTGCTTCAAACCGCCAGTATCGAAGCTAATATCTTGCTACAAAAACAGCTGAGACTCACGAATATCACCCCGAAGGAAAGATATATTCTTTCTTAGCTCCAGAAGTCCTTTTGTCATTCGATGTTCCTCGTGCAAGTCGTTGTGTTGGCGCAAATCAACGGTGCCGATAGCGGGCTTCTGGCCATGGCGATAACGGCGTTGGCTGGAGGAAGCCCCTCCAAAGTCTCCAAAAACCAATGCGCCGAACACCACCCCACCTTCGGGCAAGCAAGACAGCCCAGCCCGTGTGCGTCTCGATTGACTCATTCGTTCTCCGTCAGGTCAACTCCCAGCCTGCTTCCCCCTCTTTCTCTTTTGTCCCGTCGTTCCAGCGGACTCTCCGAGACGATACACCAACTGTGCGTTCTACCACCATAGCATATTGCGAAAGCAGTGCGGGGTACCATGGCCGCCAAAGTCATCCTCCCCGAGGAGGGCAAGCAGAACACTCTCATTACGAGTGCTCTGCCCTATGTCAACAACGTTCCGCATCTCGGCAACGTCGTCGGCAGTGTCCTCAGCGCCGATGTCTACTCGAGGTACAGCAAGCTTCGCGACCGCCCGACACTCTATATCTGCGGCACAGACGAGTACGGCACTGCGACTGAGACGAAGGCCCTCGAGACCGGCCAGACTCCAAAGGAACTTTGCGACGAGTTCCACGCCAAGCACAAGGCCGTGTACGACTGGTTCGAGATCGGCTTCGATTACTTTGGGCGCACCACGACCGACCATGGCACGCGGATTGTCCAGGACATCTTCCTGAAGCTCCACAAGAACGGCTTCCTCGAGGAGCGTACCACTACCCAGCCGTACTGTGAGAAGCACAACGCCTTCCTTGCCGATCGCTTCGTCGAGGGCACCTGCCCTAAGTGCCAGTACGACGATGCTCGCGGCGACCAGTGTGACAAGTGCGGCAATCTCCTTGACCCCTTCGAGCTCATCAACCCGCGCTGTAAGCTCGACAACGCGACCCCGATTCCTCGCGACACCAAGCACATCTTCCTGCGGCTTGACAAGCTTCAGGGCGACATTGAGTCATGGTTCGAGAAGTCGAGCAAGGAGGGAGGCTGGCCGGCGAACGGTGTCGCCATCACCAAGGCTTGGCTCACCAGAGGCCTCGAGGGACGCAGTATCACCAGAGACCTGAAGTGGGGTGTTCCCGTGCCGCTCGAGGGCTACGAGAACAAGGTCATCTACGTGTGGTTCGATGCCTGCATTGGCTACCCGTCCATCACTGCCAATTACACGGACCAGTGGGAGAAGTGGTGGAGAGATCCCGAGAACGTCAAGCTCTTTCAGTTCATGGGCAAGGACAACGTGCCGTTCCACACAGTCATTTTCCCGGGCTCGCAGATCGGTACTGGCGACAAGTGGACACAGCTCAACCACTTGTCCACCACCGAGTACTTGAACTACGAGAACACAAAGTTCTCTAAGTCCCGTGGCATCGGTGTCTTTGGCGACTCGGCCAAAGAGACTGGTGTGCCGCCTTCGGTCTGGCGCTACTACCTGCTCAGCAACCGACCTGAGACGAGCGACTCGCAATTCATCTGGGCCGACTTCGTCGCGGGCAACAACAACGAGCTACTCGCCAACCTCGGCAACTTTGTCAACCGTGTTGTCAAGTTCGTCAACGCCAAGCTCGATAGCACTGTCCCCGATTTCTCTGCCAGCTATACCGACGACTCGTTCGACTTCCCGGCATGGACCGCCGAGGTGAACAAGCTTTTGGGCGAGTATAACGACCTGATGGAAGGTGTGCACCTGCGCTCGGGAATCAAGAAGGCGCTCGAGATCAGCAGTCAGGGCAACCTCCTCCTGCAGTACAGACTGGACAACGCCGCTCTAGCTGAGCACCCTGAGCGGACCAAGACCGTCATTGGTCTTGCTCTCAACCTGTGCAACCTCCTGGCATCTATTGTCTCGCCTTACATGCCTTCCACGTCCACGGGCATAGTCGAGCAGCTCAACCTGCCCTTGGCCTTCATTCCCAACACATTCGACTCGAGTGTCCTCAAGCCCGGCCACAAGATTGGCAAGGCTGCCTACCTCTTCTCGCGGATAGATAGTAAGAAGGTGGACGAATGGAAGGACCTCTATGGCGGCAGCCAGGCGACGCGGGCAGCTGAGGCCGCAGCCAAGAAGAAGAAGCAGGAGGACAAGGAGAAGAGGAAGGCCAAGAAAGCCGCGCAGAAGGCTGCCGAGTCGTCGTCCAAGGCGCCTGCAGTGCCCGCCGAGAAGCCTGGCGAGATCAAGAACCTGCCAATCCGGCAGAAGCTGATAGACAAGGAGGGTCCCCTGACCACGGAAGCGTCAACGGTGCCTGAGGAGACTGCGCCATCGAAATAGAGTAATTACTATGTAGATACACAGCTAGCGGGGTCGTTGTCGGAGGACAAATGGGATGAAGAACGAACACAAGAAACCCCTGTCCGTCGCGAGATTGCTTGTTTCAGTCGCACGTGACTGTTTGTGAGTCGCGCAGGACAGGACCGATGCCGTGTACCATGGCTGCAGCGAACTGGTACCTTTGTGTGCGCGCGAGGGTGCCACGTCTCACCAGTTGCGAATCAGCGATCTGGGGTAAAGCTAGTTTTTTAAGGTATGTCTTGGGCCAAGATGTGGCGCGGCACGCAGGAGGCCGGATGCCCACATCAAGGTTGCTGCGATGCGTGGGACACGATGCGGCCGCGGGCATCTCGCTGCAATGTTGCGCCCAAAATGGAATGCAATGGGACCGGATTGTGCCGAATCTGCGACGACGAGGCACTTTGGAGCAAACACCCATGCCACGATGTGTTTTCTTGTCACATGTGACGAGTGACACACAAGGCACTTGCCGGAGAGGATGTCTGTTTCATCATGATGAACACCTCTTTCCTGGTACCATGTATTGCTAAGGGAGGACGAGGAGGGGCAACTGCCTGCAAGGGGGCCATCTGGCCAGGCACATCTCGGGAGAAGCCGAGAAGTCCATGCGAGGAGGTCCTACGACGGACTGCCTGGTGTTGTGTGGCCGGTCTCAGTGTGTAGTGCTAGTGGGATGCAAGTGGCAGGGAATGCGGGACCGAGAGAAGTGAGGCAGGCGAACCTCGTGGCAACGATTGAGATGCTTCCCTCACTGGGCTTCACACCCCCAAAGCCGGCGGCTGAGGCCGAGCAGGCAGGTGGGGCAGCGCCTGCAGAGCGGCTGCATTAGTGGTTGCCGTGACTCCTGGCCCCGGGCATCCAGCCGGGGCCGCCAGCCCAACCAACCAGCCCACTTGCACTGGAGCAGTGCGGTCCGGGCGGCAGCCCGTGCCCAAGGCAAAACGAAAAACACTACTGCGTGCAGCCAAGGAAGCACACCTCCATTCCCAAACTTTCCCCCCATCTTCAGCTCGTCCACCTGACCTCGCCTCACCCACCAGTCCGGGCCAGAAACACCACACAACACACTCTCATCGCCAGCGACCGAATCTGACGTCTCGACGACAACTCATCTGCGACGGTAGACGGCAGTCGTGCATGCCCGCCTATCACTTCAACGCAGGCGGCCACCGCCTGCACTCTCTTCGTGGAGACACCCGGCAATCCCACAGACCGCTCCCGACACACAACAAGCGGCAAGCTGTCCCGCAATCTCGCAGCAACAACTCGCACCCATTTCGCCGCTGTCCCACGGTCGCACCTCGTCCTTGTCATCCATCACCCCTCTCAGAAAAGCAGCTATGAACGCTCTTCTGTCGCCGCAGCCCCCTCTCCGCCCTCACCAGCACGAGCCGGCTCGTCGTTCGCCAACGAGATCAAGTACGTTCTTTCCTTCAGGCTAAATCTTTATTATTTCCACAACTGTCCCCCACCGCTCTCTTTTCAATGTTATTAACATCGTTCGAGTGTCTCCTTTCCCGAACAACATGGCTTCCAAGAAGCGCAAGGCCGACGACGATGAGGAGATGGGCACATCGCCCCTCAGCTCTCCCGCTATCCAGAACCGGCAACTCTCCAGGCCGTCAAAGAAGATCAGATCCCACAACGAGCTCGCTGGGCGGCCGCTTGGTTTACCCCGTCTCCTGGAAACCCTGGATGCCACCCAACTGCGGACTGTGCTGCAGACCATCTGCGAGAGGCAACCGGAAATCGGCGAAGAGGTTGTGCGGAGCGCGCCGCGACCCAGTGTGGCCTGCGCCCTCTCTGTCCTCCACGAATACCAGGACAAGCTACGAGAGGCGTTCCCGTACGGCCACTCCAGCTCCGACTACACCTACTACAGAGTCAAGCAGCCCCTGGTCGCCCTTCTCGATGCCCTCAGCGACTTTATTTCGCAATACCTCCCGCCTCATGAGACACAAGCCAGCATGTCTCTCGAGTTCCTGGATGGCGCCACCAAGATTGTGCACACTCTGCCAGACTGGGAGAGCCAGGCATACCGCTATCACAAAGAAAACATCTACGACGAACTCTCCAGAGCATGGGCGTTGGTCGTCAATGAGGCCTCAAAGAAGGGTGCGGGCTTTGTCTTGCATTCGGGCGGTTGGGATCAGATTTTGGCCAAACACAACCAGGAGTCCAGTGGCCGACTTGGTGCTGCCATCAACGCCATGAGCTCCAATGTTGGTTGGGTAGGTGGGACTGCCAACAGCGGACCCCCGGCCGCTGCAGCCAACCCGTCGATTCTTGATCAACTCATGGCTGGCAACTTTGGCTCGCCTGTCAGAGTCGGGCCTTGGTAGAACCATGCCTCGAAGCATGCATTCATCAAGGACACCCACAACCACACATCACACGCACATACTCGTCACGCTTTAACGACTACCACACTTACTCTTTTTGAGCACTAGCATATCGCGGATTGGGCATAGATATTTGATTTAGTCACGCATGAGAGCTTGCTTGATTTCTACCCTCGCTTGTTTCTTCTCGTTTCGGACTCCGCGGCGTTTGACTACATTACCATCAAGTCTTTTACATTGTTTCTACCCTCATCGTCATGAAAGAACCATGACTTTTCCTGTCTGGTGTCTTTGGACTCCCCGATATCCCCGCATGCACATGGTTTTCTTCCTGGCTTGGTCACATGTTGTGCCCAAGCAGACAGTCTGAACGAACAAAGCGAATGTCACATAGAATAGTAATGAAACCCCCTGCCATACCGGCTGCATGGCCATTGCGATGATTGCTCCCACAGTTGTTGATGCGCGTAGTTGCTAGTGTGCGAAACGGCTTGCTCCTCGGGTCTTGATCATGGTTAATTGGATGGTCCCCTCACGTGATCAGGCGTCAGTGCTGCCTGACGCTAGGTGCGGGACCCACCAAGCCGGCTGGACCCGCCGGTCAATGGAGTGCAGTCGCGGTGGGAAAGTGCCCGCCATTAACGCGTCTACTTCAACAATCATTACGACATCCCATGACGAAAGGCATCTCGCTACACGACGACAGGCTCTCAAGCGAACCTCTGCCATCCAGCCAAGTATGGTAAACAGCAAATAAGCTGTGCCTGTCTTAAAATGCCTGCGTATGTTATGCTATAGCGCCTCCACTAATACTTCGTCGACGCGTCCTGTGCTAAACATACACCACAGCCCTGGTGAACAGCACAACGGCATCGCCAACCCGTTCGAGGAGGCGAAGCCACGCATCTCTACCTATACCGCGACCGAGATCGCTACGCTGCAGGCCCGCCTGGAGAAACAGCTCGGCCCGGAGTACCTGTCGTCCCGCAGTGGCCCTTCGGGCCAGAAGGTGCACTATATCGCGGCCGAGAAGTGCATCGCGCTCGCCAACGAGGTTTTTGGGTTCAATGGGTGGTCTTCTAGCATCCAGAACATCCAGGTCGACTTTGTCGACGAGAACCCGCAGACCCTCAAGATCTCGCTAGGCCTGTCGGTCATTGTCCGCATCACGCTACGCGACGGCACATACCACGAGGATATCGGGTACGGGCACATCGAGAACTGCAAGGGAAAAGCCGCGGCGTTCGAGAAGGCCAAGAAGGAGGGGACCACCGATGCGCTGAAGCGAGCGTTGAGGAACTTTGGCAACGTGCTGGGAAACTGCATCTACGACAAAGACTACCTGGCCAAGGTCACCAAGATCAAGGTCGGCCCGACAAGGTTCGACGAGGGCAACTTGCACCGACATTCGGACTTTACGGAGAAGAAGCCTAGCCTGCCGGCGGTGAGGGCACCACAACTCAGGCATGAGGAGGACGCTGGTCGGCAGGGAGCTGCTGCTGCTGCAGGCGTGGGCGGCGCATCTGCCACTGGTGGGTTCGATTCTGATGGCATAGACTGGACGGATGCTGATATCTTGGATGTGTAGGGACTATGAATGCCGCGCTTGACGAAGAGGAGTTTGATGATTTCGACATGGCGGATTTCGGTGTGACCGAGGACGGACATCCAGATGAGGTCATGCTACCGGCATCAAATGCCAGCAATATTAATGATACTCCAGCCGGCCGACGGCCACCGCCAATGACCAACAATGGAAACCAAATGCAGCCACCAACCAGACCGCCGATGAGGAATGGAGCGAATGGTCCGCCACCACGAGCGCCCCAGACGCCGAATCAGGCACAGGCACGACCGCAAGCTGCGGCACAGCAGAACCGACCAGGCCCACCAGCACAGAACCAAGCGCAAAGATCCCAGGCACAGGCGGCTCAGCGACCAGGGCCAGGAACGTCGGCAGCACCACCGCATCAACCACAACAAGTCCCTTCCGTTGCTGCCGGAGTGCCTGCTCCTGGCGCTCCTTCGGAGCCAGTAGCTTTTTTCTCCGCGCGGTCGGTGGTGCCACTTGCTGAAGACGCCCCGCCAGGCACGGCGGTTGTAGCAGCACAAGGCGCCAGACTTTTCGATGCGAAGTTAGAAAGCCCGTCGATCCGCAAAACTCCCGGTATAGACCACAACAAATCTCGACCGCTTGCACGAAATGGACAACATGTGGCCCCCGCAAAAGCCGACGACGACAAGGAGGCGCCAGCGAGCCCTCTGATCGGTGCGGGACGTGGTGGACCGAGTCGACCGATCGGTGCAGCTAATCCGACTCTTAGTCAGGCTCGGCAGATTGGTGCGCCCATGATGGGCGGCAGTCCGATGGGCAACAGGAATCAGTACAGGCCACCAACTATCAAAAGGTCTGCGCCAGCGATCGCCGGCGATGGTGTATCAGCCGGCGGCGGAGGAGTGGGTGTGGCCCGGCAAGCTCTGACGGATGTTTCCAACCACGGCAATATCAACGACCTTGGTGCCACGGGTAACGATCCAAAGAGACAGAAGATGGGCTAGATGCGGTTGCGGTGACGCCAACGAAAGCGTTTCACATGCTGGACATAGACACGTTTGAGCATGTTTGAAGATGCCGTGGTTAGAGGACAGATGAGAAACGTCCTCTTAGGAATTTGCAGTAGTGGTCGCGTCGTTGCTTTACTCGATGGGTGCATTTTACATTGGCACGGCGCATTGGCGTTCTTCGACCTTCGTCGGGACTCTGTGTTGATAGAGACAAGATGGTCTCTACATGGCGACTGGAGTTTAAGGTAGCTACACGTACTTAGCAACATAGTCTTGCAGGGGAGGTTCAATCAATGGCTGCGTCTTTCTGAAGTTTTCAAGCAGCTCGCGGGCGGCAGAGGAGAGGGCTAGAACGATAGAGTCAATCACTCGAGGTCGCCCTGGGAGTCTTCGAATTTTATATCTTACATGAAATTAGCCGGGGCTATCCAATCACAGGCCTTCGTAGAGAAGGTGCTCTCTCCCATAGTATGAGGGTAGTGAGTAGAACCGGAGCTGCCTCTCGACTGCCGGCATCGTGGGTGCGCCATGATATGATGAACGTGAGCTGCCAGTAATTTTTACAGCCAAATGTAGTCTCCACGAAGTGCTCCCTTGGAGGGCGATGTGATGATTTTACGTAGTCTTGCCAATATACCCTACCTATCCGAGCATCTCGATAATGTTCAGAGCCTACTTTCTCGCTTTTGCGGTGAGACCCTGTTCACCAGTGCCCTTTCTTCATGTGATATGCAAGTCTAATCACGATATCAGGCAAGACCAAGCTCGAAACCAAGAGCTATGCCTTACCTCCGCGGACAAGCTCTCGCAAGCTGCCACCTGCAATAATTGCTTGAGTGCGGCGCGATCTTGAGAGGTCACGAGGCAGAAATATGATGGCCGGTGAAAGTTCTTCTGGAGATCTCATCGATCACGAGAGTCAAAATTGCGCATAACCTGTTCCCGGCCAAGGAGAACAGCACAGGGTTTGGAAAAACCGATTCTGCATGGTGACCAGAACGAAGTAGCTGTCAAAGGGATAAACCTCAGAACATCTAGTCACCATATTTAGTACTCTCAGCGAGCCCTGGAGCAGAGTAGCCAGGAGCTTGTTGATATGACATGTCCCGAGAGCACGGACTCGGCGCGAAGAGTGTACTTGCGATTTGCTCTCCCGGGATTCTGGGAATGATGACCACATGTATGAGCAAGCATGAGTACAGCTACCAGGTCTCCTCTGCGAGGATACAGTATGCCCGCCCCATGACTACCACTGCTCCCCCCCGGTCCCTGGTTTATTCACCGGTGGGCGGGCCACGGACCACAGCGTTGCTATTTGCAAACGCCGCCGAGTCGGTTCTCGACTGACTCTTGAGTGAACCTGCCCCGTGTGTAATTGTCGTTGTCGTGCTGGTGGCGTTTCAGGTCCACCGCAAAGCTGGCAGCTTGATGTCGGACGATTATTTGGCTGCTTCCAAGGCATGCATATGTGGGTTGGAATGGTGATAATAGGTTTCAAGGCCGTGATCTTCGCATTGTGGTGTGGATGATCAGGCGGCTGCATTCACGTAGTAGTGACGACTAGAAACCAACGTGATTGTCATCATGTTGGAGATGGATCGTCAACGAAGTTGTCATGTTAATCGATTTCTATTGTAGTATGTATCAATCGGTAACCTCTTATCCCCTGATCGTAACCGATCCTGCAGGCCATCAGACAGCAAAACCAGCCTCTATCCCTACCTTTCTGCATCGCGAAGTATCCTCAGTTCGAGTAGCCTTCAGTGAGTTCAAACTCCCGAAAACGCCCTGCTGCTGCGAGAGTGGTGAGGCAAGCAACCCCCCTTGATGCTTGGCTCGGCCCTGCAAGATCTGTCCCCCATAACAAGGTCCTCTGGAAGAGCAAACAATACCAGATCCCACCGACCAGGGGCAGCCTGGTCAGCCTACAGCTGTCAACACGAAACGCGCGCAGATCAACACAAGCCGAAGTCGGGTGTCCCGTTGGGCTGGTCTGGGTCACGACGTGGTCGAAGCTCCCGCCGAAGACAGAGAGCTCCAGGGGCTCCGCATGGCTTACGTCGCCCTGAGGAGTATGCCGTCCCGATTACGGGGGGGTTACTGCAATGAGTAGGGGATGTTGGGAGACAGGAAGCAAGGGGCAGCCGATCGCCGGCATGCCGTCGAAACGGTGCACACACCCTCCAAACCGTGGAGAAGCAAGGGGAGCTCGTGGAAGCTATAGCCACGTTCTCCCCAATGCTTTGATCTGCCAATGGCAGCCACAGATCTGGAAGCGTCAAGTGTGAAGAGATCCTATATTTATCTGTCAAAGAGCATGTCCAGGGGCTCCTGGCTTCACGTTCGATAGTGTCCTGCAAAGACCAATGTCATGGGCTACGGCCTGTCGAATTACATGGACTGGGACTCTTGAACAGGTCAATGCATGTAGCCAAGAGAGTGTCAGGCGAGGTTTGTTGATTTTTCATCCGGTACCGGTTCCTCGAGTAGTTGTTGACACTCTGCGTGAAGGTTAGCAGTTTCAGGAGTCGAGGAAGTCTTTTTGGCGAGTGGCAAGTCGGAAATGCCGTGCAAGCAGAAGAAAATCCTCAGCAGGTGACCACATCCTCCAATTTATCATGACCCGCATTTCATTAGAATCAACTTGCCTACGCATTCGAGTGATGAGTCTGCCCGGCAATGTGAAGGGGCAAAGTTGGCCGTGCTCCGGAACTCGGGGATGCCACATCTCAGAGGCAGCTCGTGGTTTCTTTTTCAAACAAGAGTAGCGTTCATGCGAGGCTCAAGTTGGTTGTCGACACAGCTCCAGGCCCGACCAGAGGGCTGCGGCCTGCAGGCATGTTCCTGGCAGGTTGGCAGCCCTGGGCAAACAACGCGGCAGCTTCGTGCAGCAGACAGCCAACTCGACCATGAGTTTCTCGCTCCCCCACCTGGAAACTCGCCGACCAACTTCTGCAGAGCAAACTATGGCCCCGTGTCCCGTCTAATCGTTCCCAAAACACGAGCCTCGAGCTCTTCCGATCACGCGGCCCAAAACTATGAAACACTGCTCTTTGTTTCTCCTTGTGGGAGTCTCCGGTGGCCATACGACACAACACTCTCTCTTGGTTTCGCAACTTATACAGTCCTATCATCACCATCGAGAACCACCTCACGGCATGAGCACCTAATCAAGTCGGAAGTCCAGGACATCCGAAAAACTAACAACAATGGCGGCAAACCTGCGGAGGCTTAACCACCAGCCAGCCCGCAGACTCAGCGACATCCCAAAAGACAAGTTTTGGAACTACGTGCTCTACATATGCCACGTCGGAGACCTGTCCTTGCTGGAAAAGCTTCTGAGTCAGTATCGCGACCAACCTGTTCGACTCACGTTCGCTGAGAGCATCAGAACTGTATCTTCCTCCAACTCCACAACAGACTTCTCAGAGAACCCAGGGCAGCAATCGTCTCCGGAGTTGAAACCCAACAGCGAGGCTTACGACGGCGACATCGACGAAGGCTACCAGAGTCAGCAGTCTCCGCCCATGAGACTACCAAGGATCCCAACACGGACTAGCTCTCTCAGCCGGAGACGGCGTCTTCAGAAAGCGACAGCGGACCACTCAACAGCGTCATCATCGTCGCCTCCCTGTCTTCTGAATGCCATGCTCCAGGCTGCGGTACTCGGCTCACAGGTCGACATCGTAGACTACCTGATCACCGAGTTCCGTTCATTTCTCTCCATCGACGATGCTGTGATGTACGCCATACTGCTGGCAGCAGATGTCAAGATTCTAAGGACACTGCAGAGCCATTATCCCCGAGTCGTCAACTACCAGTTCCAGCCACTGCCAGAGTCCAGCCCGGTTGAGTGTAGGTACGGGCATTGTGTACCGGTGCAAAGCACAACGACATCTCTGCTCGAAGAGGCGATGCTTCGAAGCCACCTCAACCCAGCCTACCACGACTTTGCTCTGTTTCTCATCGAAAGCGGAGCGTCCATCGGCGGCCAAAACATCACGGCATACGGGGTCATGTACCTTGCAGTACAAACAATGCAACCTCCAATAGTTATCGAGGCCTGTATCAAACGCGGCGTGGCCAGAGTATCTACGGCAAGCATCGGCCTTGCTGTGCAACAGAACGATCAAGAGACACTAAAGACTATGTTCGCCAACAACCGGCCGACACGAGAAGAGGTTTCAGACAAGGAGATAATGCAGCTGGCGGCCGACGCCTCAGCGCAGTGCCAGGTCATGCCCAAGTGTGTCAGAATGCTCAGGGAGTATATCCTTGCACGGCAGATTCAGAGCCGGACTCATACCAAGAGGAGAAGGATAAGCAGCTGCCGGCCGATCTCTATCTCGTCGCAGTCTGTGGGGACCTCGGCTATCCCTGAAGTAGCAGAGCTCGAGTGCCCGGCGTCAACATTCTCTATAGAGGATGACATGAACTGCCCCTGGACGGCCTTGCCACCACCTTCGTATGGTGAAGTCTACCCAGAGGCCTCGGACGCTATAAGCCCGTCTGATCTGAAGGGTTGCAACACCGAGCCAAGCGACACCGATTCAGACAACACGGCAGCAAAAAAAACCGAACAACGTGAAGGGCCAACCGAGCACTCGTGGTTTCGGAGGAAGCGAAGATCACAGTCCCAGGGCAGTCTCGCCACGGAGCCGTTACGAGCCCCTTCGAGCGTGGTACCGACTTCCCCGGATCAGTCATGGTACGAGGAGGCTACCCCGATCAAAGAGTCACCGTGTGAGGAAACCCAGAACGACACAGAGTGGCCAATCAGACCGGCCCAAGAACGAAGTGCCACCTCTATGTCCTCCCCCATAACGAAGTGGGACAGGAGCAAAATGGCGTCGACGACCACGGTGCACATTGTGCAAAACCAGATGCGGAGGACGCGGATGAAGGCCTCCATGCGGCGGGACTCGCTACTCAAGGAGGCTGCAGAGACCTTGCGGAAGTCGCTCTCAAGTTTCTTCTAGGTTTGGACATCGGGACATCATGGATTGCATCCTCACTGCAGTGGAACTGGGAAGGCGGGTCATACTGGTTCACAAGGGCTGCTGGCAGCTCTTATCTCCTTTTGTTCTCACGTTATGGCAGATCAAGCACTCGCAACTTATACCCAGTCACCACGACACTCCTTTTAGTTTAGTCATTGATACAACTGAAGTATAGCTATTTCACGTTCCTTGGACGCATCACAGTAGTTTAAACAGCCAATCCCAGCGGAGGATGATGTAGTGACCCGACTGGACCCTGAGCCATCATATTTCACCAGTCGAGAACAACATGACGTGTTGTCTGTAAGGTACCGTTGAGGCCAGCTTCGGGCCTCAACAGCGCTTCGTGGCCCTCGCATATCACGTCCTACCTACAGCAAGCCCAATCCTCAACAACGCAACAATCCCAGACCGCCAACACAAGCCCACACCCTCATATCATTTCTCTCCGATATGCGGTGCCATGCTCCCACGGCATGCTGCCCACCTCGGGCTATACTTTCCCCTGCATGTGCCGCTCGCTTGGCCCCATCCTCCCCCTATTCCCCCGCACGCTTACACGACATCAACGACCGTCTTTTCCACTGCTACCCCTCGATTCTATATCTTTTGACTGTTCACTTCTGGGTGGTGGTCGTCGTCGTTCCCCTCCACACCGGTGTCTGTCGAGGCCCCTCTCTTCCTCCTGTCCGTCCATGCGTCCAGGATCAACACCTCTCTCTCTCTCTCGCACTGCATGTACATGTGTCACCGTCAACGTACATGCCCCCCACACCCACCTTCCCGCTTCCCACGTCCTCGACACGGCGCTGCGCGTAACCGGCGCGGGCGTCGGGCAGACGAGCAGCGGCGGGGAAGCCAGGCTGTCACTGCCCCGGATGTCGTGGCGTGGTGTACAGATGTGCAGAAACACACACACACACACACAAGTCGGAGGGAAATGTGGTGGAAGCGGCGAGGCGCATGCTGTCAGATTTTTGACCGTCCTCCTCCTTCCTTTAATTCCATGAGAATTGATACCTACAGATGCCGTGGCTGAAATCAAAGGGTCCTCTTTAACGAGAACAGCCTTGCACAGTCCACAATGGCCGCGGTCTCGGGTCTTACCTCTCCTTTGATGTTGCCATGATTGGTAAAGTCGGCGCTGCCTTTCCAAGATGGTGATGCGCAAACTACTAGGTTTTGGACGTGCGGCGGAGTCTTCTTGTGCATTATGTGGATGAGGAGGCAGGGCAGCGTGATGTATCCTTTAGTTGTCCGTCGAAAGAGAGCTTTGCTATGGAGTAGTTTTCGTGGTGCGCTTCAGCACGGCCACGCTTCACTCCGGACAACGCGCGATGTGCAGGAATGCCTCTGAACTGGATGGCCTATCCAGAGTGAGGCAACTTTTGCGCCTGAAACAATTTGATTCTAGCACCTGTGTGTCTAGTGATGCATTCTACACCTAAAATCGCCGTCCTATCATACCATTGTGACCTTTCACTTGCCATGCGACGCCTGTCCAGCCCGGTAAGCGATCTTTGGTGAGGGAAATGAATATCGACATGCACACATGATTATCCCGTGGGGGCGACCCAGCTCACCCGAAAACAAAGGAGATAAAAGAAAGAAGGAGAAATAGAACAGGAACTGCCGCTCTAGTAGCCTCGACAGGTACTCAAGAAAGGGAGTTCCTTTCGCTTTTCTGAGAGCCATTTTTCTGCTTTACCACAGCGCCCGGAGACCTAGGTCCATGGCGGCTGCTGCCCATCCGGGTCAGAGTCCAATGCTGGCTGGGGATATCTTCTTGTCGGATGTGCGAGTCCTTCGAAAGTACTGTTGTCTTTGCTGGAAGCCCCTGGCCATGCTTGTGGACGGCTCTCTGCCTGACATCGGATCTGGTCCCGGAAGAGGTGAGAGGGACCCTGGCGCTCTTTGTTTCAAACGTCAATCAAGTGTATATATGCATTGGCTGGTGGAACCAGGCCATGCGACGATGTGTCGCACAGCATCATGCCAGAAGCAGATCCCCGTGCGCCTCCGCTTCAAACAGAGTGGTGGATGTGCGGCTCCTCTCGATGCTTTCCGACTTTCGTCATCAACGTCGGATCGGATAATGGGCGAATCGAGGTTGCAGTCCACGAGGAATGACAACAGAGACGTAGGTGCGACGATAACGCGATGACCAGGGCGCACGCAGTACCCCCCACACAGAATAATGAAGGGACAGAAGCAAAAAGGGACTGGAGGAATTGGCGCCCGCGGCGTCAAAGTGTTGGATGCAGCAAAAATGTCGGGAGTAGCGGTGACTCTAATTACTGATCGGGCATCATTGCTGCTGCGAATGAGTGTAGCCTATCCGACAACGTAGGACTCTTCTTGTGTGAACCAGACGTGAGGCTAGAGGGCGATTGCCCGGCCGGTCAAGTCAGGGACTGGGGTTGTCGAGGCGGTCGAGGCCGAGAATGACGCTGTGTAACACCGCAATCGGGATGATGCATGAGAGCTTGGACATGCCGCGATGCCCGTTGGGAGTTTTCTAGGCAGTACCCCTGAGTCCGCTGCCAATCGCTCTCGTGTCATACATTGATTGCAGCTGCGAGTGACTGCCGCCACCGTTGGTATTGCTGCTGTCGTGAGCACCGCTGCGGCCAGGTAGAACTGCAGCAGAGCCGCGAGTCGAGCCTGCAGCGGAGGAAGTCGTGGATGAAGACGGCGGCAAGGTATACGGGCTTGCCAGTGCAGATGCGTGGTGGGGGTCGGACGGATAGATGCTTGTGCCGCAGCCGGAGAGTGACTCTCGCCTCGATGACGCCCGACTGGCTGGCTGATAGCTGTATGAGTCGACAGCATAGATGGAATCTACCGCATCGGGCTGGACCATGCCCCTCTGGATGGTCTCAGTGGACGGAAGGTTCGCCTGCACCGCCGTATAACCAAGCGGAGACTCATAATCATCGCCGGTGTAGCCGTCGGACATGGTCGCCGAGGAAGTGGCCGTGTTTGCTTTGGAAGCATATTCACTTGCTGTGCGAGTGCCGCCAGAGCCTTCAGCAGCGCTGGGAAGCAAGGCTCGATCCGATGGGACCACACGGTCAGACGTGCTGGGAAGTGAAGCTGACATGCTCGACAACGCAAAGCTGGATGTGTCCTGGGCAGCTGGGCGGTGCACAAGGCTGCCATACTTGTAGCTTGAGACCTCCTGGTCCACATACATAGGCCTCGTCGAGCTATAGCCTGAGTAGCTGGGCACCATTGGTACCGTATCTTGGCCCACGACCTGGTAGGAGCCATAGCTAGCATATTCAACGCCGTCATCGGGATACGTCGTCGAGGCGGACCACGGGGCCATAGCCGGCGAGTAGTAATTTCCACGGCCGTAAGCAAATGCCGATTGCCTATAAGGATTCATCAAGTCTGTCGAGGCGTCGGTTCCATAGCTGGACATGGTCCCGGCCGGTGAGATCGTGCGAGACTGGTATGCGCGAGCAGTGTCGGGGTTGTAGCTGTAGTAGCCATTGTCCTTGAGTTGTGTCTCGGTTGAGTGGACCTGGAGGATGGGACGGAAGTATGTTAGCAACCACTGCGATTGAGCTGGCACGCCATCTTGACCTTCTCACCCGAAGGAACATGCAAGGCTCGTAGCTTGCATTCTTGCAGTTCGTGCAAGCTCCGCCGTTGCCCGGATCACCACTGCATCTTATCTTGCGCTTGCGACAGCGGCTGCACTAAGCCATCGTGTTAGACTGTTGACTTCCACATGGACTGCGCGGGGCATGATGGCTTGCTGAGTAAGGAAATGTGACTACGGGTGGTATTCGTCGCGAATCCATGCCGGATGTCAGTAGTGGTGTGCGTAGGGTGCTTACTGCAACGGCGATGCGCTTCCGCGGCGCTGTGCTCTCGGACTCTGCTTCCCGTTCCGACATTGTGGTTGTTCGCAGACCCGGCGAAAGATGGCGATCCTGGTACGAGAAATACGGAGGAGATCTTGTGGGCATATATAGCTTGCTAGCGTCCGTAGAAGCGTATGAAGTTGGATGGACCATGGTGGAAGCTTGGCAGAGAGCAAGATCCTGGATGTATCCCGAGCACTTGGTCCCGGGGACAGTGAGGCTTGTGCTTGACGCGAGATGTTTCCCGAAACTCTAGGGTCAAGTTCCAAATCTGGGCTGAGCGAGAACAAACGGACAGCCGGAAAAGCAGGCGATCTGTCTTGATGATGTATGTTGGCGATGTATGTGCTTTCGGAAGCGATACCCGGATAGATGTAAGTGGGCGGCCGGGCGATCGTTGGGAGTGTGGCGGATCCTCACAGCTGCAGCATGGTGGTCCGGTCAGTTACATGCATCTTCGTTCGTAGGCAAGGCGAGGCTCTACGTATAAAGCTTATTCGCGGTAGTTGTTGTTGTTGTCTTGTCGTGCTCACTGTGGCAATGTCTGGGACCAGAGATGCTGGAATAGAGACTGGCGTGACGAGGAGCAAACGACTGTCAAATAGGTTGTGCGCACTTGAACGACAGTGGACGTCAATAAACAACAAGTGATGCTGGAGTCGGTGTTGTGTTGTACTCGTGCAACGCCAACGTGTACGTATCAGACACAGCCCATATATGTGGCCTGCCCATCTTGTTTGCAAGTGACTGTGGCGGCTGCAGATGGCGCTCAGATCAGGCAATGCGATCCCTGTGTATGCGACGGAGATGACTAGGGGCCAGGGCACTTATCGGACGACGTGGTTGCAGACAGCTCGGTGCAGAAGCGGCTGCAAGTCATCCTAGCATGCTGCATACTCCAGGTGACGTACCTTGAGATACCAGGAAGGGGTCCTTTGTCTGCAGTCTCAATAGCAGAGGGGGGAGACAACAACAGACCACCTTTGTTTGAGACTGTCACTCTACTGCCAGACATACATTGCAACTGCTGGCGATCCGTACGACGGTGAGGGAGTACAGCAAGCTGCAAGCCTGGCGGAGGCGTGTGTAACTTATCGTGAGAACGAACCAAGCACCGCGGACGCTTTCGTATCATTGACCCTCTTCCTGATGCATGCCGCCTCACAGCCAAACGTCTCGTGTATGTCTTGCACCACACTGGGAGAGAAAGTGAGCACAGCGGTGATCTGAAGCCGTGTACAGGTGCATGCATATCTGCGTTTTGGGCGAGACGAGGCGCGCGGCGATGCGACCCGCAACTCCCGCACGCAGACACAAGCGTGGGGTCTCCTTGCTAGGAAGCTTGGTCGGGGCAAGGCCAGAGTCGTGCTATGTTGAGCAGGCGATATTCAGATGGAGCACGACCTCAAGGTGTGCAGGGAGGGGTGTGATGATCGAGAATGACAGGCTTGGCGATGGCCCGTAATACCGCCGGCCTTGGACTATTCAAGAGCACTTGTGCTTGTCCATGACCAGACTCACCACTGTGCGTTGTTGGCTTTGCTGCGCTGGAGCATCAACTAACCCGGTCATTCAGAGACGTTCTCAATGACAGGTCGCGTTGGGCAGTCTGTACATTCAGCGGTGTAGCGTTCGCACGCATTATGCCAAGACGACGAAAGTACATGGCAAAGTCCTGTTTGCGAGGTTCGCTCTGTCCATGGAGGACTCCACACGAAGGTGAATCCTGCGGCATACCCCAGCTAAAATACCAAGTTGAGATGGCGGTCACCAGTACGCAAGTGCAACCCCGGACGGGGTCACAGCTGGTCTGGAGCTCGCTCAGTGTCGTGTTCTATACGAACACCCTTTGGCAGCCTCGTGATTGGTGATCTGTCATCCCGTGCGATTCCAGCCATGGCGTGCAAGATTCGAGGAGCAAACATGCTAGGCGGGCGATCCCGTCTGCTCGCTAGCATGACGAACGTTTTGTGTCACCTCAATGAAGCCCAATTGTCTCGACTCCAGCCAAATCAGGCCCCTTACGATATGTCCGCATGTTGGGATGCTCTGCATGACACCTGGGAACGGTGCAACAGGCGCAGAGCCTCAATATATGACCGAGGATTTGGCAACCCGCCTGCAACTGATCATTGAACCAAGAAGGACTCCTTCGGATGCATCTGCAAGACATAAAGCTGAAAATGTTCATGCTGAATGGTGGCGGGAGCTCTGCCGAGTATGTTGAACAGCTCTGCAGACAGGCAGGGCTTGGCTCTCCCTTGCTTTGTTTGCTTGCATGCTTCGGTCAGGCCTAAGGTCGGTATTCTTCAGCGGCAGCAGGGGCTGGGATTCAAACGGACTTCAGAAGCTGCAAGGGTGTTCACGCGGCCACCCCAGGACGTCTGAAGACCAGTAGGAATGAGCCTTGCCGAAGCCGCGCCTCCATATAGCGCTGATGCGGTCCAACTTGTGGCAACGGCCCGATCTTGCATAAAGCCGGACGAATCGCTGGCTGAGGAACCTGCTGGGAACAAGCGTGGCTGTCTTGTCATCCTTGCACTGCAGATTGCGAGCCACGCTGGTAGTCATCACCGATGGCCAGCCGCACAAGGTCTGCCTCTGCTGAGTTGCTTTTCTCTCCTGCATAATTTCACTGGGAGCTGAGCGGGTTTGGCCGGTGACGCGTGAAGCATGCCAGGGCTGTTTGCTTCGATGCAAGTTTGTCTGCACAGCATCTCCCTGATCTCTTCAGGATATGATTTGTGATCTTGGCAGAGATGCTGGCGAGAGACTCGTCTCGCAAGGCCGGGCGCTGGTGCGGAACCGTCGCGGTCGACTCCAGCGAAGTAGATTCTGCTATGGTCTTTGGCTCCGCTACAAACACGTGGTGCTTAATGTCGAAGGCAGGCGCCCATGAACTGTTGAGGTTTACCTTGCCATCAAGCCACCCGCCTCAGCGTCATTCCGACGTTCCCTCGGCAGCCCTCCGGAGAGACTAAGTGCAACGTTTTTGCATTTCAGTGGCTCCATAGACGTGGTCAATAGATGTTGCAGTCGTGGGTCAGAGAGAGCGCGCACTATCCAAGAGTGAACAAATTTGGGATATGTTATTTGCACGATGTTATTCTGGCTACATGGCCAACGCGTGTATGCAGTCTGGTAGTGCCTTAGCATTAGAGATGCCGGTATGGGACATGTAGTTTCACCGAGACGCAAAATCGAGGTGTGTCTCAATTGGTGTTTCTTCATGGTTGCTTTAGATTGTAGCCCAACCCATGGAGGACGCAGTCGTCACCGCTGGTATACGATGGAGACCCTAGACAAGTCTTTGCTGTTGGAAAGGAATCTGGCGGGATGGAGCAACGCTTTACCCGGCCCGGAACAGTTGCACTGTGCTAAGGCAAGGATGCTTCGGTATTCAGGAGTTATCTTGTTGCCAGCAAAGCGGCAAGCCACTGAAGCAAGGAGGTCGTGGCGAAGATAGGTCTCAGCGTCGACGTTGTGTACGAAGGCTTCTACACAGAAGTAGCTGGTGAAACGATTGTCAGGGATAGATCCGGCGGCCTGCTTCTATGGTGTGTCATGAGACCCTGAAGACGGGGTAGAAGCTTGATAGACTCGGGTGTCTGTTCTGGAAGCAGATATTTGCTTGTCTGAGCCCGAGGCGCGGTGAAGGGACCGGCCCGTCCTATGATGCTGTGGTATGGTCTGTGTGCAAAGATGATGGCCAAAGTGGCGATGGCCTCGCTTGCTAGGCGGTCGGCTGCCTCGAATCGGCTACCGGCCGGGAGCCCGCATGGCTGTTACTCGAGATGGGCTCCGATCTCTCGAAAATTAGGTAGACCAAGTCGACACAATTTAGTAGCGGTGAGCTCGAGAAACAATGGCGGTCAACGACCACAAGTGTGGTCAAGCTGATAATCCACAGCAGGCTGGCGAACTTGGCAAGGAGATGAGACACGTTCAAGAGCTGAGCGGATGTGTTGTCCTAGGCCTTTGAGATAATGATCTTGGTGAGCAGGAAGAAATTGGAGCGAGTCAGTAATGTGTACCAAAAGCCAGGGACAGGTTCCATATCGCTAACTTGTGGAGAGTTTCTGCCTCAGCAAACTTTTGTAGACGGAGATGTTCTTGCCGGGCGCCAACATCATGGCGATGTCACAGTTGCACCTTCCACATAAATCGTTGTCAAGATGTTCGATGGTGCGATGCGTCATCATCAAACCTCTCTCTTATGCCCAAAACAGATGATGGATATTGGGCATCGTTTGTACAGATCTTGTCTTGTATTGATATCAGGCACGGCAGAATGGCATCAACGCCGCCGGTCGTGGTTGCGGTCACGACCATGTTCTCTTCCCCCATCTCTATGACGCCTGTCGTCGTAATGGCGATCTTCCCTCCTCCTCTCGCTGTGTTTGTCGTCATGCTGTCTGCCACCGCCACCGCGACCGTATCTGTCCCTGTCGCGGTCTCTGCCATGACTGTCACCGTCCCTTGGTCTGTCCCGGTTCCTTGGTCGGTCATCTCTCGGACTTCGACTACGTCTCCGGTGGTCTCTGTCGCCATTGCCATTGCGGTGATTAGCTCGTGGCGGAGATTTGCGCTCCCTGTCTTCGTCCTGGTCTTCTTTGACATGCCGGCCGCGCATCTCCTCCTCGTCGTGGACCATCTTGTAACTGTCGTCATCATCTCTGCGACCATCGTCGTTGCGATACTTCCTCCACTTCTCCAGTGATTCGACACCACCCCAGCCGCCACCGTGGCGCTTCTTCCTCTTCGCATTCTCGCCGCCTCTCCAGACGTCCGCGAGCTTGCTGACACTCTGACTGAAATCGACGTGTATACGGCGGTCGTCAATCAGAACACCCTGCATCTTGAAGTACGCCGCCTCGCACGCAGTCTTGTCCGCAAACTCGATGAACGCGTACTGCAGACTATCGCCCGTCTTCTTGTCGCGGATGACCTCGCACGACATGATCTTGCCGAAGCGGCTGAAGATCAGCTCAAGGTCCGCGTCTGCTGTGACAGGGTTGAGCTTGCACACGAACAGGACGTTTTCTGGCGGGGCAACCTCAGCGAACGGCAGGTCACCCATCATCTCGAGCGTGAGCGCCTGCGCGCGCGCTTCCCTCTCGCGCCGCGTCTTCTCGGCCGCCTCCTCATCGACTTCTTCGTCGAGGTTCGCATCCTCGGCAATGCGGACGGTGGCTAGTTGTGCTTTCGACGGCGGCGGGGACTGGCTCGGCTCGCGCAGCCCCGAGGGGTCGTCGTACGGATCGTCGAGCACGACGGTATGCTTTATGCGGATGTCGACCAAGGGGTGGCCGTCTTTGTCTACAATGGCGTTGTTGATCTTCTCCAGCACGTCAAAGCCCTCGACCACCTTGCCGAAGATGGATGTCTTGCCGTCGAGATAGTCGGTGTTATCGCCCAACGTCACAATGAACTGGCTGCCCGCAACACGCGCGTCTGGGTCTGAAGGATGCGGCGCTGTGGCCATTGAGACTGTGCCTCGCTCGAGGTGCTTGAGTTTCGGATGTAATGTTGCCCTGAAGGTCTTGCCGGCTCCTCCCGGGAGGAGGCCCCAGATTGACGACCCGCCATCAGATTGTGTAGATATAGGGCCGAGCGGATCGCCGCTCTGGAAGGAGAAGTTCTGTTGGACGGAGTGTATCGGCGAGAAATTGTAGTACTTGATCTTGCTGAGCTTGAGGAAGCTGTGGGCGCATAAGGAGGTCAGGAAGCTGCTGCTTCACAATCACTTTGGCGCGGTTGGTCAGGGCAGACGTACTTTTCGCACTCCTTGGGCGCGTAGTCCACCAAGAGATCGATGACTATGTCGCCCGCGCTTGTCTCGAGGAGGACCGACATGGCTGTCGCAACTGTCCCTTGCTGAGCGCCAGTGACAATGGTAGCGGAGGTGTCGATGCTATGCTCCCGATATGCGCAACGGGCGAGAAGCTTCAGATCTGACGGCTCGGCCGATCAGCGCTCGCGTCCGCGGGTGTCGTGTCAAGCGGTGGATGTGCCGAAAATGGAATAATGTTGAAAGTTTGTTTGGCAGATGCTTTTTCTTTGGAGAAGCAGCAATTGAATCGCAGCAGGGCAACGACGTCGACGTCAAACCCACCGCATCCCTGCAGCTTTAGCGCGTGGCCGCCGGCGAACCCCAACTCCATGCCTCCACACTCCAAATGTTCTTTCAACGAGTCCAGCCAGGAGTCCTTGAGACAACTCTGGCGGCACGGCGGCACCGTTAAAATAATTACAGAAATAATGTTTCAATAACTCAGTCTGGTCATCCGCTGAATCACGGTGAAATTCGTGCTTATATACCTGACAGAAACCGCACGCATGATCTCTTGAAGCTCCTCGCACTAGGTAGACCTGCACTATCTGCGCAAATCAGCGATCCCATTGAGAACCGGAGACCTTCATCGACAGAGTTCAGTGTGCTTCAGTACATCAGTGCATACCTAACATATAGATCAACAACGAGGCAACATACGAACAGGAAGGCTGACAACTTCGCACTGCCCTAAACCAAACAGCAATTGTATCGCACGATCCCAGCCCACCCTCAAGAACTCGATTAGTGATCCCCACCCCCCATATCCAACCATCCACGGATGGTGTTCCACACCACACATGATGCGGTTCGACAGCCGGGTTCCTCCCCGTAGCCCCAAAGGCTGCATTGTCTTCCTCCAACCCGACAAAGCCTGGCCGGAACCCGGAAGAGCACACCCTAGGTGCAAAGCCCGCCCAGGTTTACTCCTTCTGACCTTCGGAAGAGTCGGCCTGGCCCGCACGTCCCCGGTTGGCAGTACGGCAGCCCAGCCATCCCGAGGCTAGTCAAGGCCAGAACTCTAAATGTGATGTCCGCAGGACGGGCATTGGAGGACGGCCCGGACATGGTGTGAGGCAGCCTGCTGATCACGTTGTTTTTGCGACTCCGAGAATCGACGCAGCATGATTGGTGCATTAGGTGTATCGGAGCGGTAGTCTCGTCGAGCCTAACGCGAGGACACGCAAGGCTGGTACCTAATTCAACTCGAGAGCCTGGTGCCATGAGTGTGGTGGTCAAAATCACGAGTAGAGTCATGAAATGGGAGCAGGGACTCGGAAGTGACAAGTGAGGTCCCACGTGGGATCAATAGTGATTGCCATTAAGGACTAGGGGCAGAGTCGCATTTGCGACGTCGTGCTCAGTAAATAAAAGAGTTGTTGAAGTAAAAATGCCCGCATGTCCACCGGCGTGGAATGCCCGTGAACCAAACGGTATAGCTACAGAACCTGAGGCCCCGAGAAATGGAGAAGAACAAAGAAAGCAGCCGCTGATATGATGTCGTGAAATGGAGATCTCCTCCATCCGAGTCAACCGGTAACAGAACGCCGAAAAGTGCCAGATGCGAATACGCTGGGGAATTCGAGCCTTGCCCACGTGCTAGTATGCTGAAAAAACATGGACGCTTATATGCTGTTGTCGATAGTGTACGGGCCCGGGTCGAGTGTCGCGAGTACCTAAGCGCTGCGTCGCCGCCTGCCACTACGTAGCTCCTTCTCGGTTTCCATGAGCCGGGACTGGACCCATGACCTCATGGCCCGATCGGTGCGCACACGATCGCAGTTGAGCAACTCCGTCAAAGCGCGCTTGATGCCCTCATTAACATCAAAAAGCTTCTGCTCCCCAGCCGCCATCTCGACCACGAGCGTCTCGTCCAGCACGGGTGCCAAAGTGCTTAATGAGCTAGTGCAACCAGATTTTAGACTGGCACTGGGCGAGGACCTTCGGCGGCTCCGGGAAGAGCTAGATGACGAAGACGAAGACGAAGAGGAGTGGCGTGACGTGGGCGGTGATGGTATCGTGTTGAAAACCCTCGACGGAGAAACGGAGGGCGACGTGACAGCGGTCGAAGCATTGGTGTAGGATGGGCAAAGGTCGTACAACTGCTGGCAGAGCTCTTCGTGCTGGTTGTGAAGCAGCAGGTATTTCTGCATGGCGAAGTCGCCATCGGCAGGCCCCGTTTGTAATGTGTAGTGAGGCATTGTGTGTGGGGGATTATGGCGTGGGTAATGTTCGAGCACAATGGTGACCTGGCCTTGGAAGCGGACGATATTAGAGATTCGTTGAAGATGTGAGGTGTTCGACTGATGCTGGCAAGGGTTCAAATATAGTAGAGATCGGGACGTCCGAATGTTATATTCGCTGATGGCGGTGGGTTGATGTGCTTGCTTGGTACCAGATCGACGATGGGGGGTGGGCCTGTGTTGTCCCGGAGTGGGTGCGGTAGAGGTTGCGCAAGCGTGCCCTGCCGATCGTAATGGGTGTGTTTCTAACCGTCCAGATGAGGCAGCTCTGTGGGTTGATTGCGCAATTGTGACCACAGAGGTGTTGCAGGTGTGCCAACGTTGGAACCGCTATCAGATAAATGGTACGTAAACTACCACAAGTGAGAAGAGCGTAGTCGGGCTAAAGTACAGTTTGTCTAGCTAAGACACCGCGGGACAAGGCGACTTTTGAATGAGGACCAGTGACGCCTTTTAATGAAGACCTGCCTGATCCTCTCTTGGAGCCCAGACTCAAAAGACGGCAGGGAGGAGAAGGGGGGAATGGGCCTCAAGACAGGGGCCACAGTGGCGGAGAAGTGAGTTCCAAACTTGGCACAACCTGACCCTGCTGTGTTTGAGTTGGACGGGGACGCTGGCCAGCTGAGCTATCCCGCTAGGCTGGTCCCCTCCTTCGCCTCGGACGCCGTCAGCGTCGACGAGTGGCTTGGCAGCTCGAGGCCATGCTGCCCGCCGTGTTGGATTGTGGCGCGGAGAGTGCAGATTGCCTATCGCGAGCACAACCCTCCCTGCAGGCCGTGCCAGACCGAGGTGGAGAAGGCTCGAGATTGTATGGCCAGCTTCTTTCGGATGGTCGGAATGTACGGCGGCTGGTCCCAGGCGTCCTAGGGTTGAGTTCAAAGTGGTGTACGGCGAGCACGTCTGGGTGGAACGGGTTGCACCTGTATGGTGGCATCGAAAACTCGGAGCAAGGGTTGGACATGTGGATTTGTCGAGGCGATTCGCCCAATGTGCAAGTTGACTAGCCAAGAGATCTGAGGTGCAGTCACGTTTGCCCCGTTATCAGATATCATCACCAAGGAGGACATCCCATGGGGCACAAAAGTCCTGGCCAGCGTTGGTGTTGCGGGCTGGTCTTGGGCTGCCATGAGACCATCTCTCGGCGAGAGTATTGGCCCACCGCAATGCAGAGACGCACTTCAGGGTCTGGCCATGGTCATCGACTCAGTTTTGCGTTCGTGAGTGCATGTGCAGCGCTAAGATAGCCGCGGCCTGTCGGGGCTTTTCCAAGTGGACGGATCCACGAAGGGGCACCTCACTCTCCAACTTCATCGGCCCAGTGGAAGCATGAAGCTGACGAGCTGGCCGGGGAATGGCTGAGAACTTCAACAATATGTTCAGTAGTCTGAAAGATCCCGTGCCGAGCCTGGCAAATGGTTTGGTTCACGATGGTGCCGCAGAGGTGACACAAGGCACGAACGGTCTGATGCTCCGAAAGAGCTGGGAAGTCTCAGCCGAAGAATGCTCCGTCGAGACAAAGCCAGAGTGTCTGATTGTGTTGTCGCACGAGTCTAGCATGGCGTCAGGGCCAGAAGCATGTGGTGCTCCTCGGCTGTTGCGCAAGCGCCACGAGTCCAGACCGCGTGGCTCACGAGAGAATGCTTGGACTGGTCTGACTGGCGTTGTGGCTCGGCGGCTGAGCAAGTGAGGTGCACAAGGATGGTGGTTTATTCTTGACAATGGACATAAGCAACTTGTGGACCTCGCATGCAATCCTAGCCTTCGTGCTTCCCCGTAGCTCTGCCAGCGTCTTGATCTTGGAGCTGAGGACAAAGGGGTCTATTCATGTTTGCGCACTCACCGGCCTGCGACCGAAGCACAGAAGTTCTTAGCGGAAGCCATGATCCGGCGGACAGCAGCGGACTGGGCTTGAAGGGGGGAGCGACTGCTCTATTGGGGTCGTGGAAGCGTTGCGGTGGACGCGGGTCAGGGGACTGTGTTGCATCCATCGGATGCCCAGAGGCGGGGCAGCGGCGTCGCCAAGTGCCGACACGCCCATCTTTGGAGACGAGCTGAGCTTGTGCTGTGTCCTATTGGCGGTCGGCTCGACTTGACAGGGAGGAGCTGCATTGCCTGGTGAGTTGTCTGACTGTCGGTCAGCCTACGACACGAGGCTACTCTGTGCGCGGCAACTGGTAGCGGTCAGTATCTCGAGCGAGGCCTGGCTCTGTAAACCCGTTGCTTGCCGGCGGGGCATCGAGAGTTGAGAGGAGCAGGGCTGAGATGAGGTAATCTCAGCATCATCTGGTGCTGATGATGTCTGACGAGGACCTCGGAGGGATCGGTGGGCAGGGCCAGGGCGTGCAGATTGAGCTGGGACGTGCGGCGTGCCTGATCACCGCTCTGGCACTTGCGCGAGCAGTCCGTTCTCCACGTGCGGTGCGGCCCCGAGTGGGGCGTCTTGTTTCGTGGAAAGTGCAGTCCGCATTGGTGATTAGCGGGACCCACGGATGTGCCTTCCGGCCTGAGCCGGGCGAGTGCTAATGTGGCGCACAGATGTGGCATCCTCACCCAGAACTCCCGATCTGTGGCTGAAGCTCGATCTCGACAACCCGCGACCACGCACCTCTGATGTCATATCCCATCCTTTCCGTCCGCCGCGTCCTCAACCGATCCCCCGCCTCTTCCCTGGAACAATCAATCGACGCTTCCGCAAAAGCACAAAGGATCATGTGCCCCTGAGATCTGCCACACGTCAAACCGGACGTCTGCTCCGCCCCTGCCCTGCATCTGTCTGCTGGGTTGCGGTAATCACGGTGAGTCGACGCACGACTCTTTCTGGAAAACTCAGCCTTGTCGGGGTGAGGGAGACGTACATCTTACCCTCCTTGCTGTGCTATAATTCGTCCGTACACCAAGCGATCAACTCGCGTATGACAACACTTCATCACATGGACAGAGACATCGAGATCATGGCCCTCGAAAACTATCAGCATGCGTGAAGTAGAGCCAGCCAAGGTCATTCATGCAATGTTCTCACACTATGGACTGAGGCAAAATTCGGGCCACCATACTAGCAAGAATGATAAGCAGGCTCCCGCAACATAATCAGGTTTTCAGCCCGGGCGAGTACTTCTCGGCCGGAAAGCATCGATTTGTTCTGCAGCACAAGTTGGGTTGTGGGACAAATGGCCGCGTCTCAAGCTAACGATCATGATTTGCCGTGGATCATCCCGTGCTGTGCGGCCGACATGGCGTGGTGTTATCAACCATGATCCCTTTGGCCACCAAACCGAGCGCCTATAGCCAATCGCCTTCCGAGTTTCAACCTGTCAAGCTGTCTGCCTAGATGACAGCTGCCTCACACCCACACGAAGCAAGCATTATGTCATGGGCACGTGGGTAACTTCTTCTTCTGGGGTGTTCAAATTTCAGGAACGGAGTCCGTCGCGTCATGGCAGCACTTTACGGAGCAAAGCTCCGAAGTCCCATCCAGCATTCCTGCACGTGAAGGAGGACCCTGGAAGCAGCCTTGGCAAGCAACATCACGCTGAATGGCCTCCCTACAATAGTTGGCTACCTCGGCCATGAAAGCTTTGGTGCCAAGGGGCTCTACCCTGGACGGGAGACGGAGAGGTAAACTTGTGTGTATCCAATGGCATTCAAGAACTACAGCCATGAGCTCCTGGTTCGACGTGCTGTAATTCTGACGCATCTCTATCGTAAGAAAGACTGTCTCCGTGGCCACGCCTCCAGGCACGTCCTATCAGAGTCACTAGAATACAGAGGAGTTTGGGGGTTCGACTTGATACGACGGATTATGGAGTGCCGGCAACCTCCAAATCCGCCGAGCCCGCGGCCTAAACAAGCAACGAGGACCACTTCTCACCATCCATCGCCCCTAACGGCCCTCCCCACGACAGTGCTCAGCGACTCTAGATCGCCCTCCTTGACACCGAGCGAGTCGTTGTCCGTCTTGTCATAAAGCGTGCCGCCCTCGGCCCAGATCCGCCGCAGCGTGAAGCCCACGGCGTACGGCTTGCCAGCCTCCCAGCTTTGCGTCTCGAGCTCGCGGAGCTTGTCCAGTGGGGTGTGCTCCACGGTCCACTTGGACGAGGTCTGCCGTTCAAACTCCTGCAGGATGGCGTTAGGTGTGGTGACGAAGGACTGCACCTTGAGGGCTTTGCCGTAGGCTGCCTCTGGGTGCTGTAGAGCCGCTGCGACAAACTTGCCGACGCTGTGATGGATGTGGTGGTTAGCATACTTATCGGACATGAACTAGTCGACAGCACTGAAGTTCCAAGAACGGACTACGTGGGCGGGGAGAGCACTTAGAGGTCGGAGACACTTACTCAGGCATCGTCGTGAACCCAACCCTCCCCTCGCCGTCGTCGACCACGACAGCTCTCTTGTTCTTGACATCATACCCTCCATTCGCCTGGGCGTCCTGGACGGGACTCAGCGCGAGAAACATGTCGAGATACGGCCCTGTCACGACGGACGTGACGTTGAGCCTCCTGACCTGCTCCTTTACGAACGCGCGCACCTTGAGCTTGTTCTGGTGCGGCTTCTCGTGCGGCGACTTGACGCTGTCGTACTCGATATCGGTGCCGTACTCGCTGGGGAAGAACCACTGCACGCTCGAGCCCTCCTCGTCCGCGATGCGCAGTAGCTCGATCTGGCTGAGCAGGCTGTCCCGCCCGAGCGCCGAGACGACGGTGTGCTGGTCCCGAAAGGCCCGGCGGATGTCGGCAGGGTCGTTGACGTCGCCCGTGACGAACTGCACCCCCTTCTGGCGCCACTCGCTGATGAGCGCGTGCTTGGGGGAGTCCGGTGCGGCGGAGGCAGTGGCGGGCGATGTGAAGATTGTGATGCTGGACGGCGGGAAGGCGGAGATGATGGACGCGGTGATGTACCGGCCGATGACGCCTGTTGCGCCGACGATGAGGATGTTTCCTGGAACAGAGGATGAGGCCATGGCGACGCAGTCTAGGTAATCGTGAGACTGAATTCTGTTGAGAGAGTCCCAAGCGAGTCCCTTGGATGTGTCTGGTTGAGGTTGACCTGTTGATTTATTCCTGTTGTCTTTTGTGCTTGTCTGCAGGACTTTGTATCAACTGTTGCGAGGGTACAATGTATCACCAAAAGGGCTAGAAGACTGAGCACAATTAACAAGAGGCAAAAATTGCAGAGGGAGGTTGCGTGATACAGATACTCTCTGATGCACTCACATGCGGGACAAAGTTCAACCCCACCTTTACTAATTCGCTACTGCGGTGTTGTCTCTCCGCATTTCGGCGTGGTGGTTCGAGTTGTCTACAGGACATTTGAACCTCATGTTGGGGGGCGCGCCTTTTGAGGAACAATTTGTGGGACTTTTGCCATTACGGCCGCCAAAGGGCGAGAGTGGATGAGCACGCATTCGTCTTCCAGCTCTCTTGGCGATATTTGTCCTGTGCTTGCATTGGAATAAATTCGGATATTTCTCCAAAGGTCGGTGGCAGTCATCAGGATCCCGCATTGATCAGTCGGGAGAAGAGGCCCGCCCATCTGGAGCAAGTGAGGACGGGGTGTATAACACAAGAGTCAATATCTGCAAACTCAATTTTGGTCCAGCACCTCATGGTATGAACATCCTCGGGGAGTTCAAAGAGAGTGCTTTGTGTTCCCCAACCAGTATATCTCAGACATGAAGAAGATGCGTGTTTCCTGGGGGCTGTAGCACTGAATCGGCTATGGTAAGGCTCATCACCTCGATGGAAAAGAGAATCATGGGTGCATGCAGCAAGTCATCTACACAAGCGCAAAAGCGTATTGTAAGAGAGCCAAGACAATTGCTGGCCTCTCAACAATTTGACAGGATTACATAAAGGTACGCTTGAGCAGAGTCCCTCTCGCTCCTGTCCCAGCAGCTCGGAGCGAGGTTGCTGCATTGGGACATGCCTCGGCCTGGCAGAGGGCGCTAAAGTGACGTTCCTGCAGGGGTTCTTTCCGCGCCTCTGGCCCTAGGAAAGGTAATTCTAGTGACCCCTGGAGAGACTACCACATTCGCACGTGCAAGTCAAAGCCGACGACGCTCCTTGCGCCGGCCTTCCCGCTCCCTCCTTCTCCCCCCTTCATCACACATCGACACGACTACAACGACGACAGAGACGACGACCGGATGCCCCTGCCGTTAGCTCCCAACAGCAGCAGCAACCTCGCCTCGAAGTGCGCCGACACCCTCCTCTGCTGGCTCCGCACCCTCCCGCTCTGGGTCTTCATCATTGCACTCTTCGTCCTCGGCGCCCTGCGCTCCCGCATCGCCGCCGTCTTCGCCGGCCCCCCTGGTCCGCCACCCAGCGCGCGTCGACGACCGTCCGACCACTCCTCCGAGCCCACGATCCGCAAGCGACCATAACATCCCGCATACCCTGACGCGAAACCCAGAAGGAATGGCCTCCTCCGCCGGCGCCGTGCGGCGCATCGCGCGCATCGCAGGACCCGTGCTTGTCCCGGCCCTCGCGTACGGCGCATACAAGGCCGACCTGGCCCTGCAGCTGCGCAGATTCCTCACGGGCCCGGGCAAATGGAGTCGGCTGTTCGCGCTGGCCGTGCTGGTCTTCAACTGGAAGAGCCTGCCGTTCGCCTGGACCTTCCGCGTCATCGGCGGCATGATCCAGCACTTCCTCCTCAAGCGGCCCCACGCGCACACCCCCGACAAGCTCTTCCACCCGGTCGTCAGCAGCACGCACACCTCGCTCATGGAAGTCGACTACAACATCCACAAGTCCAACTCGACTTACTTTGCCGACCTCGACGTCAGCCGCACGCACCTCGTCGCCCACCTGCTCGCGCGCGGGTGCCACCTGGCGGCCAACAACGTGCGCTTCAAGCTCGTCCTCGACCCGTCCTCGTCCTCCGACCCCGCGACGCAGAAGCCCGCGCGGGGCAAGTTCGGCGTCATGCTCGGCGCCGTGAGCTGCTCTTTCAAGCGCGAGATCAAGCCCTTTGTCAAGTACGAGATGTGGTCGCGCGTGCTTGCCTGGGACCGCAAGTGGATGTACATCATCACGCACTTTGTCGAGAAGGGGTTCGCCAAGCCCGGCAAGCCCCTGCCGGAAGGGTGGGAGAAGAAGGTCCACGCGACGGCCATCAGCAAGTACGTGTTCAAGATTGGCCGGCTGACGGTGCACCCGGCCGTGCTCATCGGCGCGAGCGGGCTGCTGCCGGAGCGGCCCGGGGGCTGGGTCTCGACGGCCGCGGAAGAGAGCGGCACTGCCAGCGCCAGCAGCACCGGCGGCGGCACGACGACACCCGAGGTCCTCGCGAACGGCGCCGCCGAGGCGACCGAGGGCACGCAAGGCGAGGCCAAACCCGCGGAGCCGGTCGCGGACGCGGCGGAGGTCAGCGGCAGCAGCGGCGAGTGGGACTGGCGGCGCACCGAGGCCGAGCTGCAAAAGGGCCTGCAGTACGCGCGGCAGTTCGCGGCGCTGGACGACCTGCACGGCGACTTCCGCGGCGGCGAGGAGGGCATGCTGGGGCGGTTCTCGCTGGGCTGAATGGAGTACCGCGAGTGTACGGGGACCTTTTGAGCACGCCACGCTCGCCAGCACTGAAACCGGAGGGGGCTGCGCAAGCTCGTGGCTCCTCAGCTCACCACGGCGGATGTTCTCGACTGGTGAGTCTGCAAAGGGAAGGGAAGGAGAGAGACGAAGAGAAAGAATACTTTTAGAAACTGTATATACCCACTCTAGACGTAGCTCGTGAAAGAAGACACATACCCAGGGGCAACCGAGGGACTGGAGAGAACGCCCTCAATATATATTTACAGACACGCACAGATATATGTACAAACATATACACAAAGAGCACATGTTTCACTCGGCAGCAGGGCGCTCTCCACTTGAGCCTTCCCATCAGTCGCTCTAACCGCGCGCGTGTTTATCAGAGCAGATGTACCTGTTAAGGCAACATACAACATATAAAATAAAAGCACCCATGGGGCGCATTTGCAGGCGCGGTCTTGTAAGTACGAACACTCGGGGTACCTTCAAGACTCCGAACACACCCAGACCATGTGCGTTTGGGTGTGTGTGTGTGTGTGTGTGTGTGTGTGGAGCGAGCCGACGGACATATATGTAGAATTTCGACCGCATTCTTATCTTCCAGATAGAAATGGAAGCTTTCTCACACAATTGCGTGCTTCAGTAACACAAGTTGGGGACATATCATGCACTCATGAACGTGTATGGCCACGACGAACTTGTTTCCAGACGTCGCTGCATTGTATAAATGTGTAACAATAGGGGGAATAAATTATCTGCATGAATGAGACCAACGACTGATCATTCCGTCTTTTCGTCTTGCCGTGATGTACATTGCCCGCTCCTCCGGGCTTCAGATCACCCTCTTGGTGGTGTCGAGGGATCCGACATTTAGAGAGCCATGGCGACGGCGGCGGCGGCGAGGCCGAGGGCGACACCGTTACGGCCAGCACCGGCGGTGGGGGTGCTGCTGGCGGTGCCGCTGGCGGAACGGGTGGGAGTAGGAGTCACGGTAGGGGTGCCGCTGGCGGCCTTGGAGGTGCTGGCGGCAGGGGCGCCGGAGGAGGTGCCGGCGGGAGCAGTACCGGCGGCGGCACCGGCGGCGACCATCTTGCAGATCTCGGTAGAGATCTCGAGAGTCTCTGTGAAAAAGGGGGTTTCTTGGTCAGTGCCATGCCCGTTTGTCTCGTGAGGAGTGACGGGAGAGTCGTGTCAGACTCGACTTACTGGTGAGGTCGGCAATGTCGGTGCAGCTGGTGGCGACACAGGTGGTGCCGGCGGCAGTGATCTCGTCGGCCTTCTTGCACTGGCAGACGGGGTCGTCCTTCTTGCAGCCAACCTGCTCGGCAGCCTTGTTGATGCAGGTCTGGGCGCACTTGGGGATGCTGGCGACGAGCTCCTGGATGGTCGCGGCGGTCGCGGAGGCGATGAAGAGGGAGACGGCGAGGGTCTTGAACTGCATGTTGGCGGTGTTGGACTGGGACGGAGGGAGTGTATAAGTGAAGATGAATATTACGCGGATGGTAAAGCGATGGACTTGTGATACAATGAGCTGGATGAAAGTGACTGCGACGGAACGACAGAAGACAGGAGGAGCAGAAGACGACGGATCTCGGGCAGAGCTATATGGAAACCCTCTCCACAGCGAGCGTGGTGTCCCTGCTCGACTCTCGTCTCTGACCCAGGTTGTGGTTCTACCGTGGCGGCGCGACACCCGGGGAGTGCCCTGCTGGGGGACCGCACTCAGTAGTGCAGAGGACCGTGCGCGGCCGTGGAGAACAGATGGAGTCGACGGGCAGGGATGATCACGCATGGGTTCATGGAGGAAACCGCATCCCAGAGGGCCCCTGCCGAGCCCTACCGTCGCCGTGCCTGGCTTTGACCTCGTGGTTCCTGATGTCGGTGCTAGCTGGTCCGAAGAAGCTGCTAGCGCTGCGTGGTTGGTGGCGCCAGGCGCGGCGCGGCGCGCTTGGCGGTGCCGCCTGGCTGGTCCCGAGGTCGCGAACGGGTCGTGCTTCGTCTATTCCCCGCTGCGCTGCTCGGGTGTTTGGCAGCCCCAGTGATCGGCATGTCATAGTCTGTGTTGCTGCTCAAGCGTGTCCGGCCACGAAAAGGGGGCGAGGGCCTCGTTAGAGTTCGTTCGTGAGACGCGCAGTCCTAGCCGGCACGTTTCGACGATCGCACTTGGAGAGCCCTGGCCGCAGCCTGCATGCAAGTCGCTCTGGAAACGCAGGCGGTCGACTTCCGTCGCATTCTGACAGGGCAGCGTGCCGGGGTATGCTGGGCTGGCTCCACGGTGTTCCTGAATCGACCAGCCCATCGCCAGGGGCGGCCCCTGATGGCCACAGGGGTGCATTCTTCGTGGAGCCTGGCGAGGTGGTGTGGTGGCTGCGAATGCATCTCCATGTCAGTCGAGCGAGTGCCAGGCACGGTACGCGTAGTGAAGGTAGACAAGACAATCAACTGGCAATGGGTGTCCTTCGGGCTCGAGCAACAAAGAAAACCCAGCTGCAAATTGGGGGATTTGGAAGGCGCGGGAGAAGGTGGCGGACGGCACAGACAGCAGCGGCCCAACGGTCCCTCCCGCAACCTTCAGAAAACCCCATGCGGCCTGTGCCGTTTCTCGTTCGCAGCTCAACTCGAAAATCCCGAGGAGAAGCCAAGTCCAATCCTGAAAAGCTTAACCCTCGTTGCAAAGCTTACAAGATTGCATCTGCCGAGCCATCAGGCAAGGGCTCTTACCCTGACTAGTAAGTGAGTGTGCATGGTGCAGATCTCCAGACTGAGTTCGCAGTACGCGCGGTTCAACCTTGGCGGATCCAGGGTCCTCAGTCAATCCTGACCCTGTCCGTTTCCAAAACATCAATCTATCCAGCTGTTTATGTTCAGCATACACTGTGAGCCAGCCGACACACACGCAGAGTTCGTCATCTAACGACAGCACGCCGCGACGTGCCGGACACGTCCGCCGTCCGAAGGGGTTCCTGAGTATCACACTGCCAGATGCTTTCTACAACGATACTTACCTACCCTAGGGTAGGTTTACATGCCGCCGGCTCTTTCACATCCGACAACAAAGATCGACAACCACGGACACTTGTCGGCGTCCTCGCTCTTGCTGGCAGATCTGCCCGCTCGGACCCAACACTGGAGACTGAACACAGAGGACACTATCGAATGGACTCGGCCCCGGCCGGTCGGCCGGCCCATCCATCAGCTCTGCTCCGCCCTGCACACTTGCCACAGCAAAGCTTGAAGATCCCACAGTAGCGTTGCCTAATCTTGACCCGCTGGTGTGTAATAGATTGGCATATCTGCGAGCCCGGTAGCTCATGACATCCTCAGCGCAAAGACGGTCCTGGGCTGTTGCAGCATTGTCCCGCAGTCTTGCATCTATGCGATGATGCGGTCGTTAGTTGTGCCGTTCTCGTCGTGTATGCGAGAGCACACAATCTCATCGCAAGAGCCAGCAGCTTTTGGAATAAATGGTCCAGACAGCTCGTTTGTTTTATCTTCCTGGTCGCCAGCACAGCTACATTAGCTTCGTGGACACTGGTGATCCATCTCGCGTAGGCCTCTCATTGCTTCCGGACCCAGGAGCTCAGGCACGACCGGGTCCGCCCCGAGACGGTCTATCATACCTCACCAGAGAACCGTGCAGGCTTCTCGACATGTGACCCTCCGCTGAGATCTGAGAGAGGCGAGTGGCGTCTGTCCTTCCACTTCCCTCGGACCAAAGAAGTCGAACAGACGGCCCGGGTGTGTCAGGAGGCACCTGGAGCAGTCGTTCGACATCGAACTGCAGGCGAGCAAGTGAGCGCGAGATCGTCTCAGCGAGAGGGGCTGAAGGAACTGTTGAGGACGAGTTGCTCCAAGGGTGCGAGATACATTGAGGACTCGGAGACTGTTCGCTATCTGGAACCTCGGCACTCCGTGCTCTGTCCGTGGAAAAAGCACCCTGTGAAGGACAGGCAGCCAACATGATACAATCGTACGTTTCGGCAGGGCAAGTCTCCTTCGTCAGTTCGTGTTCTTCATTATTATTGCTAAAGCGCGTTATAGCATAGCTCATTATTTTCGTCGTAGTTTCCCATCACATCCTTGTCGCACATTGCAAGAATCGGTTGAGCTGGGACGGTTCACAACCAACAACCTTACAGCTGTGCCGATCCATTGCTGTGGTCCTCCACCTCGCAGAATGCCTTGAATGTCGTGAACTCATCGTCGGGCCCGCCTTCAGACTCGAGAATGAGCTCCGCGGTAGCACCCACAAAATAGACATAGCCCTCCTTGACGTCCTCCGTCTTGGGACCGACCGAGATCTTGCCCTTGCCGCCCGTGCAGATGACAATGCTGGGGCCGTCGATGGGATCAAAGGTGGCCTTGGCAGCGTCGCCCTTGAGCACGGTTCTGATGACACTGAACTCGTCGATCGGAGGGTCGTACAACTGCGCCTCGGACCCCGAGCTGTATGCCGTGCGGTTGAGGACGACATACGGGTACTCCTTGGGAGTCATCTTTTGGTCCTCAATGGGCGCGTAGTTGTAAGTGAGCAGATCAACGAGAGTCTGCACGTCCTTGAACTTTGGCGTGAAGCCAGCACGGACAACATTGTCGCTGGCAGCCATGCACTCGATGATGTCTCCCGAGACGTAGGCGTGGATGTCGTCCGCCTGCAGGAACATGGCCTCGCCGGGGCTCATCTGCACGTAGTTGAGGAAGAACAGAACGAAAAGGCCGATGTCATCGGGGAACTGCTTGTTCAGACGTGGTACCAGCTCGGCCAGGACAGCGCCCGACGTGGCTTCAACACCTCTGTCCGCGAACTCAGCACCCTTGCTCTCGGCATCAGCAACGAGAGACTTCGCCGCCCTGGAGATATCGTCTTGTGAGGACTTCATGAGCGCCGCGAACGCCTCCTTGAGAGCCTGCTTGTTTTTTGTGATGGACTCGGAGGAGTCGTCGCCTTCCTGAGCACGGACCGTGGCGATGAAAGACTTTGCAGTTTCCTCACCAACGAGCTCGCGCAGTGCGGGTACCGAGGAGAGAAAGTGGGCGATCTCGCCCAGGGGTCGGAAGCCACAGAGACCCTCGAAGTCGGTGATGGCCAGTGCCATCTCGGGCTTGTGGTTGTCATCGGGGTAGTTCTTAGGATCTCTGGCGTGGAGTTGCTCGGCAAGCTTCTTGTTGGGATGCGCTTGGATGGAGAGGGCCTTGTTGATGGAGAGCACCTTGAAGAGGAAGGGCAGCTTGTCGCCGTAGCGCGCTTGGACCGAGGGGGCAAGGAGCATGCGGTTGCCCTCGACGAGCTCCAGCAGTGACCGGCCGGTGGCATAGTCTTTGGAGGGATTGGAGGGGTGTGTGCCCATCCACAGCTCTGCGTAGGGCTTATCGGACTGGATATTGAGCGATCCCGACGGGGTAGCGGCAGCGAAGCGGGCAGCAGACGAGTCTGAGCCGATCTTGCCCCAGTCATAGGAGTTGACACCGCATTGGAGTCGAATGAGAGGGACTGGGAGCATCTTGGCGATGGCAATGGCAATGGCAATGGCACGGGCTCGGACTCGGATTCCGGTTCGGGGACGTTGTCGTGGAAGGCGTGCTGGCAGAAGCGAAGAAGCGGCAACAGAAGAGACTTTGCTCTGTCGGTGCTATGGAGAGACAGGGCAGGGAGTTGCGGTGGTAAGTTGTGGACGACTTGATGAGAGCTGCAGGACCCCTCCAAGACAACGCAGCGTCGACTTGACGTCGGCAGGGATGGCCCCACCACGCTTTCCTTTTGCTCTCACAGCGCAGCCAGGGCAGGTGGGCAAGCGCTGGACAGGGGTTCGGGAGTGCGCCTACAGGCTTGGAGCCACCGCGTCCATTGTCGAGCCCCCCGCCTTTGTTCCTCGACCTGGGCTACCTGTACGGTTTCAGCAGCTCTACCTACCCCATGTTCAACGGTGCAATTGCGCCAGTGACGCAGGACGCACTACGCAGAGACACGGGCTCGCGAGGGCGGTGTCGCATGGAAGGTTTCCATGTCATCGCAGTGCACATCTCAAGAGTATTGGCTCCGATTCGCGGGGAGCGCCATCCATCCAGGTCTCGTTGTCAAGAGCTGTACGGTGGCTGCTCTGCATCTTACACGGGCGGCACCACGTCATCGCAACAGCAAGTCCACGACCAATCAACCCCAAGCCGTTGATCGGGAGCTGTCCACCCACGCCGCCGGTCGTCCATACTACAGGACCGCTAAGTTCACTCTCTGCCCAGGTGTACTGCCTACTCCGTACTCCATACCTTACTCTAATCAACCACAGCCCTGGGGCTTTCCAAGGTTGGTTCCGTGCCCAGCGCTTCTTTGGCTCGTTCCTCCAGAATCGCCTCCCCTTCTCTTGCTGCTCTGCCTTTCTGCTCTTCTCTGCTCCTGTTTTCCCTTTTTCCATTCTGCTCTTCTTCCACACACGCCCGCCGTGCCAGCCCACGTCTCTCAGCCCCCCCCCCCCCCCCCCCCCCCCCCCCCCCCCC